>CM076584.1:174673678-174994299 GCA_034641835.2 Pinus albicaulis
TTGACTAGGTTATCAAAACTTGTATGCCCCAATCGCTTGTGCCATAACCAAATTTCATCTGTTTGACTTAGGTAACATTTATCTTCTTGGATTCTACTGAGAATGTAAACATTATCTGGTGTTCTTACTCCTTTCGCCACAAGCTCTCCTGAGGCCAAGTCTCTTATTTCACAATTTTTTGTACTAAAGACAACATTATGTCCTTGGTCACAAATTTGGTTGACACTTAAGAGATTGTGTTTGAGCCCTTATACCAGCAAGGTATTTTGAGCATTTCCTAGTCCATTGACAAGGGTAGCAGTCCCTTTTCCAGTGATTTTAGCAGATCCACTTCCAAAGGATACATTTCCATTTTTCTTGTTCAATGAGATAAACTTCTTTTGGTCACCTGTCATATGTCTCGAGCATCCACTATCCACGAACCAATGATTTTTTTCACTATGAGCACATAGAGCTAGGCCACATTTATCAGTTTTGAGATTTACGTTTTTAGCTTTTTCCCTTTTGAGAGGGCAATTTTGTTCATTATGATCATAATCATCACATAATGAGCAAGACAGATCAAACTTAGCCAAAGGATCAAAGGAATTGTAAGTTTTGATTTGTTCTTTCTCTTTAGGCCCACGTAGTTGGTTTGGTTGATTATTCAATCTTGGTACTTCATTCTTATGAGCCTTGCAATGCTTAGCTTGATGCCCAAAGTTTTTACAATTGTAACAATGCCCAAGAAAAATAGTTTCATACCTGTTGTAGTATACATAGCTTGAATCAACATCCTTCCTTGAAGTTGCTCTTTCAAATCTTGGTTTTGATATGTGACCTTTTTCCTGGGATGATTTTTCTTCTTTTGGATGGCAAGAGAGTACATCAGCATAACTTCTGACATTATTCTTCGTACTCGATGATTCTCATTTGAAACCAATTCCAGACTTGTCATGTTGAGGTCTCTGAGTGTTAAGAATGTTGTCAAGAGCTAGAGAGCTTTGCCAACTCCTTTTGATTTGCTTCAATTCCTTTCTTAGGGACACTATTTGAGCTTCTGAGTTCAATTTAAGGTGTAAACTGCAGTGCCAACTGCTTCTCTCCAAAATTTTGGTTGCAAATCGGCTGCTAGTAGCATTGTCCTTGCCATTTCTTGAATGGTTCGGTTCCTTCTTTCAACTACTCCATTTTGCTGGGGTGTCCTAGCAGTAGAGAGTTCTCTTTCGATTCCATGCTCTTTACAGAATTCATCAAATTCTTTTGAGGTGAATTCTCCTCCTCTATCCATTCTAAGACATTTAATCTTAGAATCTTTCTCATTCTCAATGAGAGCCTTAAGATTTTTAAAACATTCAAATGCTTCGGATTTATATTTTATGAAATATATCCACATCATTCTAGTATAGTCATCAACAAATAGAGCAAAGTACCTTTCACCTTGAAGAGTTGGAGTTCTAGTTGGCCCACACAAATCTACATGAATGATTTCCAAAGGTTTTGTTGTTGAGAACTCCTTAGTTTTGTGGCTAGTTCTGGTTTGCTTTCCATGTTGGCATGGGCCACATACAACTTGATTTGGTTTGCACATTTTTGGAATATCCCTTACTGCATTAATTTTGCTGATGTTGACTAGGTTATCAAAACTTGTATGCCACAATCGCTTGTGCCATAACCAACTTTCATCTGTTTGACTTAAGTAACATTTATCTTCTTGGATTCTACTGAGAATGTAAACATTATCTAGTGTTCTTACTCCTTTCGCCACAAGCTCTCCTGAGGACAAGTCTCTTATTTCACAATTTTTTGTACTAAAGACAACATTATGTCCTTGGTCACAAATTTGGCTAACACTTAAGAGATTGTGTTTGAGCCCTTCTACCAACAAGGTATTTTGAGCCTTTCCTAGTCCATTGACAAGGGTAGTAGTCCCTTTTCTAGTGATTTTAGCAGATCCACTTCCAAAGGATACATTTCCATTTTTCTTGTTCAATGAGATAAACTTCTTTTGGTCACCTGTCATATGTCTCGAGCATCCACTATCCACGAACCAATGATTTTCTTCACTATGAGCACATAGAGCTAGGCCACATTTATCAGTTTTGTGATTTACGTTTTTAGCTTTTTCCCTTTTGAGAGGGAAATTTTGTTCATTATGATCAAAATCATCACATAATGAGAAAGACAGATCAAACTTAGCCAAAGGATCAAATGAATTGTAAGTTTTGATTTGTTCTTTCTCTTTAGGCCCACGCAGTTGGTTTGGTTGATTATTCAATCTTGGTGCTTCATTCTTATGAGCCTTGCAATGCTTAGCTTGATGCCCAAAGTTTTTACAATTGTAACAATGCCCAAGAAAAATAGTTTGATACCTGTTGTAGTATCCATAGCTTGAATCAACATCCTTCCTTGGAGTTGCTCTTTCAAATCTTGGTTTTGAGATGTGACCTTTTTCCTGAGATGATTTTTCTTCTTTTGGATGGCAAGAGAGTACATCAGCATAACTTCTGGCATTATTCTTCGTACTTGATGATTCTCCTTTGAAACCAATTCTAGACTTGTCATGTTGAGGTCTTTGAGTGTTAAGAATGTTGTCAAGAGCTAGAGAGCTTTGCCAACTCCTTTTGATTTGCTCCAATTCCTTTCTTAGGGACACTATTTCAGCTTCATGTTTTTCACAGATATCATCCTTCTCTTTTAACTTGATGTTCAAGAAATCTTCCCTTCTTTTTGCTTCCTCTCTTTCTATTTTGAGAGAAATTATCTTCTTTTGTAGATTCTCATTTTCTTCAATGGCACTCATTAGCAAACTATCCATATTTCTTTCATCTTCTATTTCTGAGTCATCATCATTTGTAAATGCCATGAATAGTGTTTCTTTGCTTCCAACATAATTACTTTCCTCATTTGATTCATCATCGCTTTCTTTGTACTGATGCACATTTCTAGTTGATTTCCTCTTTATAACTACGAATTCATCTTCATCAGACTCATCCTGTTTAGAGAAGAAGTTCTTCTTATTAAACCCTTTCTTCTTGTACATCATTCTTTTAGAGTCCTTTTCATCATCACTATCATGTTTATGAGGACATTTTGCAACGTAATGACCTATTCTTCCACAATTGAAACAAATAAGAGGGTACTTACCTTTTAGCTTAGATCCCCTTTTTAGTCTTCGTACAAATTGAGCTAACTCGTTTTCAGTATCTGATTCATCGTTGTTGTAATTCCATCCTTTTCCTTCTTTTGTAGATTTTGAGGCTTTGAAAGCTACTTCTTTGAAATTTGGGATCCCTTTCCTCATCTCATAGGCAATAAGAATTCCATGAAGTTCATCCATCTTGAGAGTATCTAGGTCCTTCATTTCTTCTATGGCACTTACTTTGGAGTTGAATCTGTCAGGAAGTGATCTCAGGATTTTTTGAACTATGGTGCTTTCTTCAATATTTTCCCCTAGTCCTTTAAGAGAGTTAACCACTTCAGCTACTCTGAGGAAGTATGATGCAATATCTTCTTCATCATCCATTTTTAGACTCTCGAATTGTCTTCTATAGGTTTGAAGCTTTGCCTTCTTAACTTTGGAGTCCCCATCATATAGCGAAACCAATTTATCCCATACTTCTTTGGCTGAGTCACAGTTCAAGACTTTCGTAAATTCGGAATCGGTGATTCCACTAGTGATGGAATTTAAAGCTTTGGCATTAGCAATGTAGGCTTTTCTTTCATCTGGATCAGTTGGAAGACCGGTGGGAGCTTTGTATCCATCCAAAACAGAGTGCCATACTTCAGGGCCAAGAGACATTAGATAGTAGGACATCCTCTTTTTCCAGAAACTGAAATTTGTTCCATCAAAGATAGGGAGTTTCCCTGTTGCTTCCATGTTCTTCATTGTGCCTAAGAATCCTTCTTCTAGCTGTTAGGCTGATAATGAAGAAGTTGGCTCTGATACCAATTGTTGGAAATACTGAGAGGGGGGTGAATCAGTATTTATTTTCAATTGTTAATTATTTCCAGTTAGATTCTTCACAATTAAAGACAGAGAGATATATATAATAATGATATTAAGAATTAAAGAGAACTTCAATCCCTTTTTAATAATAGTATACAATAGATGAGAGAAGGGCACCAACCCTTTAAATGAAACAGGCACCAACCTATTTGCCAAGCACCAACTTGGACTTTGATGAGGCTCCGACCTCTAGGGCTTCGACCCTATCTTCTCAAGGCACCAACCTTGTGTTTAGGGGCACCTACCCCAAGGACACCAATCCCTCAGTCTTCTTTTTAATAGAAAATGTGTGATGTACTTACTTGACTATCATCTACAGGATTCTTCACTGTACTTTGTCCATCATGTGACTTCAATAGTCCTCACATAAGTCTGAGCCTTCAAGGGTAAGTCCAAGCCTTCTACAAGTTCATATCCGAAGTATCAAAGGTTCAGTAGCTTGCAGTTCTAAGTCTGAGCCTTCAAGCATAAGTCCAAGCCTTCTACAAGTTCAGATCCGAAGTATCACAGGTTCACTAGCTTGCAATTCCAAGTCTGAGCCTTCAAGGGTAAGTTCAAGCCTTCTATAAGTTCAGATCCGAAGTATCACAGGTTCACTAGCTTGCAATTCTGAGCCTCCATAAATAACTGTCCTTAGGTACAAAATTTTTGAGTCCTCTAGAGAACCAAGGTGTAATTCCACAAGTCTATCCGAGCTACAGTTTCTCCATAGCTGTGTCCGAGCTACCACAAGTATATTCGAGCTGAATATCCACAATTCAACCTTCTTACATGTCTGAGGTACTGAGGTTAAGGCACCGAGTAAGTGACTGTCCACTGTTCCTCCACAGGAAGAATTTTTATACACCTGTCACAAATCCGAACCTCATAAAAGATGACTGTGTAATCTATTGTCCGAGCTTGAGGAAGAATAACCCAAACAAATGTGCTTTTTAAGTCCTTCTCGGCCTTAGTTCACAAGATGTGAACTCTCCTTAAAGTTCTGTGCTTCTCGGATATTCTTCACCGAATTGCTAATTCTAAAATGGATGAACGCAGATTTATATATATAGTAGTTTGTCCCTACGAAGAGACACATCCATTGGAAGAAGGGCCGACATTATATGATTGCATAGGTCAGCTTGACTGTAAATATATATTTTTTATCTTAAAAATTCAGTTTCTCACAAACTAATGGGAGTTTCGGGGCAGGTAAGAGCTTGTTGGAAAGAGGGAAAAATCCTCTTTAATATGGTCTAGGATTCATTGTGAAAGGATGCCTCCAAGGTATCTAAATTTATTTTTCTTTGTGACTATTCATATAATTTTAGTACAGAAGGTGATTGGGATCATGTCATCATATGTCATAGTGCAGCATCTATCAATCTTACATTAAGAAAAACATATTCCATCAGTAAAGGTATTGACCAATAATCTCTTTTTGAATTGGATAATTTCTCTAAGAAAAGGTTGTTGGGTTTTTTCCTAGAAGAGGGTTTTCCCAGGGTAGATCTGTGTCTCGTGTTTGGCTGTTTCTTCATGATCCCCAACTGTCATTATTGCTTTACTGTTGAGATTTTGTATGTATAATTGCTTAATGATGGTCTGTGGCAAGAAGGATTAATTAAGAAATAATTGGAAGCAATTATCATATTAGAAAGTCTTCAAAAATCAATAATATTGATGGATATGGTCATAATTTAATGATTTTCTACTGCAATTAATCCTAAATATGATATTTAATATGTTACACAATGAAAATCCCCTCAATTAAATGCAAAGAGTGAAGGGATCTCTATTGAATGGGTCATGTGGCATATACTTGCCTTAAGGTTTTACCAAATGGGGTAGCAAGCCCTAAGAGGCTAAATTGTGAAGAAAACTCCCGCAAATAAAGCATACTTGAATGAGAGGTGAACATCACCCAATGCAATGAGTGTTATGTGGACTATTCAAAATCATGAGAAATTTGGTTAGTTGAGACTAATACTCATTGATATGGTCACAATTTAATGATTTACTCTACACAATTAATATTGAAAATGATATCTAATGCATTTCATAATTAAATCGTCTCAATTAGAAGAAAATAATGAAGGTACCTCCATCTGAATAGTTCATATGGCATAATACTTGATAATGTTTTTCAAATGGGGTAGCAAGCTAAGTGGGATTTATTGCTAGGAGAAATCCACACTTAAGCATGCTTGAACTAGAGGAGAGTTGCAATAAGTGCCCTGTGGACAATTCAAAATTATTAGAAATTTGGTCAGTTGAGACTCATTCTTTTTTATATGGTCATAATTTAATGACTTACTTTATGTAGTTAATCCCAACAGTGTTATATAATATGTTGCACTATGAAATCTCCACAATTTAATGAAAGCAATGAAGGGATATCTAATTGAATAGTTCATATGGCATAATATTTGCTAAGGTTTTGCAAATGGGGTAGCAATCTAAGTTGGCTTGAGTATATGGAAATCTCCACAGTTATTAGTGCTTGAGCCAAAGGAGAGCATCACCTAATGCAATTAGTGCTATGTTGATTGTTCAAAACCATGAGAAATTTGGTTAGTTGAGACAATACTCATGAATATGGTCATTGTTTAATGACTTACTTTATGCAGTTAATCCCAAAAATGATATGTAATATGTTTCACTATGAAATCCCTTCAATTAGAAGTTTGATCTTAAGAGTGGTTTTTTGGAAAATATGAATAAATCCAAAATAGGTTTTGTTGTTCCTAATGGAAAATATGAGTGGAGGCTAATTCCTTTTGGTTTCAAAAACAATTTATTAGAGTTTTAGAAAAGAATGGGGGGTCTTTTGGCCATCTACATTTTGTAAGTGTGACATAGATGATATTTTAGTATGCTCATATGATATTGAAAAACATAAGAAACATTTAAGATAATTTTTTGGAAGTGCATGGCTGACCTACGAATTGGTTGGGAAAGATTCAAGTGTCGGTCGCCATATAAAGAAAAGTTCCATAATGAAAAATGGAGAAACAAATTTAGTTGGGTCGAGGATAAGGTGGGCTAGGGAGAACTATCTAGAGATGGATGTAGCTTTCCATACTATTGGATAGAATAATGAAAATATTTAATTTGTTTTGGTATTTTTTGTGCCACGACTTCCACCAAATGGTTTGGTCCTTTCTCCCGTGCAACACAACCAATAGGAATTTGTTTGGCTTTGCTCCTATTGATATTGATGCCCAAGTATAAGAGTGAGTTGTACCTCTTTGAGGAAACCTTCTAGGGAGTAATACTAAGGTGCTCTAACAAACAATAAGAAGGAGGTTAGTAAGCATGAACAAAATATAAATAGCTTATCACTATATTGTTGTCAGTTTTGACTAATTTTAGGAATGTATTTCAAAAATGTAAAAAGAAGCTTGAGTTTGAGAAAACTAGAATGTAATTCCTTGGTTTAGTCATATCACAAGGATCAGTTGAATTTTTGACTCACGTGTTGCAGGAACTTACATAATTCCTAGATAAAATTCATGATAAAACTCAACTTTAGAGATTTATTGGTTGCCTAAGTTACATCAGACAATCTTATAAGGATCCTTTAGAATATATTAAAGAAAAATCCACTCCAGAATAGATGAAATGAATAAGGTTGTTCTATCAATTAAGCAAAAGTTACAAAATATTATTGCCTTAGTACTATATAGAAATAATTTTCCTTTTGCTCTTGAAGCCGATGCATCTCGTGAAGTTTGGCCCTTGGGTTCAATATTACTACAAGAAGATACAAACAAATAAGAGAACAAAGAAACAACAAGGAAAGAAAAGTTTACTCAACTGAAGCATATGGCTTAAAGGTTTTGTATTTGAAATAAAACACAAGACAATAAAATAAAATTACATTTCATATATGTTAATAGGAGAAGGATCAAGAATCAAAAAATGAAAAACACTGGAAAGAAGAAGACTAATATTTTGTTTAAAATGCTTTAGTTTTATAATAAAGTCTCATCAATTTCAAGATCAAATATCTTCTTGTGTTGGAAATAATCAAAGGAAGATAATCCATATACTTTCATATTCTTTAAAGTTTCTTATAGGCACTTTACCAAAACATAGTATGCATAATCATATGAAGTCTCCATATATTCATGAATACATGATTATCATGAAGATAGTCATATTTTCATAACGAATCTTCTAACAATTATGGATACATTTAGATTTCTCCAAGTATGGTTTAGCTTTGGAATAAAGCTAGATAGAAGACAAGTTTTATGAATGGATTATCTTCTTGAATTAAAAGAAAAATAGTAGCATACCTTTTCGTCCTCCTCTTTCATAATTCTATATAATAATGATGTACCTCCTACTTTGCAAGGTTCTCCTTTTATTTTATTTTCTTTTCTACTCGTTATGGCACCTCGATATGTGTTTGAAGAATTTGATTATAACCATCAATTTGTGTGGAAATGATGCATGTCCATTATATGGATACCCATCAAATGCTCCAAGTATTGATTAAATTTATTATAAGTGAAAACTTGTGTCATGGGCCACATTGCTCCACTTTATATTTAGTAGTACACATAATAGGAAGTGTCATGGGCCACGTAACTCCATTGTGTAATATTCTAAGTATGAATGATTCCATGGGGCCCTCTCGCATTATTTGGAATTTTATGAGATGAAATGATATCTTTGTAGTCCCCAAGATACCCTCACGGATCATGATTAATTTTTTCATACCAATAAACTACTAAATTCTAGCTCTCTTGGTAATTTTTAATGGCTACAATTATATATAAGCCGGGCCCAATATATAATTCAAGTATCACATTTGAGTGAGGGCATGAAGGAACAAGAGAAGTAAGAGTGAGAATTATATAATTGAGTCTAACTCTAAGGGCTTGGAATACATTGTTGGGTTACTTTGGCTTGTTTCCTTTGTGTCATTAAAACTTCCAAGAACTATTTGTGTTTCTATGAGAGTACCCTCTTAAGTATATTCTATGCTTTTTGTTTCTAGTTTTATGAAATATACTTGTGCTCATATTTATGTTTTGAGATATAAAATATTGTTTATAGAGAGTTTGTCATTTATTTTGCTTCGATTGGTTGCTTTTATTGGTGATCCCGCAAGGACCATTTTCTAAGAAATAAAGCTTGTTTGTAGAGGGTTTTTTTATTTCCATGATTCAATTAGTTGCTTTGACTAGTGATATTGCGTATTCCAACTTTGCAAGATAAAAAATTAAAGCAACTAATTTAATAACATAAATGGACAAGTTCTTGCAAACAATCTTTTATTTCTTGGAATATAAATGATTGGGAAAATACTGAGAGGGGGGGTGAATCAGTATTTAGAGCTCATAACTATAAATTTAACGTTTTCTTTTGCATAATTCCATAGGCAACTTTTATGAACCGAACTCGCGTATAAACGCGGATATGATGAAATAAACTAGCGTATACTCATATAAATTTCTAATTTAGAAATCTCTCAGAAACAATATTTAAATCAGATTTACCAGCTATGCATCAGGTTAGATAATTAGTAAATATGTGTAGTAACAACAATACAAAACATCACACAAGTGGAACACACATGAACACCAATATTTAAGGTGGAAACCCAATTCGGGAGAAGACCACCATTGTTGTCCTCTCTATCTTCAATATTTATTATACAGAAAACTGTTTACAACATTGTACTGATTTAGACTCATATCAATACGTAGGCTTCTTCCTGTAGAAGGTTGCAACCTTCACTCATTTTCCAACAACTACTGGAAGGGAGGTCCAACCCCCTTTCTTCTCATTTACCAACCACTCCTGGAAGAGAGCTTCAACCCACTGAACATAACACGAGATTCTACTGGCAGGAAGCTTCTACTTCCATACTTTCATACTGGATCAAACAGCATCAACAAAACCCTGTATCATCAATCATAAACTTTGCCCAATACTTCAATTAGAACAGTGAAAACATTGTAACCAGAACTTCAGAAATAACCTAGACTTCAGAATAGATATGAAGATACAAAATCAACCCTGAAAAATCATTAATTCAAATAGCATACGCTACTTTGCTTCACTGAAGCCGCGTACATACATGCTTTTCTGCACACCAACCTGCATATACTTTTGTCTATATTATTCTTTAGAAAACCCTAACTACCATAAGCGAACCCGCGCATATATGCACCCTTACTGACCCACTAGCGTATAGATCTGTAAATGTAAATTTTGCAGAACAAACCAGATCTATAAAACTTATCCAGATTTCTTCATTTTCTTTAGCAGACTTGCGCCAATTCTTCATCATTTCTTCACTAGATCATACTAGAGATTCATCATCTTCAGATCTAGAGATCCTGAACCATCGTTATATCCATGGGTGCATCATAGATTCAGATATATCAATTAAAAATAGAGTTCATCCATGCAGATATTCCTTAGAGGATTTTTATTCATTAACAACCCTTACTCATGAACACCTTGCACTATGAACTTCTTCTCCTTAATAGATTTAGCTTTTACCAATACCATGAGTCAAAACCAGTCAAATGCTGATGCTAATCCTGGACGGAATCAAATAGATAATACAACGCTCAATACTTTGGGATAATACCATGGTAAAGCAACCTGGTATTATAAATTTGGAGCACAAATAGGCATACGCGACTTGAGACGTACTTATCTGCGTACATACGTGACTTGGCCTTTACAAACCCGCGTATACATTGTGACATATTATATTGATCATTTCTCTGGCAATTGCTGTAATTATTTTCTCTGTCACATCTGAACTGATCTATAGATACATAATTCTTACATCTTTAACAAATAGGTTGCTTAACATAGGCAACTCATCAAGTAGGTTTCCATCAAGGACAACTTCATCAAGTAGGTTGCCATCAAGGACAACACATTACATCATATTGCCAACAATCTCCCCCTTTGGACTTGATGGCAACCACGATGGTGTTTGATCACCACAACAGATAGATACATTAATCATAACCATTATTCAAACACCATGATACTCTCCCCCTTTGAAATCAAGGGAAAAAGGTAGATCAAAACCAAAACAAGGTTTCTCTTCCCTTATAGAGAGACGAGCTCTGTAGATCTGAAGTGCACTAAATTTACCATGCTCCCCCTGAGTTCATGCTGAATATTTAGACAGATTTTTCAATGAAGTACATGACTCTATAATTCAACCAAGTATGACCATTCCGATCACTAAGGACTCATACTTACATCAATGATCCAACCAAGTGGAATTACATATTTGACTGAACTACCCAACCAAGTGGGTTTACAAATGTTGACCAAGTCCTTACATGACTGAATATAAAATTTTTACAGCATAGGTCTCAACATGACCTTTTCATCAAATGACCTTTTATAAACAAGACCAATGAATCTCAATCATGAGATTAGACCACAACAAACACTTAGAATGCCAACAATGCATCCTTTCCCATAGGACAAGTGCTCCCCCTTAGCTTGTGCATCCTGAACACTTTCAACAAAAAATCATCAAGGCACCTTTATCAACAATATATTTAAAGAATGAAACAAAAATGTAATAACTGGAACATCACCAGAGATACCCAATAGCACCGCAACTATTCTGAAAATGTCGACCCATAAAATTATGCCAGCAAAAACCCATACACGGTTTTCTGTATATAAACTCGTATATATACGCGACTGTCCTTTATGAAATCCGCGTATCCAATTTAATCTTCTGAATTTAAGCAAATATGATCTTCTGAGCAGCAGAGACAACTCCCAGCTTTTGTCTGAGATAATCGAATGCTTCCGTGGGAAGAGGTTTAGTAAATATATCAACAACTTGGTATTTGAAGGGAACATATTCCAATTTCACCTTTATTTCAAGCACTTGTTCACGTAAGAAGTGAAACTTGATAGGAATGTGCTTGGTTTTGGAATGCATAACAGGATTCTTTGAGATACTAATGGCACTTGTATTATCACACATAATGGATATGGGAGGTGAACATTTGATTTGAATGTCTTGTAAATTCTACATCATCCAAAGAAGTTGTGTGAAACATGATGCGGCAACCACATATTCTACTTCTATAGATAAGGCAATAGAGCTTTGCTTCTTGCTGAACCAAGATACTAAACGGGGCCCCACATAGAATGCACCACCACTAGTGCTCGTCCGATCATCAACATTTCCAGCCCAATCTGCATCTGTGTAAGCATGAAGAGTGAGATTAGCATTTTTTGGATACCATAGTCCAAAGTCTTGAGTTCCTTGTAGATATTTGAATATTATTTTGACAGCCTAAAGGTGAGACTCTTTTGGATTAGCTTGGAGTCGTCCAACAATCCCAACTGCATGCATAATGTCTGGTCTTGTCCCGATTCGAATCATGGATCTGTATTCTGGTTGATTCACTGCGGGAGAATCATCATGAGAACTGAGGTTACACCCAGTTATCATTGGTGTACTTAGAGGTTTGCAGTCTTCCATCCCATACTTCTTCAAAATTTGCTTGAGGTATTTTTCTTGAGATAACAATATGCCATCGGTTGCTTTTTGCACTTGTAAGCCAAGAAAAAATGTTAGTTCCCCAAGTAAAGACATTTCAAATTCTTGTTGCATAACAGAAGCAAATTTCTGACTCATGGACACTTCATTACTTCCAAAAATGATATCATCAACATATACAACCACAATCAATAGTTTATCATTTTCACTTTTTGTGTATAAGTTGCTATCAGCAAAATCCTTTGAAAATCCTTGTTGATGAAGATATTTGTCAAGACGATAATACCATGCCCTTGGAGTTTGTTTGAGACCATATAAAGCCTTTTTAAGTTTACAAACAAGTTTTTCATCATTGCCAAAAATGAATCCTCCTGGTTGTTCTATATAAACATCTTCTTCTGGATCACCATTGAGGAAAGCAAATTTAACATCCATTTGATAAACTTTGATTTTTTGAAAGCTTGAAAAAGCAAGAAAAATTCTGATGGCTTCAAGTCTAGCTATAGGAGAAAATGTTTCTTCAAAGTATATACCTTCTTGTTGAGCATACCCTTTACAAACAAGTCTAGCCTTTTTTCTAATAACATCTCCATTTTCATTTAACTTGTTTTTAAATATCCATTTTGTTCCAATAACATTTTTATCATGAGGTCTTGGAACTAGTTCCCAAGTATGATTCTTTTCAATTTGATCAAGTTCTTCATTCATGGCTTGAATCCAACATTCATCTTTTCTAGCTTGATTGACATTCTATGGTTCAATGGTGGATAAAAATGCTAGATAGCTAGTATATCCTACAAGAGTTCTTCTTGTTTGGACACCTGATCCATTTTCTCCCAAAATTTGAGATTCTGGATGATTCTTTTGAACATACCTGGATGGAGCCTTTTCAGATAGATCTTCTTCTGCTGCTTCATTGGGTTCACCTTCTATATTATCTCTATTAGATGTAGGAAGATATACATCATCATCATCTTCATTTGTTGTTTGTATTTCCCCTTTTGGAGCTGAGAGAGATTCATCAATTACAACGTCAATGCATTCAACAATCTTCCGAAGTCTTTTATTGTAGCATTTATATGCTTTACTTCTAGAAGAGTAACCAAGAAATATTCCTTCATCTGCCCTAGGTTCAAACTTGCCAAGTTTTTCATCATTGTTCTTGATAAAACATTTTCTTCCAAAAACTTTAAAATGCTTTACAGTGGGAAGATTACCATACCAGAGCTCATATGGATTTTTATCACTGTTTACATGAACATGTGCTTTGTTAAGAATATTTACCGCAGTATGTACTGCTTCTCCTCAAAATGTGTCAAGTGTTCCTGAATCATCAAGCATAGCCCAAGCCATATGTTGAACTTTTCTAAGACACGATGCGGGGATGCGGGATGCACGGGGACACGGGGATGCAGTGTCGGACACGAGATAAAGTGACCAAGAGACAGGGATCTGGGACACATTACGTTATATATTATTTTATTAATATATATATATTTTTTAAAATATATATATATTAATATATTTAAAATTAGATATTTTTTGCACAAATTCATACAAAATTCATTGATTCAAACATAGATATTAGATATTCATGAGTCATACATCATCATTGATACTATAATACAAATTACAATGATACATTGATACACCATACATGATACAATCGTCAAATTTACTCAGAAAGACAAGATTGAAGATAGTAGGATACTGTAGTTTTTTCATTAAGTCATCAGAATCAAAATGTGTTACATAAGAACACTGCCAATGGCAAATAGAAATAGAAAATACAAAATCAACTACAATCTACAAGACTACAAGCCTGAAGCCTCAATGAGTCAGAGTCATCAATCCTCATAATCAGCATCACTGTCCAAATCCTGATCATCATGCTCACCACTGCTCTCCTCTGCCTCTGATGCATCCTCCTCCTCTATCATCTCTGCATCTGCTGGTGTGGAGGATGACCCCTCTAATCCATCATCAAATTTGACAGGCTCTAGCACTGGCGCATTGAGATCCAAGTTGGCCAATGCCAACTCAACACTGCTGTCCAGACCCATATCATCAGGAAAGACATCCCACATCTTTGTCTTTCCCTTCAACCAATCCTCCCTCTGCCTGTAGATGAGACGAAGGTTGGTGTGCACATACACCATTGTCTCTGCCCTGGACTACTCAAGCTTGCTCTTCTTCACACTATACAAATTCCCATATGTGCTCCAATTCCTCTCGCAACAAGAGGATGAAGTCACCTGAGAGAGGAGCCTCATGGCTAACTGCTGTAGAGGAGGGCTTGCTGCCCCATGAGTTGCCCACCAAGAATGGGACCTCTTAGCCCCCTGTCTCGAATCAAATCATAGCCTCCAAATCGCCCCCTGGCAGTGGAAAAATCTGCAAAGGCATCCTCCACCTCATCAAGGGATGCCCTATCCTGAAAAATCCTCCTCAATGCATCTTTCCTCCCCTGTGAGATTTCAGCATCCAAGTGAGGAGGGAATCTGCGGGAAGGTCCACCATTCAGCCACTCATGGCTGTAGTATTTTGGGTTCAAGGAGTGAGCCAAACAATGTAAAGGTGTGCAATTATTGTCCCATCTACTGACAAGAATATCCTGTATGATGGTGAAGAAGGCCTCAGGTGATGTCTCATACTCTGGGCACTGACTCTGTAAAATAATGGTCCTCACAGACTCAATCATGGAATCCCATCCCTCATAAACCTCTCCTAGGATGGGTTAGTCTGTATCTGCAAATCTGAGCAAGGAAATGATAGGCTCCATGATCTAAATAATTAGATCTACCTTCTCCCACCATATATCATCCAACACTATGTCCTTCACCTTCTTTGGGGCTGCTTGATCCGTCTTTCTCCAAAAATACCAAAACTCTGAAATAACCATAGACCCAAGAGCGGTCTTGACCTCCCTCAACCTCTTCAACATGATGAATGAAGAGGCAAACCGTGTATCTGCAATCTTCAACAATGATAGATTGTTGTACTCCTTGTAGATAGTGAGGACATTTGTATGGTTTGTTACAAAGTTGCGGATATGTCGTGCATCCTCAATAGTGGCTCCAATCCAAAGCACATCAGAAGCAATAGATTTCAGTGCCAAGTTCAATGAATGGACAATGCAAGGTGTCCAAAATACTTGTGGATATTTTGCTTCCACAATCATACCAGCAGCCTTGCAAACAGGTGCATTATCTGTAATGATTTGCACACAACAATCCACACCTACACTTTCAATAACTTTGAGAAATAACTCACCCATATATTGTGCATCCTTGTACTCTCCAAATGCATCCACTGCTTTCAAGAAAACTGCACCATTCATGGATGACACCATGAAGTTAATGAGTGGGTGGCGTGCTGGATCTGTCCATCCATCAGAAACAATGCTAACCCCAGATGTTGGCCATGCTGATTTAATAGGCTCAAGCATTTTGTCCACCTCTTTCTTTGCCTTTGTCAACAATGTGGTTCAGAGCTTCTCTGACCCGGGAGGCACATACCCTGATGGAGCCCCATGACAAAGAGCTCGACACATCTCAATAAATAGAGGTGACCATGCAACATTAAAGGATATGAAGTTCTGATAGAAAAAAAATGCTATGGTGAGGTCAAGCTCTTCCCTTTTCTCTTTTTGGAAAATCTTGTCCATTGGACCAACTGCAGTTGCCTTTCTCTTTGCTAATTCTCCCCTGCTAGAAGTCTCAAAAGGGAACTTGCTGCTGCTTTTCCTCAAGAATGGAAGGGGATCATCAGTCTTGGATTGTTTTGATTTTGCTACCACATTTGCCTCACCAATACTCGCCTCTTTCTGCAATTTCTTCTTATCTGACAATTCAATTGTTGTACAACATTTAATGCCACAACCTGGAATACCCAACAAATGAGCTTTCACACGGAAATGTGTCCCTTTGAAATGGCCATTGCAAAAATTGCATTTCCAGTCACAATTTCCTCCTCCCTTTTTTGCTGCCCCTTCCTCTCTTGTTGCATATTTCCACAATGGGTATTTGGGGTCAACAATTTGTTTTCCCTGCACATTTGAAGCTACCATTGCAGCCCCACTTCCAATGGATGGAATACTTGTAGACTGTGATGAAAGAGGGACAGGAGGGGCATCTCCAATGGACACATTCTTCCCCTTTCTTTGCCCTTGTCTTGGTGCCTTTGATTGAGCCATAAATACTGTAAAAAATAAACAAAAACAACTAAATATATAAAACATATGCACATGCAAACACTAACAACAAACTAAATGCAAAATATAGAGGGACAATGCACTTACTGGATGCCCGAATCTCTTCGAAAGAACACACTTGCTCCTTGCTCTTGCTCCTTGCTCTCCTTCTCACTTCACAAATGAAACACAAATGAAATTGGTGAGAAAACATGAAAGAAGAGCCACATTTTATAAAAAAAAATCGCGATTTTTGGTTGCCGCGGGCCCGGCCATACCCGGCAGGAAGGGACACGAAGTGTCCGAACAGGGTACGGTCGGGACACGGCGTGTCCGATTTCGGACACGCCGTGTCCCGACCGTACCCTGTTCGGACACTTCGTGTCCCTCAAATTGGGGGCGAATCCGACACCTAGAGGTGTCCGACACGGGGATTCGGGGATACGAGGGCATTTTAGGAGTGTCCGGTTTCTTAGGTAATATTGATATCTATTCTACAAGATGCCCTTGGAATCAATTCAACTTGATTCTTCAAACAAGACTTGTGCAATTCGGAAAAAAAATACACACCTTTTACTAGCTTTGAGAAGCTCGATATTGAAATTGAATTATCTCTGTAATTGAAAATCTTCTATATCTAAAATTCAGCCCTGTAGTAGCCCTCTGAAGCTTCTTTCACATTCCAAAGGTCTGACCTGATTTGGATTCTCCAAGACAAAGTTGTGTCCAATCTCCCACAATGACCTAATTCTGGACTGGTTCAGTAGAGCGAACTTGTACGACTTGCCACGTGTCACTGTTTTGTCCTTTGTCTCTAAAATTGATAGCCAATAAACTACAGGCCGTGTACTTGTGACCAATTTTGACAGCACTCCAATCCAATCTCCAGAGAGAGAGTTATTGAACTTTTCCCACGATCACCTCTTTAAGATGAAATTCAGGAGCCTGAAAAAGCACTACCTTCCACAGATCATATCTCTAAAAATATTGCGAACCAAGCTCTGAAATGTTTTGATGAATTTCCTCAGGATTTCAGCTTCGCACCATATGAATTTCAGATTCTGAACCTTCGTAGAAACAAATTTATAGCGCAAATGCCACGATGACCTGTTTAGGAGCCTGAAAAAATACCTGACTTCCACAGATCATATCTCTGAAATTATTGCGAACCAAACTCTGAAATTTTTATACAAGCTTCCTCAGGATGTTTTCTTCGCACCCTAAACATTTCAGCTTCTGAAACTTCGTAGAAAAAAATTTATAGCGAAAATGCCACGATGACCTGTTTGGAGCAGCGAAACCCTAGAATCCAAAGCTCTGATACCAAATGTTGTGTAACCAGCTCCAAAAAGAGAAGAAAAGAGATATAATCGCCTTAGAAATGAGCCACTTCGAGGGGGAAACCTCCAATACATTACATAAATGAACAATTCTTGGATGATGCAATTCACAAAACCTCCTTTCTATATATAGGAGTCCATGGGGCCATAATGTAATCCTAGTGGGCCACAATGTAATCCTAGCCGACCTAACAATAATAGTTTAAGGGCACAATAATAACAAAATGGGGGTTACAAGGGTACAATAATAACAATAAGGGGTTTACACTAACAATAATAAGGGGCTATACTAGTGATATAGGGACCTAACACCGCAGTATGTGTTACTTCTCCCCAAAATGTTTCAGGTGTTCATGAATCATCAAGCATAGCCCAAGCCATCTATTGAACTGTTCTATTCATTCTTTCTACTACGCCATTTTTTTATGGGGTACTAGCTACAGAAAAATGTCTTTTTATGCCATGTTGTTCACAAAAATCAAAGAATTCATCTGATATATATTCACCTCCTCTATCAGATATAAGACACTTGATTTTTAGATCTAATTCATTTTCAACCGGTGCTTTGAAGATTTGAAATTTTTTTTATGCTTCATCTTTGTGTTTTAGCAACCCAATCCAACACATTCTAAAGAAATCATCAATAAACATAATACAATATTTTTCTCCATGGGGTGACCTTTTTCTCATAGGTCCACATATATCAGTATGAATGAGTTCAAGAGGCTTACTTCCTGATCCTTCTTTGGCATTAAATTTCACTTTGTTTTCTTACCGAATTGGCAAGATTTGCATATGGTGCTCTCAGGCAGAGTAATATTGGGAAGATCACAAACATCTTTGAGTCTGCTAGATTTGTTGATTTGAGAGAAGCTAAAATGCCCCAATCTTCTATGCCATAACCAATTTTTTGAAGATTTACCCAAGTAACATTGTTCTTTACGGCTTTTCAATACATACAAATTGCTTGGTGTTCTATTTCCTTTTATGATTGTTTTTCCTGTATCAAGATCACGTACCACACATTCTTTTGAGCTAAAGACAACTTTAGTTGCTTGATCACACATTTGACTTACACTTAACAGGTTATTCTTTAATCCATTCACATACATAACATTGTTAGCTTTCACCTTTTCCTTTAGAAAAACAAAACCTTTTCCCTTAATGATAGTAGGAGTATCATTTCCAAAAGTAACATTCTTTTCTCTTTCTAGAGCATTGTATGCAAGAAGTTTATTTCTGTCACCTGTCATGTGTTTTGAGCATCCACTATCAATGTACCATTGATTTTCTTCTCCTTCTGCAAATAAATCTATGCCACAGTTCTCAACCTGTAATTCCTTCTTTCTCCATACTTTGGAAGTTGAAGGTATATGCTCTTTTGGCTAAAGTTTGCTCCTGCATTCAGATTCTTCATGACCAAAATTATTGCAATAATCACATTCAATTTCATTTTGAAGAGGAAAAAATTTGATATATGTATTCTTCTTTATTCCAGTATCAATTCTTTTCTTTCTTGCTTCTCTAGTCATGATGGTTTTGTATGCAACACATTGAACAAATTTATGACCAAAATTATGACATGAGAAACATTGTCCATTGAAGAAGAAATTTCTGCGATCATGGAACATTCTGTTTGTGTTTACCTGTTGGTTGGTATTTCTCTGAAAGGTATTCCTGTTAGTGTTCTTTGTATTGAGGTGGTCATGCTTTACCTGTAAAGTTTCTTTGTTTCCTTACTGAGTGGCAGAATGCTATAGGCTGGTTGTAGCTGCTTTTAGATAGTTTAGTGTTGAAGACTGAGAAGATTCTCGACATATCCACGACCTGTCTTTATAAGAGGAGAACTTTGTACCTTGATAATTTTATCTAAGGTTTTAGATCCTTTAGCAAATCTAAGATTCAAAGTCTTTACTTTCTCAATTTCTTTTCTTAGACTTACTATTTCACATTCTAAATTCTCATTGTGTTTCTCCTTTTCTTCAAGCTAATTTTTTAGAGTTTCTATGGATATTTTGTTTTCTTCCAAACATATTTTGAGCTGATTGATTTCTTAAAGAAAATCATTGTCTTCTAGAGCATCCACAAAAGTATCCTTTTCTTCTCTAGACTCTTTTTCAAATGCCATGAGAATTCTAATATCTTGATCAGATTCTTCCTCATTGTCTGATAACCCATCACTATCTTCATGAGTATAATAACTTTTTCTAGTGCTAAACCGATTCTTATTTCTTCTTACTACTTCCTTTCCTTTTTCATGTGTTTCTTTATGAGGACACTTAGCAGCATAATGGCCAACTCTTCCAGAAGCAAAAAATTTGAAAGGAAGCTTACCTCTGAACCTTCCAATGCCAATTTGGAGCTTCTTTACAAAATTTACCTCATCTTCTTCTGAAACATACCCTGATCCTTCTATTTCTTGTACTTCTTTTCCTTTTGTAGAAGCTCTAAAGATGGCTTCTTTGACTTCAGATGATCCTCCTTTTCCCATTTCACATGCAGTTAGAATGCCATGAAGCTAAAAAATAGTAAGACTTTGAAGATCCTGCTTCTCTTCAATAGCAGACACTTTTGACTCAAATTTTGAAGTTAGAGATCTTAAAACTTTTTCAACCAGAGTAGTGTCAGTTATGGTTTCACCCAAATTTCTCATACGATTTACAATATCATCTAGACGTAAAAAGAAACTGGCAATGCTCTCCTCATTATGCATCCTTAGATTTACCTTTGTATCACCTTCATATCTTAGAATGATTTTGTCCCATATTTCCTTTGTTGTATTCAACTGCATGACCTTGACAATTTTTGATTCTGCTAGACTCCCCAATAGTGCATTGACCACCTTTGCATTTGTTTCATAGTTCTTTCCAAGGAAAATTTTAAGGAAGGAGTATTATTTTACGATTTAGAAACCTTGGTGAATCTTATTAGTTCCTAATATGAAAACTATAAAGTGTTTGGCGATATGTTTGTAAAAGTATTTAAATTTCTAATAATTTCATATATTCTCTATAGAAATTTGGTGATTTTTAAGGTAAAATAATTTTATACTATAAAATTTGGGCAAATCATTCTTAGAAAAATGGAAATTGGTGAATATGTTTTTTTGGAAAAAACATGGAAAATTAGCCCACCTGCTAATATTAGCCCCTAAAATTTTCCCTCGTTCTTTCTTGTCGTTGCATCTATTGGAACTGAGGCTAGATATTGATAACCTCCTTCAACAATAGCCCATACATCTGATCCAAGAGAATAAATATAGGATCTTGTCCGTGTTTTCCAGAAGATTAAATTGTTTCCATTGAAGAGTGGAGGCCTAATAGATGGTGTCCCATCTTGATTGCTCATCTTGGCTAATCTTCCTTCTAGAGGCTAAGCTTCTTCAAAAGAACCAACTTTGATACCAATTGTTGGGAAAAATACTGAGGGGGGGGGGGGGGTGAGTCAATATTTAAAGCTTACTGAAAACTTTTTCTTTTTCCTTACTAAATTCCATATGCGACTTTAATGAACCCAATTCACGTATACACGCGGATATCCTTAAGAAAACTTGCGTATTACCAGAGATATAATTATGCATATAATTCTTTACTTAGATCATTGCATCATTCATTCATCAGATGTTTAGTAAGCAGTAAGAACAGAATAAATCATCACACATAAGCAACACACATGAACACCAGGATTTAAGGTGGAAACCCAATTCGGGAGAAAACCACCGCTGCTATCATTTCTATCTTACAATATTTATTATAAAGAAAACTACTTACAGTCATGTACTAGCACAGACTCATACCAGCACGCAGGCACCCACCTGCAAAAGGCTGCAACCTTCTCTCGTTCTCTAGCTACTACTGGAAGGGAGCTCCAACCCCCTGATCTCGTTTACCAGCCACTCCTAGAAGGGAGCATCAATCCCATGAACATAACACCAGCTTCTACTGGCATGAAGTTTATACTTGCATACTGAAGGCTTCAACCCTCAGACCCACTACATACCACGTTTCATCAATTTTCATACTGGATCAAACAGCATCAACACGACCCTTTATCAACAATCATAAACTTTGCCCAATACTTCAATTAGAACAGTGAAAACACTGTAACTAGAACTTCAGAAATAACCTAGACTTCAGAATAGATATGCAGATACAAAATCAACTCTGAAAATTCATTAATTCAGATAGCATACACTACTTTACTTCACTAAAGCCGCATACATACGCGCTTTCCTGCACACCAACCTGTGTATGCCTCAGTGCATACTGTTTTCATAACCTGGAATGAATACGCTACTTCGCTTTGTTAAATTTGCGTGTATACGCTCTTTGCTTTATACCAACCCGCTTATACTTCTATGTATACTATCCTTCATAATGTAATCAGACTCAGATTCAGATCTGAGGCTTCCAGTCAAAAATTTTCTCAGTAGTGCAAAACATTTAAACAGTCAGTCAACCTTAATCATGTTTTCTGAATCATTGATTAGATTTGTTCATGATCAAATTAGCATCATACTTAGTATTCAAACAACCCAGAACTTCAAGAAGACTTCATTGATAGACAGCAGACAAAAATCAGGAATAGTAGTAACATCTGCAATAAGCTTCAGCAAACCCTAATTGCCATATGCACTTTTCATTAAGCGAACCCGCGTATATATGCACTATTACTGAGACCAACTAACGTATAGATCTATAAAAGTAAATTTTGTAGAACAGACCAGATCTATAAATCTTACCCAAATTTCTTCATTTTCTTCAGCAAACTTGCGCCAGTTCTTCATCATTTCTTCAGTAGATCATACTGGAGATTCATCATCATCAGATCTAGAGATCTTGAACCATCATTATATCCATGGGTGCATCATAGATTCAGATCTATAAATTAAAAGTAGAGTTCCTCCATGCAGATATTCCTTAGATAATTTTATTCATTAACAACCCTTACAAATGCACACATTGCACTATGATATTCTCCTTATATATATTTAGCTTTTACCAATACCATGAGTCAAAACCACTCAACTGCTGATGGTAATCCTGGACGAAATCAAATAGATAATACAGTGCTCAATATTGTGGGCTAATACCATGGTAAAACCCCCTGGTATTATAATTTTGGAGCACAAACAGACATACGTGACTTGGGACGTACTTCTCCATGTGCATACGCAACTTGGCCTTTACAAACCCGCGTATACACTATGACATATTAAAAATAATCAATCTGTAGCACACAAATTCTGAGAGACTGCTAAGATTCTTCATATAGATAATTTCTTCGTCCTTTTCCAGAGAATTGCCATCAAGGACAATCAATTTATTATTATAAATCACAAGAAACATATTTCCAACAAAAACCGCATTTCCGCCAGATTTGATCGCCATTTATTGCAAGTTAAAATAACCCTAATTTTCCCAATAAACTATGAAATGCATTGTTATCCTCCCCTTCTGCGTGTATTGACTGTATTGGTTATTTTGACATAGAACAATCATGTATATGATTTTTGTGTCCATAACTTGCAAACTTCCGCTTGTAGCCATTAAAGATTTTCAAGGAGCTTTGAATTGCTCCAGAAACCATAAAGATACCATAAAATCTGTTTAAAAGCCTTAGAGACATCCTCAAAGCCTTGTAGCTATGTATAATATGTATTCCTCCAGAATTTAAGCCCGTTATTAGTTTTAAAAATACCTTGATAAAGAAAAATTCCAGTCATAGTTTAAATTACTCCAAATAAGCCTATTAAAAGATCCAAATAATAGGCCAAACCCTGTCAAAATTTATGAAAAAAACCTGTTCTATGTTGCGCACTATTTTGAAAGAAAAATTTGAGTTTATATAGTTTTTCTAAATTATTTAAAACTCCAAATTAAGCCCAAAAATCCTCTGAAGGTAGCATAACCTCTGTGCCTAATTTCAAAAGATTCTTAGCCCTGTTATCCATTGGAAAAACTCAAGAAACCCCTGTTTCTTGTTTTCTAACCACTAAAGGTCTGTAAATCATGTTGAGAGTCCAAAATTGAAAGGAAAAATCCAAGAAAAAACCATATTCTTCCTGTTTTTATCCAAGAACCCCTGCCAAAGTAAAAGAATACTTCTGCAAACTATCTAATCTTGCAGAAGTAGCCAGAAAATCATAAAAGAAGAGTTTTGTAGTTCAAAAAGCCTCAAAATTCCTAAACCTACTCCAGCTACATCTTCCAAAATTTTATCATTATAAATCCTCTACAACCTCCGGTTGTAGACATTGAGCACACCCCATTAGCAGATGTTGACTATAAGATAGCAGACCCTATTGTAGAATTCAATTTGTTGGAACTTCACAAATGGAACTATGAAAAGTCCGTAGATAATGTTGAAGAAGTTCAAATTTGGGAATCACACTTGCCCAAATATGTTGTTCCAATTACCCATTCATGCCCAGAGGTCATTAGGTTATGCCACCATCATTATATGCCTGAGAAAAGGGTAATAGTCAATGTCAACAAACAATTACTTTTTACCATTACTGCTGAGTTCATTAATTGAATGTTACAACTCAAACTTGATCCTCAAGCAGTTCCTCTATCCATTGAAGCTCTTACCAAGCTATATATTGGCCTTGACTTTCCTAAAAGGTTCCAAATCTTCCAAATATTCATGCCCTTACATGTGGAAATTCCTCAAATCAATCCTCCATACTCCACTTCAAGATTTCCAGAAGGGTCTAGGCATGTAATTTCTATGTTATCTTTCATCCTAGGGTATTTCACTGATGAACACACAGATGAATCCATTTTAGGTTTCTTATCTACTTTCACACCAGGACAACCTCCAACTATTATTTGCAATTATGCTAGGTATATTGCTGACAATATTCATGACCAATTGGTTAAATTTCCAACTAAAGGACTATTTAGATACACATCTTTCCTTTTCCACATGTTCTTGTATTTTCAAGCAGATAATTTTCCAATATTCTTACAGAAGCTTGACATAGAATGAAATCCTCTTTCAATCATTTTTTGGACCTCTTTAATCAGAAAAGAGTCCACAGAGTTTACCTATGCAGAGTTTTCAGACTTCTTCATCCATCCATTGATAAAAATGTTAGCAAATACTGAACATCCAAGGATAAATGATGATATGAAGAAGATTTTGTAGTTGTCAGAGAAGATCAAGACTAGAGATTGGTATTTGTATGAAAAACACATAGAGATTAGAGTTTTTGGATCCAATTTGTTGCCATACAAATTACCCAAATATGTACCAATGAGGGTTTTTTCCAAGGAATATATTAGGAAAATTTTAAATTCTGATCTAATTAACTTTCTAGAAGCAAAGAAGAAAACACGGTTTAAGTTAAAGAATCAAGTGGGACCATTCATTTGCAATCATAGAGATGCAGAGGTAGAAGCAGCTAAACAATTATTAGAGTACAAATTTAAAGAGAGATTTTCTTGGAATTATGATCCACAAGGGATACTGAGTAAAATGTGGGTTAAGTGTAAACTGACACTCTACATTCATGAGAAAAAACCAAAAATTGAAAAGTATGCTAATTAGACTGAGTGGATAGAAAATACTTTAATAGATGCAGTAAAACAAAGTGATACTATTCACACTTTACAAACTGCAGATCAAACAGAGAAAGCCACCAAGAATATCAAAGAAGAAGGTTCTTATGTTGCTGAAACCACTACTGAGACTAGGTTCAAGATAAGATATAATAAAATGCCCAAAACAGATCCAGTGGGTAAAGAGAAGATAACCATTAAGGTTGAAGATACAAATATCCCAGATACCAACACAGATGTTGTCACTGTTATCAGAAATGAGCAACTTACAGAGAATATAAATGAAGAACAGGTTGATAATGGAAATGCACAGTTGATAGAAAAACAACAGAACATGGAACCATAATCTTCATAAACAACAGAGGAAAAGGATCTATATATCATGGAAAAGTACAAACATATTAAGTTAAAGAATGAAGAGATTAAAAATGAGATTTACTCTCAATATCTAAAACAAACACCAAGCATTCAAAATAGACTTTTATCTACCTTTTATTACTCAAATAAAAATTTGATCATGTCATTATTGTAGCCTACAGTGAAAACTCCAAAGACAGTTGCAGATTAAAGGAAGATTGATTTAGAAGTGCCAACAGAGAGCATTCCTACACTTGATCAAATATAATTTCATAGACAGAGTTTAGAGATGTTGTATTCTACTGTTACAACCAAAGCTATGAGTGTTCAGAAACTTCAGAACACTATCACAAACATGAAATATCAAATGAAACTTGACAAAGCATCCTTATATGCTAAAGATCTTAGAATTAAATCTTTAGAAGAAATGGTCTTGCAGGTTGGATATGAACCTGCAAATGTTAAAGCAATAGAGCAGTTAGTGAAGAAGAAAAATGAGGACATTGCAACATTGAGGAAACAACTTAAATTTCCATCAAGTGAACATCCTCAAGCCAAAGAAATAATACAAGGACAGAATGAGAAGGATGACATGATGAATTTAAACTTTTAGCAAACAACACAGATCAAAGAAATGGAGATTCAAATGGATAAGCTTGTTCATGAAAAGGAAACAACAAAAACACCAAAAATTCCTTCAATTATCCCTATGGTTACTATAGCTATGCTATCAAATCTAGCAGAAGATTTGGAACCCAAAAAACCACTGGCTACTGCAGTGCCGGTGACATCATCTACAACATCAGCTACAGAGTCATCCACTACAGCAGCTCACCCTTCAGATGAGGCCAGCAAACTAGTGAAAGCCATGGAAGAAATGTCACTTCAGACAAGTGAGATTAACAGATTGAAAAATATGGTTGATAACCTCGACAATACCAACAAGTTTGCTCAAATAAATGCTGAAAATCATGAGCAAAGGGCTAATAGGTTAAATGAAGAACTGATAAAGTTACAAAAGGAATTAACCTTAAAGGAGCCAATGTCATATGTAAAAAATCATTTATGGAGCAAGATCATTGAAGCCATCAATGATGTGTGGCCCTCATTTTAGGTGATCTTTGAACAAAGAGATTTACTAAAGGCAACATTAGCAAAAATCCAGAAGACTAAAGAAGAGCTTGAAGATAAACTTGAGAAACCAATAGAATTGATCAAGTTTCTTAACAGTAAAAACTGGCAAGAGTTAGAAGAAATTGAGATTACAGACAGGACTGAAACAATCCTTGAAATAAGTAAAGTCCTCACCAAGAAGAACCTGATGAAACAGCTTGAGGAGAAGTATGAGAATATGACAATCACCATAACCAAATTCATGGTTAAATTTGAACATCTTAGGAAAAGAAGTCTGCCTAACATTTTGGTTATCAATGATAATCTTATGCCTCAAGAGGATTATAATAAAAATATCAGAGAATATGCAAAGGAACAAGTTGAAAAGACAAGTGGACAAGGCACTCCAACAGGAAAAGACTTACTCAGAAGTTTTGAGAATTTATTTTATTTGCAGCATGAGATAAGACACTTATTTGTCATAAAATCAAATTTTTCCAGATATACAGAGGCATATGAGAATTTCAGGAAGTTAAAGAAGATACAAATTCCAAATGAGGAAGCTTGGCAGTCACTTACAGATTTACTATGAGAGGTAAAAGGCAGAAAAACAGTTTGTTGATTTTTAGTCAAAACATATTTTTATTTACAGCAGTAAACAGTTTTACAGAGGTCAAAGGGTATCTGAGTTTAAAGAGTATCAGAGATTAAAGAGAATCAGAGTGAAAGAATAAAAGATAAAGTAGATCAGATTTCAAACCAACTTGAAAATATCTGAGCCAGCAAAGAGGACACGAAGGCAGCCAGCTGCACCTAATCGACAATTAGTTTCTATTTTATTTGGATAGATAGGACAACTTGCTGATTTGTTAAGCAGTTGTCTCTAATTTTTGTAAATATATTTCTATTTTCCTTAGATAGTTCCTATAACCATTCTAGGATATTTTGTAAACAATTATGTATAAATACTTCACACTTTGAAGTATTATTGTGGAATAAATTGTTGAATATTTCTATAGTAATTTTTTATTGGACTTGAAGGATTTTGTGTTTCAAATCTCAAGTAGTAGACTGGATCAGACCAATTAGCATCATATTTCAGGATTCATGTGATGAGCTATTGAAGTGAAGTATTTTCTACTTGTCATTGTTTATCTTTCTTTGTTACATGCATCCATTATGTGTTCTAAATTTGAATGAATAAACAGGAGTATTACTTCAAGATTTGTTAAAAGCACCATGTCTTTACTATTTATCATTTCTATGTTTTCTGTTGATTTCTAGAGTAGGGAACCCTTAATTTCTGCCTCTTTCATTTGACCTCTGCCTACTACTTCTCTTTTTCAGATTAAATAACCCTTCATTGCTCTTTATCCCGATCATATCACCTCACCAAACAACCTTCCAAGATCTTCATGGGTTATCTATCTTACCCTGAAAAAATTTGACTTCTTGACCTTGACCCTAGCTCTGTCTGCTTGATTTTTTACTCCTGAGCCCAATGGACAAATATATTTCTCACTATCCATCTCATTAAGTGATTTTTCCAACCAAATCAATCAAACAAAAAAACAATTGTACAATCATAACTAGCATAATATTTTATAAATAAAAAAAAAGTTAAATCTTGTAGAGAGAGCCCTCTATGAACCCTAATAAGGCTAGATCTTAGATTTTAAAAGTTCTTCTGTGGTTACCTCTAGTGTTCTTAGAATTTAAACCAAAATCTCACAACTTTAGAATTACTAGAGTGATAACATACTAGCAACCATACTGGGGAACTAACCAATCCTCAGTCATAAAATAAGTCTTAAAGAAACCTTTTCCATCATCTTTTTGCCTTTAAGACTGTTTTATAAGTTGTGAGTATCATTTTTATCAAAACATTTGTAATTCTGGCTTCTAGGAAATTTTATTATACCAGGTCTAACCCAGATCCTAAACCTGCTATTATCGTGGACAACCCAGATAGAATTGGCAAAAAGAAAAAACAGATATAATATTTAGATGTTAAAGTTTCATTAAATAGAGTCAATTCATTACCACAAGAATTAGTGAGTTTACAGGATATAGAGTTTGATTTGAAATTTGAAAATTCTTTGTTCAGAAGAAAATTTGAAAGTAATTTAAGTACTGTTGTTTTAGACCCTGTTTTTATTTCATTTTTGGAAACAAAACAGAAAAATGTTATAGTAGAATCTAAATTAAAGAAAGTCAGAAATCAAGACAACCTTGAAGAGATTAATGCCATTATTCTTAAAGAAATTGATGAGGCCATAGAATTAGCCTAACTGTTAGCATATACATATAAACCTTCAATTCCTCATTTAGATACCACTACATCATCTATAGTTTCTACTACCGTCCAATCTACAGATCCATTTAGTCTTATATTACCCTTACAGCCTAGAATATTATTTCCTTCATCCCCTACATCCATTTCATCCACTAGTTTACCTTCCACTTTTTCAAACCCATCATTCTCATTTCATAGTAGTTCTTACATTCCAGTTTCACTTCCTAGTACCTCCACTTCATATTTTAGTTCTTCCACTTCTTTTTCTAGTTCAACATTCTATAATCCAATTTCATTAGCTACCTCTTCCAGTTAAACTCCAAGCACTTCTACTTTACCTCCTAGCCAAGCGAGAATTCAAGCTATGGTTGCTAGGTATGCTCCCCTAGTTCTTCCAGGACAAATTCATGACATGCCCCAAGATTACCAAAGTAAAATACCACAGTTTGATGCTACTACACAATACACTTCATAGCAGCACATAAATAAAATGACAGATTACTTTGAACTCCATGAGATAGATGAATCAGATGTACAAATGAGGTTGTTTGCACAAACATTAACAGAAGAAGTAAAAAAATGGTTTAAAGGCCTTACTGCAGGTAGTATAGTTGATTTAGCTATTTATCATAGATTATTTTTAAATAAATGGGAAAAGAAGAAAAACCCCCTACAAATATTGTCTGAATTTGATGCAATGAAGAGAGCTCCCAATGAGTCAGTACAAGACTACTGCACTAGATATAAAAGTGTTTACAATTCAATTCCTGCAAATATAAAACCCACTCCTGACTCTATCTTGCTCAAATTCCTAGATGGATTTGACACTGACATGGCATATCAGTTAAGAGAAAGAAATCCATAAACTTTAGAAAGAATGCAAACAAATGTTGTAGGTGCAGAAGTAAACATTTTAGCTAGAAAGGCCAAATTAAGAAATGAGAGGAGAGTGACCATGAAATAAGAAGCCTCTAGTTCAGACACAAAAATAGATATGTTAGCTAAAACCTTAGAGATAATTATGGATAGGTTAGATAACATAGAAAGAAGACTTCAATGGGATAATCAACAACAAATCAGAAATCCCAATTTTAGGAAAAACATAAATTCAGGAAAATCAAAAGAATCAGTCCCAAACCAAACAATATGACCTCTATTTCAAGAGAAATATGCTGAGAGTTCCCAAAACAATGTTGAGGATGAGGATACCATAAATCTAATGGGAATAGATGATAATAACACTATCTTTCTCACACAAGAAGATCAAGAGTTATTTGAACTCCAACAACTGCAATTAGATTGAGGGGAATCCTTCAACTATAAACAAGGTTATGATTTTTCCATAAACGAAGTTCAAAATCAATATAAACCTAGGAGTAATAAAAATACTGAACCTTCTACTAAGAAAAATCCTCAAAATTAAAACAAGAAAATAGTATAATCCCCAACAACAAAAGTTCTGCAAATTCTCCCTAGGGAAAATAAGCAAAACTTTAGTTCTTCCCAAAACGTTTCCAATCCTGAAATTTCACCAAGCCCTAAGATTGTTGACATTACAGATGAGGTTTATCAAGCTACAAAATATTCACACAAATCTGTTGCTGCAAAAGCATCTAATTCTTCTAAAACATCAAACTTAGATCCTAAAACATCCACTGTTGATCCAAAATTAGCAGATCCAAAAGCCGCCACTGCAAAAACAGCTTCTGACAATTCTAAATCTGAAAAAACATCTACTGCTTCACAAACCATTCCTAAAAAGAAAACAAAGAGCATTAAAACACAAGAAACTCAAATTGAAAGTGAAAATATAACTGTATAAAAACAAGATAAACCAACACAAACTATAGTTACCAAATAAGAGTTAATTCAAATATGTAAATCTCAACCTTCATTCAATATACAAACTGAAATTGCCAAGTTAAAAATACCAATTCCTTTGACAGAATTGGTAAAACATGATTTGTATAAATCAACCATCACTGAAACATTAAACATAAATGATGGAGAAGACTCCATAAACTTGAATGACGATCAACCAGAGTTGATATTTGGCCCAAATGTAAATGGAAAGCATCAATATGGATCTATTCCTCCATTTTACATCAGTTTAACCATTCATGATCAAATCTTACACAACACAATGTTAGATTCAGGAGCTTCACATAATCTAATGCCCAAAGCTATAATGGAAACCATGAACTTAGACATTACAAGGCCTTACAAGGATTTATTTTCATTTGACTCAAGCAAAGTAAAATGCCTAGGATTAATCAAAGATTTATGTGTAACACTAGTTCAATATCCTGGTAAGAGTATACTTATGGACATTGTAGTAGCTGATATCCCACCCAAATATGGAATGTTATTATCTTGCTCATGGGGAGAAAAGTTACAGGGATCTCTACAATTGGACATGTCTTATGCTACTATATCAGTTTTTGGTCAACCTAAGAAGTTATATAGGGAAACATTAATGAAATATATGGTAAGTAATGTAACAAGATCAATAAATTACCCAATTTATGCTACACCTACTGACCTTGATTAATTCATACTATGTAATGCTGAAAATAATAATGAAATCAAGACTGAACTAAGGGAAGAAAATAAAACACAAAACAATGATAATATCTTTCATGAATATTTATGGCATTTAAATTTTGGAGGTTCAGTAAACAAGTTAGGAGTAGGAGCAAGAGTATGGATAACCAATATAGAGGAAAATCATGCAGAAGGCCATGCTTTTAGACTGAATTTCAAATGCACAAACAATATGTTTGAGTATGAAGCCATCATTTTAGGACTCCAGATCATCAGAAATATAGGAGGTAAAAGAATAAAAATAATGGGAGATTCAGAGTTGATTGAAAAACAAATTAAAGGTGAATATTCTGTTTACAATCCTAGATTAGGCCGATATAGAGAGACTTTACTAGATTTGATTGATGATTTATTGAAATGTAATTTCTCTGCAATACCAAGAAGGCAAAACTTACAAGCACATTCTTTAGCAACCTTTGCTAACACTTGTAATTTACCTTTTCAGCCTAATCATATGTATACTGCAGAAGTAAATCACAGACCAATAATCCCAGACAACCTCAAATATTGGCAAATTTTCTCACAAGCCCAACAAATTTACCATTTTATGAATAATGAAGGTGAATTTTAGAACTGTAAAATAGACACTGATTGTACCATAGATCAAGATTTAGACAATAACATTGATTTGAATAATGTATATGTAAATAAATTAAAGTTCGCTAGTCCAACTAAATTCAATCAATCAAATATAGATAAATTAGAGAGAGTAGAAATTGATGAGATAATTGATGAAGAGTCTTATATATTAAATCTCAAAGATAATTTCTTACCAAAAGGTTTAATTCCATTAGAAGATTTATTTGACTCAAATGATGTTGCTAGAAAACCCAAAATGGAGCCACTTAGATCTGACATTGAGGAATGCAACATAGGCACAGAACTGAAACCCAAAATGATCAAAATTTCCAAAGCATTACCTCAACAGGAAAAAGAAAAATATATTGCTCTTTTTAAGGAATTCCAAGATGTTTTTGGTTGGAGTTATGAGGGCCTTAAATCCTATGACACCAAGATAATTCAACATAAAATTCCTATAAAAGAAGATCAAAAGCCCTTTAGACAAAATTTAAGAAGAATCAACCCTATTTTGATGCCCTTAATAGAAAAAGAAGTTAAAAGAATGTATGATGCACAGATAATTGCACCAATCAGATATTTTGATTAGGTTTCTAACCTAGTTCCAACCAGAAAGAAGACAGGAGAGATTAGATTATGTGTTGATTTTAGGAATCTAAACAAAGTATCCTTAAAAGATAATTATCCTTTACCAAAAATGGATCATATTTTACAAAGGGTAGTTGGATCTTCTAGGATTTCTCTTTTAGATGGATTTTCAAGATACAACCAGATTTTAGTTCAACCAGAGGATCACGCCAAAACAAATTTTACTACTCCTTGGGGCACTTTTATGTATGTAAAAATTCCTTTTGGTTTAATCAATGTAATGGCAACCTTTCAAAGAGCTATGGATATAGCCTTTGCAAAGGAAATTCATGAATTCTTGGTAATTTACTTAGGTGACATAACTGTATTTTCTAAGACTGATTATGAACACTTAGATCATCTTAGGAAAGTCTTTATAAAATGAAGAAAGTTTGGCATCTCATTAAATCCTAAGAAAACCTTATTTGGATTAGAAGAAGGCAAGTTACTAGGAAACATAATTTCTAAGGAAGGAATTATAATAGATCCTCCAAGAATAGAAGCAATTCTTAACATCAATCCACCAAGAAACGTAAAATAGTTACAAACCTTTCTAGGTAAGATTAACTTTTTAAGAAGATTCATATCCAATTTAGCTGAGATAATTAGAGAATTAAATAATATGCTAAAAAAAGATTCAGTTCTTAAATGGACTATTGAGGCCAAACAATATTTTGAATCCATCAAATAGGCCTTAACCAAAACTCCAGTCCTTATAAGTCCTGATTTCAAAAAGGATTTCATCATTTTTTCATTTGCTTCAGAGCACACCATTGTTGCAGTTTTACTGCAGAAAAATGACCAGGGTTATGAACAGCCCATATTTTTCTTTAGCATAACACTTAGAGATGCATCTTTGAAGTACAATATCATGGAAAAACAAGCATTAGCTTTGGTAAAGGCCATTAAAGACTTTAGAGTTTATATTCTCTATTCTCACATCATTGCCTATGTCCCAAATGCTGTAGTAAAATACATTCTTACTCAGGATGGTCCTAATGGAAGAAGAGGCAAGTGGATTGCCACTATCTTAGAATATGACATAGAAATAAAACCCACAAAGTTGATAAAAGGTCAAAGTTTAGCCAGACTCATGGCTGAATCAAATTTTCATGCCCTAGACATAAATTTTATTGACCAAATAGATGATCAGGAAGAGATGGCAACTTTAGAGATCATTGAAGCCTTTTCAGACTCACCATGGTATGCAAATATTATATTTATATTACTAAACTTACAAGCTCCTCCTGGTTTATCAAGAACACAAGCAAGATTTCTAAAGCTTGAGGCAGTAAGATTTTGTATTTTAGACAATGTACTTTTTTGGAAAGATCAAAGTGGAATTTATTAAATTGTTTGTTAAAAGAAGAAGCTGACAAATTATTACAAGAATTTCATGCAGGTGACTGTGGAGGACATCTATACTGGAAAACTATTGCAAACAAGATCCTAAGAGCTGGTTTTTACTGGCCTACTTTGTTTGCAGATGTCAAAAATTATGTGACCTCCTGTCACACATGCCAAATCTTTGAGGGTAAGAAAAAGCTGTTACCCCTGCCCTTAAAGCCCATTTCAACAGAAATGCCATTTCAACAATGGGGTCTTAACTTCATTGTAGAAATTCACCCCCTACCTTCAGCCCAACACAAGTGGATTCTGACAGCCACTGACTATTTTACCAAGTGGATCGAAGCCACACCCTCTAGGTAAGCCATGGATACTATCATAATCTCCTTCCTAGAAAGAAACATAATTTCAAGATTTGGATGTCCCCGAAAGATAATTAATGATAATGCAGCAACATTCAAATCTAAGAAAATGATTGAATTGTTCCATAAATACCATATTACCCTAGGTCATTCTACTACATATTACCCCCAAGGTAATGGTCTAGCTGAATCTTCAAATAAGAGCCTGGTAAACATCATCAAAAAGTTACTAGAAGATAACAAAAAGACTTGGAACAAGAAGTTAGTCAATGCCTTATGGGCAGATAGACTTATAACTAAAAAATCTATTGGTACATCCCCTTACCAGCTTGTTTATGGAATGGATGTTGTTTTTCCATCTTCCTTAGGAGTACCAGTAATGAAGATTATCCAAGAGTTACAAGTTGAAACAAATGGCATTCAAAAAAGGATCAATCAAACTATTCACTTGCAACAAACAAGGGAAGAAGTTTATATCAAGTCTCAAGTTATCCAGGATAAGATAAATAAAATTTTTGATAAAAATACTAAAGAAGATGATTTCTACATTGGAGATAAAGTTTTAAAATGGGATTCAAGAAGAGAAGACAAAGGTAAACATTGAAAATTTGATTTTATATGGAGAGGACCTTATGTGATTTATGGATATAGAGGTAATAATGCTTTCTACCTGAAAGAAATGGATGGATCAGCTATGCTAGATGGACCAATAAATGGTAGAATGTTGAAGCACTACTACTCCTCTGAGATAACAAATAGTTAGTTTCATTTAATTTGATTATTGTACATATACATTGAAGATTTTAGATTGGTTGGATGTTTTCCTAAAAAAGTTGAAGCCCAGAGAGAAGGCCCTAAGCTTTGAGAGGTAAAATATCATAAATATGAATAATTGCAGATATTAGAAGATACTTACAGGGTCATCATAGTCAAAATTCAAAGGCTACAAGTCTTAAAGTTCTTGACATTTCACCAGGAAATGCCATCCCCATGTGGAGCCACTGTTAGTGTTCATAATTTTTGAATTGATTTTGATAGTCTTGTAAATATGTACATACCTTGCTTTCAACAAGTTGTTTTCCCATATTTTGAAAATGAAAAATAATAAAAATTAAAAGAGGGTAGAAGTCCTAAAAGAAATATCAAAGGACTTAGAAAAGAATAGACCCCAAAAGAAAAAAAAGATAAAAATAAGACCTGAAAGTGAGAAAGTCAAAATGCCACTACTATTTACTATTACTGCAAGAATAATGATTATGTGCATATTGTCAATAAATGCCATAATCCATGATCAGTTAAACAATTTAATATTAGCTTTTCATGCTTTGAATTTCATGTTTTAGATAGAGAATAAAGATATGTAAAACAGTATAAACTTGACAAATCAATAGATAAGGTAGAGAATAAATGAGGAGCTCAATAGTTTAATCTGAGCCCTCGGATGAAATAAGGTTAGACTTAAATAGTTTTTATGTTTTGAAAGAAAATTGATTTAGGGTTGCAAGCCTAAATGCACCCATGAAAATGAAGTAAAAAATGTTAGAAATAATGATGGGTAGGTAGAAAGCAGTTGTGCAAGCATGTAATAAAGCATCATCAGGGAAAAATTACTAATTTCCCTTCCCCCACAATCATTCAGTATTCTAAACCTTCAGTTAAAAAGGCTCAGAGTATTTCTCTGACTTCTGTTGGGACCAGACCCAAGGCTCGATGACTGATTGGTTAAAAAAATATTGAATTCCTACACAAAACCCATATTCATCAACATTTACCCTTCATCCATAATCATGATCCCTTTTCCTAAAGTAAAAACCCATTTTTACTTGGTAAAAGTAAAAACCCTAAGTTATTAATTTCATTTCCTTTCAAAATCACTCAAAAACCCATAAAATGCATTTTATCCTAAGTCTAAATGTGAAAAATCCAAAAGGGACAACTATTCTTTATTTACACTTTACTTAGTGTTAAATTATCTTCTTCTTCTTCTTTCATTACATACATTACCCCTTTTTTCATATTAATTGCTAACTTATATATTAAATCCCTAAGCTATACCCCTCTCGTATAGTATTAAATCCTCTGTATTTAAAATAACCCCAAAAACCCACTATTTAATGTTTAAACCAATGTTATTATATCCCATGTGCTAAAATAAAAGCCCACCCTTATTCCCATTGGTTTAAAAACTTATCTATAAACTAATCCCCACTCACCTAAGGTTATTAAACAATTGTCAAACGTTTAAAAACTATATAATAAACACATGCCTGTGTATTGGTTAAAACATTGTGAAATGTTTTAATTAACGAATATGACATTATTCCCCCCCACCTATCTTATAACCTAAAGTTTTGACTTTAATAAATACATATTTATAAATTTTAAACAAACCATTCCGCATATATGAAAACCCTGGCCCCACTCCAATCCCGATGCATCTTATATATCAGATCTTGACCATTCACAATCAAAACCCACAATCCAAAGGTAGATAAACGATATCGCAAATAAAGTTGCCCGCATTAAACAATTTCATTTCCACGTGAAATGGGCAGTTTCGCCTGTTTCTCTCACCTTGACGTGGCAATTTATTGTTGGTTTGCATTCAATCTGTTCAAAACCACTTACCACCTAAGTTGCGCGTGATAACCACCACTGGTTTTTCACCTTTGGAGCCCGAAAACTGCCTTTCCACCATATTTGACCGCCATTTATTGCAGGTTAAAATAACCCTAATTTGCACAATAAACTGTGAAATGCACTATTATCCTCCCCTTCTGCGTGTATTGACTGTATTGGTTATTCTGACACAAAATCAATCTTGTATATGATTTTCGTGTCTAGAACCTGCAAACGTCTGCCTGTAACCATTAAAGATTGTCGAGGAGCTTTGAATTGCTCCATAAACTAGAAAGATACCACAAAATTTGTTTAAAAGCATCAGAGACATCCTCAAAGCCCTGTACCTGCGTATTACAGGTATTCCTCCAAAATTTAAGCCTACTATCAGTTTTAAAAAGACCTTGATAAAGAAAAATTCCAGTCAGAGTTTAAATTCATCCAAATAAACCTATTAAAAGATCCAAGAAATAGGCCAATCCTTGTCAAAATTTCTGAAAAAACCCTGTTCTATGTTGCGCACTGTTTTGAATGAAAAAGTTGAGTTTATATAGTTTTTCTAAATATTTAAAACTCCAAATTAAGCCTAGAAATCCTCTGAAGGTAACATAACCTCTGTGCCTAATTTCAAAATATTATTAGCCCTGTTATCCATTGGAAAAACTCAAGAAACCCCTGTTTCTTGTTTTCAAACAAGTAAATGTTTGTAAATCATGTTGAGAGTCCAAAACTGAAAGGAAAAATCCAAGAAAAGACCATATTCTGCCTGTTTTTACCCAAGAACCCCTGCCAAAGTAAAAGAATACTTCTGCAAACTATTTAATCTTGCAGAAGTAGCCATAAAAGCCTAAAAGCAGAGTTTTATAGTCCAAAAATCCTCAAATTGCCTAAAACTACTCCAGCTACATCTTCCAAAACTGTTATCATTATAATTCCTCTACAACCTCCAGTTGTAGACATTGAGCACACCCCATTAGCATATGTTGACTATAAGATAGCAAACCCTATTGCATAATTCAATTTTTTGGAACTTCACAAATGAAACTATGAAAAGTCCTTAGATAATGTTGAAGAAGTTCAAATTTGGGAATCACACTTGCCCAAATATGTTGTTCCAGTTACCCATTCATGCCCAAAGGTCATTAGGTTATGCCACCATCATTATATGCCTGAGCAAAGGGCAATAGTCAATGCCAACAAAGAAGTACTTTTAACCATTACAGTTGAGTCCATTAATCAAATGTTACAGCTCAAACCTGATCCTCAAGCAGTTCCTCTATCCATTGAAGCTCTTACCAAGCTATATATTGGCCTTGAATTTCCTAAAAGATTCCAAATCTTCCAAATATTCATGCCCTTACATGTGGAAATTCCTCAAATCAATCCTCCATACTCCACTTCATGATTTCCAGAAGGGTCTAGGCATGTAATTTCTATGTTATCTTTCATCCTAGGCTATTTCACTGATGAACACACATATGAATCCATTTTAGGTTTCTTATCTACTTTCACACCAGGACAACCTCCATCTTTTATTTTCAATTATGCTGGGTATATTGCTGACAATATTCATGAAAAATTGGTTAAACTGCCAACTGAAGGAGTGTTTAGATACACATCTTTCCTTTTCCACATGTTCTTGTATTTTCAAGCAGATAATTTTCCAGTATTCTTACAAAATCTTGACATAGAAGGAAATCCTATTTTGTGGACCTCTTTAATCAGAAAAGATTCCACAGGGTTTACCTATGCAGAGTTTTCAGACTTCTTCATCCATCCATTGATAAAAATGTAAAAAATATTGAACAACCAAGGATAAATGATGAGATGAAGAATATTTTACAGTTGTCAGAGCAGACCAAGATTGGAGATTGGTATTTGTATGAAAACACACATATATTAGGGTTTTTGGATCCAATTTGTTGCCATACAAATTACCCAAATATGTACCAATGAGGGTTTTTGCCTTGGAATATATCAAGAAAATTTTAAATTCCGATTCAATCAAATTTCTAGAAGCAAATAAGAAAACACAGTTTAAGTTAAAGAATCAAGTGGGACCATTCATTTGCAATCATAGAGACGCAGAGGCAGAAGCAGCTAAACAGTTATTAGAGTATAGATTTGAAGACAACTTTTCCTAGAATTATGATCCACAAGGGATACTGAGTAAAATGAAAATGGAAGCATTATCTTCACAAACAACAGAGGAAAATGATCTAGATATCAGGGAAAAGTACAAACAGATTAAGTTAAAGAATGAAGAGATTAAAAATGAGATTTACTCTCAATATCTAAAACAAACACCAAGCATTCAAAATAGACTTTTATTTGCCTTTGATTACTCAAATAAAAAGTTGATCATGTCATTATTGTAGCCTACAGTGAAAACTCCAAAGACAGTTGCAGATTACAAGAAGATTGATTTAGAAGTTCCAACAGAGAGCATTCATGCACTTGATCAAATAGAATTTCATTGATAGAGTTCAAAGATGTTGTATTCTACTGTTACAACCAAAGCTATGAGTGTTCAGAAACTTTAGAACACTATCACAAACCTAAAAGATCAAATGAAACTTGACAAAGCATCCTTATATGCTAAATATATCAAAATTAAATCTTTAGAAGAATTGGTCTTGCAAGTTGGATATGACCCTACAAATGTTAAAATAACAGAGCAGTTAGTGAAAAAAAATGAGGACATTACAGCATTGAGGAAACAACTTAAATTTCCATCAAGTGAACATCCTCAAGCCAAAGAAATAATACAAGTACAAAATGAGAAGGATGACATGATGAATTTAATCTTTCAGCTAACAGCATAGATCAAAGAAATGGAGATTCAAATGGATAAGCTTGTCCATGAAAAGGAAACAACAAAAACACCAGAAATTCCTTTAGTTATCCCTATTATTACTACAGTTGTGCCATCAACTCTAGCAGAAGAGTTGGAACCCAAAGAACCACTGGCTACTGCAGTGCCAGTGACATCATCTACAACATCAGCTATAGAGTCATCCACTACCATTAGGGGAATTTTTAGGTCTAAAATGGGCCTCCTAAGGAAATTAAAAAATAATAGTGGAAAAAATCTAATAAGATTTGATGACATCATCAAATTTTAGAGGGAAAAATGAAAAAACTACTTTTTCAATTCATATTTTCAACTTATCTCCCAAATGTTTTACTCATATTTTGAGCAGGAGTACTCGTTGGATGCGGAATTTAATTCCCCATCCAAGGAGTACCCATGTTGCATACTTGCATACATAAAAAAACGTGATTACAATCATGTTTTTATGTATTTCTCATTTTTCGTGTAGAAGAGTTCATCGAAAGTATGCAACATGGGTACTCCTTGGATGAGGAATTAAATTCTGCATCCAACGAGTACTCCCGCTCGAAATTTGAGTAAAAATTTTGGGAGATAAGTTTAAAATATGAGTTGAAAAAGTAGTTTTATTATTTTATTATTTTTTTATATTTTTACTTTTTTACTCCAAAAATGGTGAATCATCCATTATGGATGACATCATCATCTTGAATCCTATTGGTTGTTATAAAGTTTATTTTTGTTGTACATTTTTCTTATGAGGCTCATTTTAGACCTCAAAATTCCCCTAATGAACAGCGCACCCTTCAGATAAGGCCAGAAAACTAGTGAAAGCCATGGAAGAAATGTCACTTCAGACAAGTGAGATTAACAGATTGAAAAAGATGGTTGATAACCTCGACAATACCAACAAGTTAGCTCAGATAAATGATAAAACTCATGAGCAAAGGGCTAATAGGTTAAATGAAGAACTGAGGAAGTTACAAAAGGAATTAACTTTAAAGAAGCCAATGTCATATGTAAAAATTCATTTATGGAACAAGATCATTGAAACCATCAATGATGTGTGGCCCTCAATTCAGGTGATCTTTGAACAAAGAGATTTACTAAAGGCAGCATTAGCAGAAATCCAGAAGACTAAAGAAGAGCTTGAAGATAAACCTAAGCAAGCAATAGAAATGATCAAGTTTCTTAACAGTAAAAACAGGCGGGAGTTAGAAGAAATTGAGATTATTGACAGGACTAAAACAATCCTTGAAATAAGGAAAGTCCTCACTAAGAAGAACCTGATGAAACAACTTGAGGAGAAGTGTGAGAATATGAACATCACCATAGCCAAATTCATGGTTAAATTTGAACATCTTTGGCAAAGAAGTACGCCTAACATTTTGGTTATCAATGATAATATTATGCCTCAGGAGGATTATAATAAAAAGATCAGAGAATATGCAAAGGAACAAGTTGAAAAGATAGGTGGACAAGGCACTCCAACAGGAAAAGTCTTACTCAAAAGTTTTGAGAATTTATTTTATTTGCAGCATGAGATAAGACACTTGTTTGTCATAAAACCATCTTTTTCCAGATATACAGAGGTAGATGAGAATTTTAGGAAGATAAAGAAGATACAAATTCCAAATGAGGAAGCTTGGCAATCACTTACAGATTTACTGTGAAAGGTAAAAGGCATAAAAACATTTTGTTGATTTTCAGTCAAAACAAATTTTTATTTACAGTAGTAAACAGTTTTAAAGTGGTCAAAGAGTATCATAGATTAAAGAGAATCAGAGTGAAAGAATATAAGATAAAGCAGATTAGATTTAAAACCAACTTGAAAATATCTGAGCCAGCAAAGAGGACACGAAGGCAGCCAGCTGCACCTAATCCACAATTAGTTTCTATTTTATTTGGATAGATAGGATAGCTTGTTGATTTGTTAAGCAGTTGTCTCTAACTTGTTGTAAAGATATTTCTATTTTCCTTAGATAATTCCTAGAAGCATTCTAGGATATTTTGTAAACAATTATGTATAAATACTTCACACTTTGAAGTGTTATTGTGGAATAAATTGTTGAAGATTTATATAGTCATTTTTTATTGGACTTGAAGGCTTTTGTGTTTCAAATCTTGAGTAGCAGACTGGATCAGACCAATTAGCATCATATTTCAAGATTCATGTGATGAGCTATTGAAGTGACGTATTTTCTATTGTCATTGTTTATCTTTCTTTGTTACATGCATCCATTATGTGTTCTAAATTTGAATGAATAAACGGAGTATTACTTCAGGATTTGTTAAAAGCACCCTGTCTTTATTATTTATCATTTCTATGTTTTCTGTTGATTTCTAGAGTAGGGAACCCTTAATTTCTCCCTCTTTCATTTGACCTATGCCTACTACTTCTCTTTTCCAGATTAAATAACCCTTCATTGCTCTTTATCCCGATCATATCACCTCACCAAACAGCCTTCCAAGATCTTCATGGGTTATCTATCTTTCCCTAAAAACATTTGACTTCTTGACCTTGATCCTAGCTCTATCTGCTTGATTTTTTACTCCTGAGCCCAATGGACAAACAGATTTCCCACTATCCATCTCATTAGGTGATTTTTCCCACCAAATCAATCAAACAAAAACGAAATTGCACAATCATAACTAGCCTAATATTTTATAAATCAAAACAAAGTTAAATCTTATAGAGCGAGCCCTCTCTGAACCCTAAGAAGGCTAGATCTTAGATTTTAAAAGTTGGTATGTGGTTACCTCCAGTGTCATTAGAATTTAAACCAAAATCTTACAACTTTAGAATTACTAAAGTGATAACACCATGTTTAAGGTTATTGTAAATGTAAATGTAAATTATATATAAACATTACAGTATTTATCATTTTTTTTAATGTTTTGTCATTTTTTTCCCATTTTATTAATCATATAAGATAAGGAGTTGAAATAAAAAGTAAATATAACAAATAATTAAAAATAATTAGTGTTGTCAAATTCTCTTAGTTGGAGGTAGACATGTAGACATTGAAGAATGAAAACATTAGAAGGAATACCAAAATTAAATGAAATATTCTCACAATCCAAATTAAAAAATAAAGTGGATTAAAATAATTACATGAAGAAAATCAAACATAATCACTGTGCAAGATATATAATAAATAAAATTTGTTACAAAAACTAATATAAATTTTGCATATTTATAAATAATGATAATTTACATATTCTTCAAGTATAAAATGTCTAAGATATTGGCTAAGGGATCTTCCATGCAATTATAATGTAGAAATTAGGCTGCAGATTTGCAACTCATTATGAAGTTTTAATCAAAATCACAATACGCAAACCTACTCTACTACTATGTGGACGTAAATTCACAATTTAGAACAAAAAATTTAGACATGCAAGAAGAAATCACACACATGAAACAAGTATTTTTATCTGGGGAAAGAAATCTTCTAAAACCCCCAATGCTTGCTTGCATTAATCAAATGAATAGAGATGTATTACAATTGTTTTGCTCAACTGAGCACACACCCTGCAAGTGCATAACCTTTCACTCTGCTCACTTAAGGCCTCTAACCCAAACTTAGTCAAATTTTTCCTCAGCTTTAGCTCTTATTTCCTTGCATTGTTCCTTGAGGAATTAACCCCTATTATTTAGGAAATTCATCTAATTTAATTTTGCAATTCCTTAGGTTGTTCATCTAATTGCATGTAACACATGTACACTCAAGACTATTCTACAATTAATGTTACATTGCCTTGGAATCTCCACCTCAACTGGGTAACTCGAATTCTCTGCATGCACTAGTTATTTTTGGCTCATTGATCGGTCAACTAGATGATCACTAAGTTTGCCTCAAGTCCCAGTCCTAAAATGACCTTCCACTAGTTCCTCCAAAATTTGGAACTAGTTTAACTGAAAACAACCTGAGATAACTAACCTTGATTGCTACAAATTATAAATCACACATGCTGAACTAAAATCTAATTCCTCCAAATTTAATTTACTGATTAAAATGAGAGACACAATCCATCTCACACAATTTAATATCATCCAAGTTGTCTACTGATCTGGAAATTCAAATTTTCTCAATTTAATCAAGGAAAATCAAATTGATAATTTATTGTTGCATTTTCAACACTCCCTTTAAGAAATAAAGGGATTATAAACCACCCCAATCCTACACCCGTGGAACTCAAACATCACTCTTCACAACGCCTTTGTCAAAATGTCAGCATCTTGTTCCTCTATCAGAATGTACTGCAACAACATTGTCCACCTTTGCACACAGTCCCATAAATGGTGATACCATATATCTATATGCTTGGATCGATCATGAAAAATGGGATTTTCAGAGAGGTTGATGCAACTCTGATTATCACATTACATCACAGTTGGATCCATCATCTTACCAAACAATCCAACGAGTTTCTTTCTCATCCAGATCGCCTCACATGTTGCTTGACTGACAACCATGTTTTCTTCTTCTTTCAAGTTGATTGCCACAGATCTTTACTTCCTAATGTACCAAGAAACCATTGTGGAACCAACACTGAAAATTCCACCTGATGTACTCTTTTAGTTTAATTGAATCCTCGCCCAATCTGCATCTATGAAGCCACATATTTTCACTCCCTCTGTCCGTCTGTACCATAGTCCAAACTAGGTAATGCCTCTGAGGTACCATAGAACATGCTTTTGTTCCTTCCAAAATAATTTGGTTGGCCTAACCATAGCTTGGCTCAATTGGTTGACTGCATAACACATATTTGGTCATGTGTTCATGAGATAGATTAGTGAACCCACCAACTGTCGATAAATAGTAGCATCCACTTTCTCACCTGAAGTGGCATCCTATTTCCTCTAGTTGGTCATTAGAGGCGTCTTAATAGGTTTGAAACTGTCCATGCAGAACCTCTGAAGTATCTCATTAGCATACTTGCCAAGAGAGACAAACAGTTCCCCATCTCCTTTCCCTACTTCCAATCCGAGGAAGTAGTGCATGAGACCCATGTCCTTCATTTCAAACTCTCTTGCAGGGTCCTCCTTGCAAGATCTGATCAGATTCTCATCGCCAATTAAAATCAAATCATCAACATATAAGACAATAATCAGCAATTTAGCTTCTACCAAGATATGATGGAAGTTTTCATCTGCTTCAATTTTGTTAAAGCCCAAACCAGTGGGATAGCTATCAATCTAGGTGTACAATGCATAGGGTGCTTGCTTGAGTCTTCACACTTGATACTCTCTATCAAAAGTCTCAAAGCCTTCTGGTTTCTCAATATACACATCCTCCTCAATAACTCCATTGAGGAATTTTGTTTTTACATCCAATTTGATGGATATTCCACCCCATCTGCACAACTAGAGAAAGAATTGATCTATGGATGAGTACATTGATACAAGATAAAAGGTCTCCTCATAGTCAATCCCCTCAACTTGAGAGTACCTCTTGGCCACAAATATCGTCTTGTACTTTTCTATGCTTCCGCCTACTACATGTTTTATCTTTGAGATCCATCTCGAACCCACAACTGATTTTTTTCTGGTCTTGGTACCACTTCCCAAACATTTTTATTTACAATGGATTTATATTCCTCCACTATTGCATCAAACCATACAGGTTTCTATATTTATTTCTTGAAAGAGGATGGCTCGGTCTCTACAATATTAGTCATTATATCCATGTAGTCAGTGTATCGATTTGGTGACCTTATTTTCCTACGTTGATTTGAAGGAGCACCCACAATATCCCTTGCATCCTGCACAAGTCTCTCAACTTCCCTAGTCCTTTTTTTGCCTTCTCTAGATGGTTCTGCTTGAGTGGCTGTTTCCAGTCTCTGCTTCTCAATTTTTTGCTGCTCCACAACTTTATGAGGCTCCTCCTTTGGAGCTAAGATCCCCTCTTCTTGTGGGATCTGAAGCTCCCTCTCAAGAGAGCACCACATCGCTTTATCTTCATCAAATTTTACATCCCTTCGTACAACTTCGTTTTGAGGGATGACAAGTAAACATGGTAGTTGTGGGGAGTTTCTGTGTAACCCACAAATACCCCTAGTTCTACTATCGGCTCTAGCTTCTTCCTTGATTCTTTAGAGACATGGTAGTAAACAGAGGCTCCAACAATCCTGAACTGTGACACATCCGACTTTCTCCACGAGAAAGACTCCTCTAGTGTAATCATTCAAAAAATCTGATGAGGATTGTGGTTCTACAAATAGGATGTTGTGTTGCATTCTTTGACCCACAAATGCATAGGTAGGCCTTAATCATGCAACATCACCCTCGTTTCTCTGACAATTCTACGGTTATTTCTCCCATCCACCCCATTTTTCTGTGAGTTGTGGGGTGTTGTCAACTCTCATCGAATGCCTTCTTTTGCACACAAATTTTTAAATTAATTCAACACATACTCACCTCCATTATTTCTCCTCGGAGCCTTCACCTCTCAGGGAACAAGAAAATAGTTCCGAAGGAGCTATGGGTGCACAAATTTGTACACACCCTAGGTACCTTCCCTAAAGCATGTTATATAAAATAAGAAACAAGGAGACAGGTTGGTGATTGGGATCGTCTGGCAGATCAATTTGTCAGCAACTTTTCCTTCTTAGATACCAATGAAAGAGTAGCCAATGCTTTGCAAGACGTTAAGAAAATTATACTTACGACTAGACAATTAATATATGGAGGAATATATCAGGCCAATCTAGAGCATACATATGAGTCAGGATATCACAAGGTCGTATCTTATGTAAAGGTAGACAGAGAACTAGACGAAGATGATCTGGAGGAGCTGCGACATCTGGCCTTCAACGAAACTAAGGAGGAACAAGGTGTTAAGGATGGGCATGTGACTGACAGTGCACATCTACTTCCCTTGAAGTTGTAGAAACATAACATTGGGACTGGAAAAAAACTGAAGCTAGCCTCAATTGGCGACAACTGGGACAAACAAACTACCAAGGAGATCTTTGATCTCTTAAGAGAATACGAGGATTTATTTATGTCATATGTTGCGAAACGAAAGAGGATTCAGGGGGAGTTAGGGGAGATGAATATCATGCTTAATCTAGATGCAAAACCAGTGAGGCATCGACCCTACCGACTAAACTTTAGGGTTAAGGAGAAGATGAAGAAATAGGTAGAAAAGATGTTGGTTGTAGTGCTTATATTTCTAGTTGACAAGACAAAATTGGTTAGTCTGATTGTGATAAAAAATAAGATGGATGCCACTGAGATTAGAGTTTGTGTGTTTTTCCCATCCTGAACAATGCTTTTGTCCACGATCCTTTCCCCACCCCTTTTAGTGATGAAGTTCTAGATGATGTGGTAGGTAACGAATCTTATTCATTTATAGATGGATTATTTGGCTACCAATAGGTCTAGATTATAGAGGAGGATAAGAAGAAAACTAGATTTACCACGAAATGGGGATGTTATGCATACTGTGTTATGTCGTTTGGACTCAAGAATGTTCCAATGGTGTTTTCAAGGATCGTGATTGAGGCTTTTAGATATTATATCCACAAGTTCCTAGAGCTCTACATGGATGATTAGACCGTTTACAGCTTACTGAATAAACACTCTAGTCTACTCAGAATCATGATCAACCAATGTAGACAGTTGTAGATATCATTGAACGTGAAGAATTGCATATTCATTGTTCTCTTTGGAACACTCTTGGCCATATTTTATGAAAGGAAGGAGTTAGTGTAGGACCTACTAAGGTTGTGGCGATTGTGAACATGGACCTGTCAACCAATGAACAACTCGGGTCCACCTTGGGTCACACGGGGTATTATAGGAGGTTTTGTCCGCAACTATGCTTTGATTACTGCACTAATGGAGAAGTTGATAAATAAATATGAAAGATTCACATGGTTTGAATAGCATGACTCTTATATTAATACACAGAAGGAGAAATTAGCAAGTGCACCAATCTTGGTTTACCCAAACTGGAAATAGCAGTTCCATGTTAACATTGATGCCTCTGGCATTGCTTTGGGAGTGGTTATGGCTCAACTTGGGGAAGGGAAACTCAATCACCCTATATATTTCGATAGTAGAAATTTATCAACAACATAGAAAAATTATATCACGATTAAGTGCGAGGCACTTTCCATGGTATACTCACTTCAAAATTTCTGACACTACCTTCTAGCGGGTCCATTAAATTTTTTCACAAATCACTCTACTCTGAAGTATATAGTGAACAAGCATGTAATTTAAGGTAGGATTCACAGATGACTTCTTTTATTCCAGGAATTTAGATTTGAGGTAATTTTCAAGCCAGACCAACTAAATGTTGGGCCCCATCACCCCTCTAGGCTAGATTCAAGTGAAAGTGGAGGATCTATTGATGATCAATTGTCAGACGTCGATCTGTTTCTGGTTGAATTTGTACCATACTACTTGGAAGACATATCAACATTTCTAGCTACAGGGAAATGCCCAAAGGAATACACCATGACACAACGAAGACACATGGTTATCTGTGCTGCAAATTATCATCTGATTGTGTGGAAAATATATAAGTTGGGCCTTGATAAAATATTGTGCAGATGTGTACTAGATCATGAAAGACATGATGTATTGTGGGAGTGTCACTCGGGAGTCATGGGGGGTCATGTTGGAGGAAAGGCCACTGCAAGGAAATTATTGAAGGAAGGGCTCTGTTGGCCTACATTTTTCTGAGATGCAAAGGAATATGCCAAAAGGTGTGACGTCTGTCAAAGGGTTGGAAATCCATCACATCAGGATGAATTTCCCCTACAACAAGTATGAGCACTGCAGACTTCTAAGAAGTGGGAAATTGATTTCGTAGTACCTATAAACTCGTCGACGTGCCACTCCCAAGACAGATATATCATCACTGCTACAAATTAACTTACTAGATGGGCTGAAGCTACACTAGGTAAGGATTGTACTGTAGATACCGCCACAAGATTCATTTTTGAGAAAATCATCACTAGATTTGGGTGACACTAGATCCTCACTATTGATTAAGGGACCTATTTTATTAATAAAACAATCGCCTTATTACTCAAAAATTTCATGATACAATACCATAGGAGCAACCTGTATCACCCTCAAGCAAATGGTACAGTGGAGTCTTTCAACAAGATCTTAGAAAGGGGATTGACTAAGATATTCTTATCCAATAGGGACGATTGGGATGAATGTGTTTCCACTACTCTATGGGCCTGTTAAACATTTACACAAGCATACACCTTTCTAGTTAGTATATGGGTGGGAGGTTGTAGTACATGTCGAGTTCATTAGATTTTTATGAAACCAGCTCCAAAAATATAAGAAAAGAGAGATAAAAACCTTAGAAATCAACCACTTTGAGGGGGAAACCTCCTTTACATTACATAAATAAACAATTCTTGGATGATAGAAATGAAAAAACCTCATTTCTATATATAAGAGTCAATGGGGTCACAATATAATCCTAGCTGGCCTAACAATAATAATGTAAGGGCACAATAATAACAATAGTGGCTTTTTATGGGGCACAATAATAACAATATGGGGGCTACAGGGATATAACAATAACAATAAGGGGGCTACACTAACAAAAATAAGGGACTACACTAGTAATATAGGGACCTAACATGCCCCTCTCCTTCAAAAGAGTGTTGTCCTCAACACTTGAGTAGCTCTGGATGTTTTTGTATAAAATTCTGATCCTCCCATGTTGAATCTTTAGTGGGTAAGTTCTTCCACTTTATGAGATACTCTGAAATTGATTGATTTCGTAGCTTTCGATTTCTTGTTTCCGTGACGTCTTTGGGTTATAATATGATTTTTCCTTCCTCATAAATTTCTTGAAATATTATTTGAACTGGAAGTGTGTCACATATAACCTTATTTAAGCATGAAACATGGAAAATTGGGTGCACTTGAGACGAAGAAGGAAGCTCCAATTTTTATGCCATAGTACCAATCTTTTGCAACACCTTGTAAGGGCCATAGTACTTTGGCAATAATTTATTATCCTTCTTAGCTTTCTTAAGGGACATCTGTTTGTATGGTTGTAGACGTAAAAATACCCAGTCTCCTACATCAAAACTTCTCTCGCTACGATGTTGATATGCCTGTTGTTTCATTTGATTTTGTGCCAAATTTAGTTTATCGTTTAAGAGTTGGATAACTTGTTTTTGATGCTTGATGTGATCTGCCACTTATTGAACCTTAGAATTTTATCTTAAAGACGATGTGATGGACGGTGGATGATATCCATAAATTTCCATAAATGGGGTCATTTTTGCTGCAGTATGGAAGGAAGTGTTATACTACCATTCAACCATATGTAACCACTTGACCCATTGCATTTGTTTATCAGATACAAAACAACGAAGATATCCTTCCTAACAGATGTTCACTATCTCAGTTTTCCCATCGGATTAAGGATGATAAGATGAGCTATGAGCTAGTTGAGTACCCAAACAACAAAAGAGTTTCGTCCAAAAATTTCCAGTAAAAATGGGATCTCTATCATTTACAATAATATTTGGGTTTCCATGTAGATTTTGAATCGTTTCCATAAATTCAGTAGCAATTTTACTTGCTTTAAATGGATGAGATAATGCACAAAAGTGTGCATACTTGGTAAGTCTATCAACTACTACCATGATGACACTCTTTCCTTCGGACTTAGGTAAACCTGTCATAAAATCCACTGAAACATCCTCACAACATTGACCTAGAATGGATAAAGGTTGTAGAAGACCCAGGGTCTTAATTGTCTCACCTTTATTTTTTTGGCAAACCAAACATTCCGCCACAAAATTTTGAATATTAGATTTAAGTCCATCCCAAAAAAAAAAATTATTCACCCTATGGTAAGTTTTTAAAAATCCTGAGTGTCCTCCTAAGGGAGAGGTGTGCAATTCCAAAAGAATATTTTGTTTTATTTGGGAATTCTTACAAAGATATAAGTGATATTTATACCATAAGGAATCATTTTTCCAACTAAATGTATCAGCTGGATTAGGATCTTGCTACAAATTTTGAATGAGTGTCCACACTTCTTCATCATTCTTCCATTCATCCCTTGCTTCGGTTATCCAATCTGGTTGGATAATAGAAATGGCACAAAGCAATGCTTCCACCTCTTCATCCTTTCTTGAGAGTGCATCTGTGACAGCATTTAGCTTCCCTTTTTTGTAGATAATTTCAAATTCATAACCCAACATATTTGTGAAGCATTTTTGTTGCTCTTCTAAATATAGTCTTTGTTCCAAAATGTATTTAAGACTATCATGATCTATTTTTACCTTGAATTGTATTCCCATTAGGTAAGGTCACCATTTCTTTAGTGCATGTAGTATTGCCAACATTTCCTTCTCATAAATAGTTTTATGTAAATACTATCTTGTGATTTGACGAATTTCAAAATAAATGGGTCTTCCTTCTTTCATTAAAACAACACCAATTCCATTTCCTGAGGTATATGTTGATCAATGGTTGTGATTGATGTCAACCCAAGCAGCACTAGGGGCTACCCTGATCTTGCATGGGAATTTTTACTTGAAAAATTACTCTATTCTAAGTCAAATATATTTTGGATGGTTTCCACTCGTCGAGATGTTTCTATTGATATATGGAATTCCATGTAATTCTTCATGGTTTGAGAGATATTCATGTTTGAAGTTAGTAACCCCAGTTAGTGGGATAAAACCCCATGGGGTTGTGGCATGACACTAATAATTGGTTGTGGTCATTGAATTGTAAATAATTAATATTTTTTTAATCTCCTAAAATCCCTCCAATGTTCACGTGTTGCATACCCTCTCAGCCTTCCTCATGTAAGGATTTCTCCACTTATAACAGGCCATTGTGGAATTTTCGCTATAAATTTTGTTTTGCGAAACTTCATATGCTGAAACTAAAAACCCATTTGGGAGAAATCCTGATGAAGCTCGTGTCTGAAGTTTAGATATTGGTTCGCTATATTTTTAGAGATATGATATGACGAAGTTAGGGTTTTTGTAGGCTCCCGAATTTCATGTCAAACATGATACCTTGGGAAAATCGTCATAGCTTTCTCTCTAAGAATTGGATTCAAATTTCGTAAAAAATTACAAAAATAGGACAGGCTGTATTTTTTTGTGTATCGATTTCAGGACCAAAGGTTGAAACAGTGACACGTGGCACTTCGTACAAGTTCGCTCTACTGAATCAGTCCTTAATCAGGTCATCGAAGGAGATTGAGAATAACTATTTCTTGAATAATCCAATGTTGATCAGACCTATGGGGTTGGAAATAGGACTCAGAGGGCTACCACAGGACGAAATTTCAGACCTTGGAGATTTTAACTTACACAGATACAACAGATTCAATATCGAGCTTCTAGAAGGCAAGAAACAATATGCATTCAAGAATCACTGCAGTCAGGACAACACATCAACAGTCAAGGCTAAGTCTGCTACAAAAAGGTATGTATGATTAATGTTTGAATTTTAATTTGAATATCATCTCTGACATGTGATTTTTCAGGATAATGTAAGTATTTTTATGTATGTTTGATTGGGTTTTGTTCATAAATGTTGAACATATTTACATTTGAATTTTGAATATTTCTCTGACATATGGTTTGCAGGATAGTGTAATTATTTTTTTTGTATATTGGTTTGGGTATTGCATGTTCAGGAAGTAGGACACAATATGAAAACTCGGAAACATACTAGAAGGACAATGTAATTCCAAAGTACCATTACTTGAAGCAAGCACAACAATACCTCAGCAGCTGCTAAGTGTTCAAAGAAGCAGTGTCAAGTCAAGTATCAAGTCGTGTCAAAAGTCAATATTGTAAAAATCATCATTGTAAAATTGTAAAGGAGTCATTATTGTAAAAGATTCAATCTACCTAGAGTTGGAGAGGCATTTTTGGGAGCTATAAGTGTCATTGTTGGATAATGTTATGGTTGGGTTGCAGGGCATAGTGTGATTGGCTGATTGGTTTAGTTCAAGAAAATAATTTTGAATCATATTGTATCATGGATCATTGTCCCTGGTACGAGAATCCACACTCTTGTCTTATTTATGATCATTATAGGGTGGCAGGGAGGTGATAGGTTGGTGCATGAAGTCACCTACAGGTTGGAGCCTCTGAACACTTCAGGGTGGTAGTTTGGTCTAGGATGTCGGGGCATCCATTCAGTTGACTACTAAAGAAACCAGGGCATTGGGGCATCCTTCCAGTGGGATCTGGAGAAGAATTATTTTCTATAATTCTAGGAAGTTGTACCTTTTATTTCAGTTGGGACTGAAGATTAAATAATTTATTAGAAAAGCGTTCGGTGGTTTTTTACTCAGAGGGGGTTTTCCACCTAAAATTATTGTGCCTATTGTGTTCTATTGTTTACTATTGTTACTAGATAAACATCAATAATAATTTAAGATTAACTAATTCTCTGAAAATATTTAAAAAGTGTTAATTGATAAGAAATAATGATTCACCCCCCCTCTCAATATTTCCAACAATTGGTATCAGAGCTTGGTTCCTTCAATAGCAGTCTAATAACTGGAAGGAGGTCATGGAGTATACTAAGAATAGATTTCCTCTGTTCAATGTAAATAACTATGCACTTTGGAGTGGAAGAATACAAGCTCATTTGTTGGCGCAATGATACGAAGTATGGGAAATCGTTGAAAAAGGATTTAGAGTGACCCAGGATGAACAAGGAAAGAAAAATATGATCGATGATGCAAGGGGTAAAGATCTCATTATCAGTGGGCTTATGAAATGTGTTTATCTTAAGGTACTGAGTTGAAAAACTACTAAAGAAGTATGGGGCAAGCTTAAGAATATATATGCAGGTGACTCAAACGTGAAAGAATCAAAGCTTCAAATTTACAGGGCACAATTTGAGCAACTCAAAATGAAGGAAGATGAAAATATTGATGCATACTTACAGTGTGTTGATGAAATAACAAATTCATTGGAAGTTTTGGGAGAACCTGTCGACACGAAAATTGTTGTCTGAAAGATCCTTAGAACCTTGTCAACAAGATTCATCGCAAAGGTATCTGTCTTGGAATATAGTTTGAATCTAGCCAATCTCGGCAAAGATGAATTGCATGGAGTGATTATGGCATATGAAATGAGGATTGAATAAAAGGATGACACATCTCACCTAGAAACAACATTCGGTGCATCCAAGAAAACTAGTAAGGACAAGCATACTTCGAAAGTGAAAACTTGTAGTTGTAAGGAAGAAGAAAAGGAAGAATATGAAGAATAATTTTCAGATAAATAATTTACCTGCTTCATGCGAAAAAAGAGAACAGGTACGGGGAAATTCAAAGGTAAACTTCCATTGATATGTTTTGATTGTGGTGAGGTTGGGAAGTTTGCAGTCAACTGTCCTGACAAAAATGAGGCTATTACAAAAGGAAAGAAAGGTCCAAGGAAGTTCCACAGGCATGGAAAGAAGAAATCGTTTAAGAAGAGTTTCTTCTTCGAAGAAGATATATGCTCATCTGATGAAGATGGTGATAACAAAGAATAAATCAATGGAAGAGTATTTTTTATGGCCAAGCATAATAAGCAAGAATCATCTGATGAAGAAGGAGACGAAGAAGAAGGGATGAGTAAGGTTGAATTTCAAAATGAAGTGACCAGGGTTATCAAAGAGCTCAAGGTCGAGAAGAAGCATGCAACACTCTTGAAGACGAATTAAATATAGAAATGGAACATGTACTAAATATTAAAATCAAGGTTGAAGAATACAAATGAATTGAAAAATCACTCTGGGAAGAAATAAAGGAAAGAAACAAGGAAAGAGAAGCATTGGAAGATGAAATAGTTTCTCTTCGAAAGCAAGTAAAAAATGGAAAAATTGTTCAAAACTAAACCAATAGCTCCAAGGCATTGGAAGAAATCATCAACAATCAAGGATAAAATAAGGACAAGACTAGTCTTGGTTACAAAGAAAAATCTGAAAAGGAGAAAGGTCCTTCTATAACAACAAAAGAAGATGGATATGCAAAATCTAACAATCAGGTAGACCTTCCAGCAAACTCAAGAGATCAGGACTCATAGGAAGAACCATGGAAGACAATTCCTCGAAGAATATTTCCTCCCATGTATCAACCTATATTCTATGGCCATTGTTATTCATGTGGAAGGTTTGGACATAGAGCTATAGAATGTCGCACGTATGTTTGGAATAAATACAGTTTCGAAAGATCTTTTAGAAATGGATATTTTGGAACTCAACAGAATATTAACAGATTTTATCATTTGAGAGATGATGTCTAATGTTACAAATGTAACAATTTTGGACACCTAGCTAAAGATTTCAGACTTGGAAGTTCCTCAAAGGAATTCTCGCAAAATCAAAATGAACAAATATGGAAAAATAAGACTGAAAAATGTGTTATCGCTCTCAAGGCACAAAGCAACAAAAACTTTTCGTATGTTGATAGTGGTTGCTCAACTCATATGACTGGAGATAGGAATAAGTTCATATCCTTGAAGTAAAATAAGTATGGAATAGTGCCTTTTGGAAATGACAGGTCTTAAAACGTCATAGGAGTAGGTACAGTCACATTTGGAAGCAAGAATGCATTAGCGAAAGATGTGTTGTTGGTTGAAAATATGAATCACAATCTGCTCTGTGTTGGACAAATGTTTGATCAAGGACACACGATGTTATTTAACTAAGAAATGTAAAAGTGCGAAAGGCAAGTTCATTAAAATTGTGGCTACAGCAAGCAGAGTTCCAAATGACATATATTTTGGATGAGACACCTAAAGGGTGATTTTTGGAGAAAGAAGACGAAAGTTGGTTATGGCACAAATGAATGGGATATATAAATTTCGATAAGTTGGTCAAGATCAGCAAGAAGGAAGCTAGTCAAGATGAATACTGGGTAGCAGCTATGAATGAAGAACTGGATCAAATTGAGAAGAATGATACTTGAGAATTGGTTCCACGACCAAAGGATAAAAAATTTATTGGAACTAAATGGGTCTTCAGAAACAAATTTTATGAGGATGGACAGGTTACCAGGAATAAGGGAAGATTATTCTGCAAAGGATATGCACAAGTTGAAGGAATTGATTTTGAATACACATTTTATCCTGTTGCCAGAATGGAAGCTATCAGAATGTTTCTTGCTTATGCAGGCTCGAGAAAAATCAAGGTCTACCAAATGGATGTTAATTCAGCCTTTCTAAATGGTGAATTAGAAGAAGAAGTTTACATTAAACAACCTGAAGGTTTTCTGCTCTTTGAAAAGGAAGACTATGTCTGTAGATTAAAGAAGGCACTATATGGTCTCAAACAAGCTCCTAGAGTTTGGTATGCTCATCTTGAAGGATATCTATATCAACAAGGATTCAATAAAGGAAGCAGCGAAAACAATCTCTATGTGAAAGAAGATCAAGATAACCTAACAATTATCGAGGTATATGTAGACGATATAATTTTTGGAAGCAATGATGATAGATTAAGTAAAAAAAATTCCACAAAGATGAAAAGTAAGTTTGAAATGTCTCTACTTGGTGAGCTAACATACTTTTTAGGGCTTTAGATATCTCAGCAAGATAAAGGAATATTTATATATCAAATCAAGTACATCAAGGAAATGCTCAAGAAATTCATAATGGAAGATTGCAAGCCTATCCTTACCCCAATGGTAATAGGTTGCAAGTTAATTTTAGATGATTCGTCAAATGATGTGGACCAGAGGTTGTATAGATCTATGATTGGCAGTCTTCTATATGTGACAGCTTCTTGGCCAGATGTAATGCAGGCAGTTGGACAAGTAGTAAGATTCCAATCAGCACCAAAAGAATCTCATATTATTGCCGTCAAAATAATTCTTCGATATCTTAAGGGCACAACAAAATATGGTTTATGGTATCCCAAAGGAGATAATCTAGTTATCCAAGCTTATATAGATGCAGATTGGGCAGGAAGTGTTGATGATCGAAAGAGTACTAGTGGAGCAGCATTTTATCTAGTTGGTTACCATGTTTCATGGTTAAGTAAAAATAAGTCTTCAATCTCGTTATCCATAGCAGAAGTAGAATATATCGCGATAGCCACTTGTCATACTCAAGTTCTCTCGATCAAGCAAACTTTGCAAGATATTCAAGTTAAATTTGATTAGCCTATTCCCATATTTTTAGATAAAATCAGTGCCGTCAGTATGTCCAAGAATCCTGTGATATATTCCAAAACAAATCACATTCTGATCAAACATCATTTCGTTAGAGAGCAGGTCACCGAAAATAATATCAAGCTTGAATATGTTGGCACAAAGGAACAAATTTCTGACATCTTTACAAAGCCATTACCTCATGAAGCATTTGAATATCTTCACCTAAAGCTTGGGATTCTCCCAAGTTCTCATTAGAATCTTTCTCTTATCTAAATAAGTAAAAAAAATGGGGGAGTTGAGGTGTGTATAGGTCCGCAGGATGACGTTTGTCAGGGTGAGTTACCCTTTGCCATTGATGACAAAGGGGGAGAGAATGATGTAGGAAGCGGTTTCATGATCGTGTGGGGAGTAATTTTGTTTCCATCAATGCCAAAGGGGGAGATTGTTTATCAATGGTTGTCATTGATGTCAACCCAAGCAGGATCAGGGGCTACCCCAAGATTGCATGGGAATTTTGACTTGAAAAATTACTCTATTCTGAGTCAAGGATATTTTGGATGGTTTCTACTTGTCAAGATGTTTTTGTCGATATATGGCATGCCACGTAATTCTTCACAATTTGAGAGCTATTTGTGTTTGAAGTTAGTAACCCCAGTTAGTGGGCTAAAACCCCATGGGGTTGTGGCATGACACTAATCATTGATTGTGGTCATTGAATTGTCAATAATTAATAATTTTTTAAGCTCCTAAAATCCCTCTAATTTTCACTTGTTGTATACACTCTCAACCTAAGAATTTATATAAATTGTGACCCTCATATCCTCCTCATGTGAGGATTTCACCACTTATAACAGGCCATCGTGGAATTTTCGCTATAAATTTTGTTCAGCGAAGCTTCAGATGCTAAAAATAAAAACTCGTTTGGGTGTAATCCTGATGACGCTTGTGTCTGAATTTCAGTTATTGGTTTGCTATATTTTCAGAGATATGATTTGAGGAAGTTAGGGTTTTTTCAGGCTTCCCAATATCATATCAAACATGTGACCTTGAGAAATCGTCATAACTTTCTCTCTGAGAATTGGATTCAAATTTCGTAAAATGTAATAGAAGGAGGACAGGCTGCAGGTTTTTGTGTACATTTTTCAAGACCAAAGGGTTAAATAGTGACACATGGCACTTCGTACAAGTTCGATCTACTGAACCCATCCTTAATCAGGTCATCGTAGGAGATTGGGCATAACTATTTCTTGAAGAATCCAATTTTGATCATACCTACGGCATTGGAAATAAGACTCAAAGGGCTACCACAGGACGAAATTTCAGACCTTGGAGATCTGAAATTACATAGATACAGTAGATTCAATATAGAGCTTCTAGAAGGAAAGAAAAAATATGCATTCAAGGATCACTACAGTAAGGCCAACGCATCAACAGTCAAGGGTAAGTATTCTACAACAAGGTATGTATGATTAGTGTTTGAATTTTAATTTGAATATCATCTCTGACATGTGTTTTTGCAAGACAGTGTAAGTATTTTGTATGTATGTTTTATTGGGTTTTGTTCATAAATGTTGAACGTATTTCCATTTGAATTTTGAATATTTCTCTGACATATGGTTTGCAGGACAGTGTAAGTATTTTGTTTGTATATTGGTTTGGGTCTTGCATGTTCAGGAAGGAGGACACAATAGGACAACTCAGACACATACTAGAAGGAAAATGCAACGCCAAAGTACCATTACTTGAAGCAAGCACAACAATACCTCAGCAGTTGCTAGTGTTCAAAGAAGCAATGTCAAGTCAAGTATCAGTTCATGTCAAAAGTCATTATTGCAACAACAATCATTGTAAAATTGTAAAAGAGTCAATCTTCATAGAGTTGGAGAGGCATTTTTTGGAGGTATAAGTGTCATTTTTGGATAATGTTATGGTTGGGTTGTAGGTCATAGTGTGATTGGGTGATTGGTTTAGTTCAAGAAAATCATTTTGAATCATATTGTATCGTGGCTCATTGTCCCTGGTATGGGAGTCCACACTCTTGTCTTATTTAGGATCATTATAGGGTGGCAGGGAGGTGCTAAGTTAGTGCATGAAGTCACCTACAGGTTGGAGCCTGTGAACACTTCAGGGTGGTAGGTTGGTCTAGGATGTCAGGGCATCCATCCACTTGACTACTGAATAAATCAGGGTGTTGGGGCATCCTTCCAGTGGGAGCTGGAAAAGAATGATTTTCTAGAATTATAGGAAGTTGTACCTTTCATTTCAGTTGGGGTTGAAGATTAAAGAATTTATTAGAAAATCATTTGGTGGTTTTTGACCCAGAGGGGGTTTTCCACCTAAAATTTGTGTGCTTATTGTGTTCTATTGTTTACTTTTGTTACTTGATAAAGATTAAGAATAATTGAATATTAATTAACGATCTAAAAAATTTTAAAAAGTGCTAATTGATAAGAAATACTGATTCACCCTCCCCCCTCCCCCCCCCTGTCTCAGTGTTTCCAACAACATCACATTCCACAATAAATGTTTTGTGAAGTCTGGCATAGCTAAGACCAGTGCTTGGTACATTGCCTCTTTAATATGTTCAAAGGCCTTACGTGATTTAGGAGTCCATGAAAATTCATCTTTCTTCAATAATGTTGTTAGAGGTGCTTCTATTCTCCCATTATTCTTAACAAACTTGTGATAATACCTTGTTAACCCGAGAAATCCTCACATCTGCTTTATGGTTGTGGGGACTTTCCATTCCTTAATGGCTATTTTGTTATGGTCTACCTTAACACCCTCCTGAAATACAATATGACCAAGATATTCCATCTCTTGTATTCCAAAGAAACACTTGGAGGTTTTTGAATAAAATTGTTTCTCCTCCAATAGTTTGAGCACCCTGTCAACATGTTGAAAATGATCCTTCCAAGATCTGCAGTAGATTAGTATATCATCAAAAAATACTAACACATTTTTTCTATGGAATGGTTTGAAAATGGAATTCATCAACCCTTGAAATGTAGAAGGTGCATTAGTAAGGCCAAAAGGCATGACCAAAAATTCATAATGACCCTCATGAGTTTGAAATGTTGTTTTTAGAATATCTTCAGTCTTCATTCTAATTTGATGATATCCTGAACGAAGATCCAACTTGGTAAAATAAATTTCTCCATGCAATTCATTCAATAATTCATCAATCACAGGAATGGGAAATTTATCTTTAATAGTGAGCTTATTTATCTCTTTATAATCCCCATGTCTTGTCAATCTTAGCAGCGTGGAAAATAGTATTTTCCTTGGCCAAAGCTTGGCGACCATGGGTCTTGCAGTCGAATTCACACCCATGTTCCTCTGGATATCGGTGGACACCACAATATGTGTTGTTGCAACGACACTTAAAACCTATTAATCCCACACGTTTTCTGAAACTATAACATCATGCAATTTTACTACACTCCACATGATGAGGAGCATCAGTTTGAATTTTCCCACCAGAACCAGCACCAACACTAGCAGGCTCCACCTTAATGTTGGTCTCAAACTCAACACTTATGGTGTGATCAATAGGTGTTTCTTTTTATTTAAGTTTGATAATATGGTCTTTGTAACACTTTGAACACATGTTCTCCATTTCAGACGATCCAAAAAATCCACACCCTCTAATGCACACATGGGGCTCTGATTCATCATAACCTCTCCAAAATGCATCTTTTAATTACTCAATTATCTAACTTAATTTCATCTATTATATATATACGTAAGATCTGGCTATATATATTTAATTTTTTCTATGCAAGAAAGGATGTACTAGATACTCTTTGCTCTCTCTTCTATGGAACGAAGGTCTCTACAATACTACTCAATCAATTCCTCTATATATATATATATATATATATATATATATATATATATATATATATATATATATATATATATATATATATATATATATATATATATACACCGTGTAGCATTAACGCTAAGGAGCATTGAAGCAAATGCGACAGTTGAAATTTAGTTCAACGATATCACTACGTGATTTTATATTAATAATTTTTAATTTCCAAAATTTTTCATTGAAAAGGATAACTACCTTATTAGTGGTAAGACAACCACGCAAAATAAAAAAAAACTCAACCAAAGCTCATGTACACTGTAATAGATCTGACAAGAAAATGTATAGAAATGGAAAATATGCCCAAGAAATAACACCATAGAAGATAGAACTTCAGATCTTCATTAATATCAAAACCCTTGAGGTAGGGCAACACCATACATTCACTCCTTAAGGAAGGAGATCACTCCACAAGCCATATGCTTCCCAGCACAATAATCCTTCACCCCTCCCAATGGAGAGTCTCTAGCCTCTATATAGGTTTCATACATGCAATACCATGGATCTCTCAATACCATACATCCAATACAATGGGCTTATCACTTTATTCCCTAGCTACATGTGGTCCCTTGCATAATGTGGGTTAACCACTTTATTTATTAACTATGGCCCATTTATTTATCATTTGTATATTATTACATCATATTATTACCTTGGGTACCTCCCTCTGTACCCTATATTATCCCCCCTAGGTATACTACATTACACCCCCCTTAAACATGTTTCATCCCCAAAACATGAGAATAACACAAATAATAAGATCTACTCAAAAGAGTATTCCACTAGTACCATTCGCATGCATCTAGCCATCCCAGAGAAAGGTGAACACTCGATCTAGTTGATGCCTCACTCGCTAGAGATGGAAGCAGGTTCTGGTGGTTCCTCTACATTGATGTGTTGTGGGTGGATCATCGCACCTCTCTATGTGTTGTCTAGGGGCTGTTGTCCTTGTTGTTAATCCGTTGCCACCTTGTTGGTTGTTTTCTTGTTGGGTGATGCAGGTGGTGATATGTTGAAGCTTTAACTGATGGAATATATTTCATTAATTCCTCCACTATTGGTGATGGAGTGTTGTTTGGTGCTTTTTTTGGTACATGCTTTGATGTCTATGTTTGATTTTCTACCATCAAAGGCTCATCATCTGATGTGTTTGTGTCGTTAGAGAATTGTGCTTCTTCCTCCATAGTCTCTACATGGTTCCTCATGCAAATATCCTACTGTGTAATTTTATTCTTTTTATACCAGAGCTTCATGAATTTCTTTTGCACATTAAAATTGACAGTACCAACGGATTCCATCCAAGGGTGTCCCAAAACAACATCCACAACAGCCATATCTGAAGAATAAAAATCGGAATACAACATATACTTATCCATATAAATCTTCAAATCTTTATAGATTTCAACATCTTCATTATCAACCTGTGTGTTTTCAATATGTTTTGTTGGAACTTGCAATTTCTTTAGCCAAATTAACATTAACACAATTATGCTTGCAACTAGGAATGATAGACACAATGATGTTCTCTTTCTGAATACTTCCATGAACCTGTAATATGGAAATATTAGTAGAAAATAAGTCTTTATGGCTCTTACTATCCTTCTTTCCAGCTTGAGACCACTTGTCCAAAAGGACTTTTTCAAGTTTTTTCTTGAGAAGTTTCCTCACTGAGCTGTCAAGTGAGGTCCACCATTTATTTGCCTCATCTTTCATATGAAGCCCTATGGAGCATATCCAAAAAAAAATTTATTGAGTCTTTTGATATTGTAAAAAATCTTCAATAGTAGGGCCATCATATTTTCCTGTAAACTTCATCTCGCGAGAACCCCTAAAACAAAGTAAGGGTTTTGATGAAAATCACTTACTTTGGCAAAAATTTAAAATGGACATTACTCGGTCAATATAACCCAGAATCCTTAATATAACCTATTTTCAGAAATGGAATATTTATTCCGCATCCATCTATGTGACTAAAATCCCGATCAAGGTACTCTAGAAACACAGATCTATGCTGCAACTGTCTCGTCGTCACAAAATTTCTGAAAAAATGGCTAAGTTTAAATCAGTGATAACTCCCTCATTTGAACTCCGATTTGACCGATTTTTTTTAAATCGGGTGATTTTTCAAGGGGAGCTCAGATCTATAATTTTGGTCTTAAATTTTGTACCAAAATCTACAAAAAAATTCAGGATAACCGCCGTACACAAATTGTCGTCAAAAACATTTCTACAACATAGCTGAATTTAAATCAGCGATATCGCACTCATCTGGACTCCGATTCAAATGATTTTGTTTTTGAAATTGGGTGTTTTTGCGCAAGGAATCTAGATATGCTATTCATTTTTGAAAATTTTGTGCCAAAATTTTTATATATTCTCTGCAAACTCGCCACCCAAAAATTTCCTGCAAAAAATTAAAAAACAAATCTCCCAAACTCTACCCAAGAAAGTGCTCTGATACCACTTGTAATAGCTCTGACAAGAAAATGTATAGAAATGGAAAATATTCCCAAGAAATAACACCATAAAAGATAAAACTTCAGATCTTCATTAATATCAAAACCCTTGAGGTAGGGCAACACCATACATTCACTCCTTAAGGAAGGAGATCACTCCACAAGCCATATGCTTGCCAACAAAATAATCATTCACCCCTCTCAATGGAGAGTCTCTAGCCTCTATATAGGTTTCATACATGCAATACCATGAGTTTCTCAATACCATACATCCAATACAATGAGCTTATCACTTTATTCCCTAGCTACATGTGGTCCCTTGCATAATGTGGGTTAACCGCTTTATTTATTAACTATGGACCATTTATTTATCATTATTACATTATTACATCATATTATTACCTTGGGTACCTCCCTCTGTACCCTATATTATCCCCCCTAGGTATACTACATACACCAAGCCCTAATGAGCTAACCATTTTTGATCTTATAGGCCCTGGAATATTATAAATTATGTTTATTAGGATGTATGATGTTCAAGGGTATTGTAAATACAAATAATATATTATTATTATAATTATTAATGTTTTATAATTTTCTCTTTCCACGGACCCAACAAAAAGGTAAATATAGTTTAAAAAAAGATTATTAGTTTTTGAAAGTTTTGACACTTTTAAGATAAATAATTGTAAGTTAGAGTTCTCAAGTTCCCATCATCAAAGATACAAATTTCTATATATTTTGGAGTGAAAACCCTACCAAAATTAAAATATATATTCTCGTAATCCAAATAAAATAATAAAATGGATTAAAATATCATAAATTAGTATAAATTTTAGAAAACAAAATTACATGGAAAAAATCAAACATAATCACTCTACATGATATATAATAAATAAATAGTATAACAAAAACTAACATACAACTTACATATTTTTAAATAATGATAAGTTAATTATTTTTCAATGGTTGAGGGATCTTCCATTCAATTATAGATATGTTTTATAGATACCTTCCATAAGATTCAATTTGAGGCTACAAAGACAAAGGAGTCAGCTTATGGGTCTTAACTCTCTCAACCCAAACTAAACTATTCATATCCTTAGGTAATATGCATAAAATAGAGTATTAGAAGAATTTGATTGAGCCCTTAAACATAACTCTCCTCAAATCAATAGAAAATTCCTATCGATATATTCTTCTATACATTGATCTAAGTATAAATAAAAAGAGTCCAATTTGTTATATTCATTTTTGGGGTTTTCCTACATGATTAATACATGGATCTTAAGCATCAAGGACTTAAATAATGTATTGTGGTGAAGGGAATCTAACTTACATAACATCTATGCCTACCTACAACCATCTAGAGTTCATACCTTACCTATATACATCTATGCCTCACCCTTGGTGTATGATTCCTATAGATTTTGGTGAATTTCTAAATTAATAATAATTAAGAGTGGAGAATATTGAATGAATAGTCTCATGAATATGTATATATTGAAATGAATGCTAAAGTTAATGGCAATATAAATATTGATGTAAATAATGGTTGACAATAGTTATGACTAAATAACACAAAAAACACTCTAACAAAGCTCATGTACACCAAGCGTTATTGTGCTTTCGGAATCATATTCACAACTATTGTACATTTTATAGGTCCTCCAACGTTACTAATTCTCCTAATTATGATATACCATGTTTAAGGTTATTGTAAATGTAAATGTAAATGATATATATTCATTACATTATTTATTTATTTTTATGTTTTGTCATTTTTTCCCATTTTATTTATCATATAAGATAAGGAGTTGAAATAAAAAGTAAAAATGACAAATAATTATAAATAATTAGTGTTGTCAAATTATCTTAGTTGGAAGCATAAATGTAGACATTTAAGAGTGAAAACATTAGAAGGAATATAAAAATTAAATGAAATATTCTCACAATCCAAATTAAAAAATAAAGTGGATTAAAATAATTACATAAAAAAATCATAATCACTGTGCAAGATATATAATAAATAATTTTTTTACAAAAACTAATATAAATTTTTTATATTTATAAACAATGATAAGCTACATATTCTTTAAGTATAAAATATCCAAGAGATTGGTTAAGGGATCTTCCATGCAATTATAATGTAGAAATTAGGTCGTAGGTTTGCAACTCATTATAAATTTTTAATCAAAAACACAAGACACAAACCTACTATACTGCTCTGTGCACATTAATTCACAATTTAGAACAAAAATTTCGAACATGAAAGAAGAAATGACACACATGAAACAAGTATTTTTATCTAGGAAAAGAAATATTCTAAAATCTCCAATTCCCGCTTGCATTAATCAAATGAATAGAGATGTATTAGAATTTCTTTTTTCAACTGAGCACACCCTGCAAGTGCATAACCTATTGTTAGAAATTTACCACAGAAATAAAAAATTTAACGAGAGGAACAATAACCATGAAAAGGTCAACAAAAAATCATAAACATAAACAGAGATGTTTATCAGGGAAAACCCCAAATCTGGGGAAAAAACCAACCAATGAAATTTCATTAAGCATTGGTCAAAATCATGGCCAATCCGGCCAAGTGAGCCTTCACCGCTCACCTCCAGGCCTTCATTACAATGAAGTATTCCCAGCCTTTTATAGGCTCCATTACATGCAATACCATGGGCTGAAAACTGTGGGTTCACAATACCATGTGCCCCAAAACCACTACTATTTACCCTAGTCAACATTGACTCTATCCCGAGTCAATTTTACCTAACAATTCCCCCCTTAAACTTGACTTGGGGTTTCTTGACTAAATCCAGCCAAAATTGCTAAGTGAGACAACCCCGCTCAGTCTAGCTCTTCCCCCCTTAATTTTTTTTTTTTTTTTTTTTTTTTTTTACACCCAGGGTAATTGTTAACTTGACATCCCCCCTATCACCTAGATCTAACAAAGACTTTACCAGTGATTACCCAGGGGTATGCATTCCATACCAGGTCTTACAACAGTATGCCCATTTACATGTAATAAATTAACTCCATTATAATAATATTTTTTTTTTGTTTCATTGTTATTGTCTTTTCACATATGACATCAATGTCCATATAAAAAGAACCCATCTACCGAATTACATGGGTCACCAGCCTCTGTAACCGCCAGTCCTCTAGGAGTTATCTTCAGATATATGGTTCATTAAATCAATCCACGTACACATATCCTCTCTCATTTTGACAGACATTGCTCTCCTAGCGCAGCGAAATTCAATGGCTCTGGTACCATTTGTTAGAAATTTACCATAGAAATAAAATATTTAACGAGAGGAAAAATAACCATGAAAAGGTCAGCAACAAATCATAAAAATAAACAGAGATGTTTATCAGGGAAAACCCCAAATCTGGGCAAAACCCAACCAATGAATTTTCATTAAACATTGGCCAAATCCTGGCCAATCTAGCCAAGTGAGCCTTCACCGCTCACCTCCAGGCCTTCATTACAATGAAGTATTCCCAGATTTTTATAGGCTCCATTACATGCAATACCATGGGCTGAAAATAGTGGGTGCACAATACCATGTGCCCCAAAACCACTACTATTTACCCTAGTCAACATTGACTCTATCCTGAGTCAAGTTTACTTAACACCTATCACTCTACTCACTTAAGGCCTCTGACCCAGACTAAGTCATTTTTTTCCTCGAATTGAGCTCTTATTTCCTTGTTTTGTTCCTTGAGTAATTAGCCCCTGTTATTTAGGAAATTCCTCTAATTTAATTTCACAATTCCTTAGGTTGATCATCTAATTGCATGCAACACATGTACACTCAATACTAGTCTACAACTGAAGTTACACTGCCTTGGAATCTCCACCTCAACTAGGTAACTTGAATTCTCTGCATGCACTATATATTTCGGTCTCATTGATTAGTTAACTAAAAGATCACTAAGTTTGAATGAATTCCCACTGCTAAAATGACCTTCCACTAATTCCTCCAAAAGTTGGAACTAGTTTAACTGAAAACAACCTGAGATAACTAACCTTGATTGCTACAAATTAGAAATCACACATGCTGAACTAAAATCAAATTCCTCCAAATTGAATTTACTGAGTAAAATGAGTGACACAATCCATCTGACACAATTTAACATCATCCAAGTTGTTTACTGATGTGTAAATTCAATTTTTGTCGATTTAATCAAGGAAAAATAAAATTGAGAATTCCTTGTTGCATTTTTCAACACTACCTCTCAACGAGAAAGGGATTATAAACCACCCCTATCTTGCACCTATGGAATTAAAACTTCCCTCTTGACAATGCCTTTGTAAAAATGTTAGCATCTTGTTCCTCTGTCGAAATGTACTGCAACAACATTATTCGCCTCTACACACAGTCCCATAAATGGTGATACTAGATATCTATATGCTTGGATCGATCGTGAAAAACATGATTTTCATAGAGCTTGATGCAACTCTGATTATCACAGTACATCACAGTTGGATCCATCATCTTACCAAACAATTTGACAAGTATCTTTCTCATCTAGATCGCCTCACATGTTTCTTGGCTGGTAGCCATGTATTATGCTTCTATCGAGTTGAGTGCCATGAATCTTTGCTTCCTGATGTACAAAGAAACAACTGTGGACCCAACACTGAAAACTCAACCTAATGTACTCTTTTGGTATGATCGACTCCCCACCCAATTTGCATCTATGAAGCCACACAGTTTCACTCCCTCTATCCGTTTGTACCATACTCCAAACTAGGTAATGCCTCTGAGGTACCATAGAATATGCTTAGCTTCCTTCCAAAATAATTTGGTTGGCCTAACCAAATCTTGGCTCAATTGGTTGACTACATAACACATATATGGTCATGTATTCACAAGATACATTAGTGAACCCACCTATTTCCGGTAAACAGTAGCATCCACTTCCTCACCTGAAGTGGAATATTATTTCCTTCAGTTGGTCACTATAGGTGTCTTAATGGGTTTGCAACTTTCCATATATAACATTTAACTATCTCATTGACATACTTTCCCTGAGAGACAAACAGTTCCCCATCATCTTTCCCTACTTCCAATCCGAGGAAGTAGTGCATGAGACCCATGTCCTTCATTTCAAACTCTCTTACAAGGTCCTCCTTGCAAGATCTGATCAGCTTCTCATCACCAGTGAAAATCAAATCATCAAAATATAAGACAATAATCAACAATTTACCTTCTACCAAGATATAATAGAGGTTTTCATCTGCTTCACTTTTGTTGAAGCCCAAATAGGTGAGATAGTTATCGATCCTGGTGTACAATGCACAGGGTGCTTGCGTGAGATCGTACAACACTTACTTGAGTCTTCACACTTGATTCTTTCGATCAAAAGTCTCAAAATCTTATGGTTGTTAGATATACACCTCCTCCTCAATAACTCCATTGAGGCATACTGTGTTTACATCCATTTGGTGCATCTTCCACCCCATCTCCACAACCAGGGGAAGAATTGATCTATGGATGGGTACCTTGCTACAAGAGCGAAGGTCTCCTCATAGTCAATCCCCTCAACTTGAGAGTACCTCTTGGCCACAAAGCCAGCCTTGTACTTTTATATGCTTTCGCATGCTACATTTTTTACCTTGAATATTTATCTCAAACCCATAACTGATTTGTTTTCTGGTCTTTGTACTAATTCCCAAACATTGTTATTTAAAATGGATTTGTATTCCTCCACTATTGCATCAAACCATATAGGTTTCTCTATTGCTTCCTTGAAAGAGGATGGCTCGGTCTCTACAATATCAGCCATTATATCCATGTAGTCAGTGTATCGATTTTGTGACCTTATTTTTTTGCATTGATTTGAAGGAGCACCCACATTCTCCCTTTCATCTTGCATAAGTCTCTTAGATTCACTGGTCCTTTTTTTTCCTTCTCTAGATGGCTCTGATTGAGTGGTTGTTTCCACTCTCTACTTCTCAATGTGTGGTTTCTCCACAAATTTCTAAGGCTCCTCCTTTGGAGCTAAAATATCCTCTTCTTGTGGGATTTCAAGCTCCCTCTCAAGAGAGCACCACATCGCTTTATCTTCATCAAATTTTGCATCCCTTCGTATGACTGTCATTCTGAGGGATTAAAAGTACACACGGTAGTTGTGGCGAGTTTCTGTGTAACCCACAAATACCCCCAGTTCTGCTATCGACTCTAGCTTCTTCCTTGATTATTTGTAGACATGGCAGTAAACAAAGGCTCCAAAAATCCAAAAGTGTGACACATCCAGCTTTCTCCTTGAGAAAGCCTCCTCTAGTGTAATCATTCCCAAAATCTGATGAGGACTGTTGTTCTACAAATAGGTTGTTGTGTTGCATTCCTTGACCCACAAATGCATAGGTAGGCCTTAATCATGTAACATCGCCCTCATTGCTCCGATAATGCTATGGTTCTTTCTCTCATCCACCCCATTCTACTATTAGTTGTGGGGTGTTGTCAAATCTCGTCGAATTCCTTCTTTTGCACATAAATTTTTAAATTCATTTGACATGTACTCACCTCCATTATCGCTCCTAAGAGCCTTCACCTCTCAAGGAACAGGGAAAGAGTTGTGAAGGAGCTATGGGTGCACAACTTTGTACACACCTTGGGTACCTTCCCTAAAGCATGGTATACAAAAGAAGGAACAAGGAGACAGACTAGTGATTGGGATAATCTGGCAAACAAATTTTTCAGGAGCTTTTCCTTCTCAGATACCAATGAAACGTTAACCAATTATTTGTGCTACGTTAAGCGAATTCTACTTACAAATAGATAATTAATATATGGAGGAAAATATCAGGCCACTCTAGATAAAATATAAGAGTCAGGATATCACGAGGTCGTATCCTGTGGAAAGGTAGACAGAGAACCAGACGAAGATGATCTGGAGGAGCTGCGACATCTAGCCTTCAACGAAAAGGAGGGGGAATGGGGTGTTAAGGATGTGCCTATGACTATCCTTCCACATATACTTCCCTTGAAGTTGTGGAAACACAACATCGAGACTGATAAAAAACTGAACCTAGCCTCAGTTGGAAACTACTGGGATGAATAAAATACCAAGGATATCTTTGATCTCTTAAGAGAATACAAGGACTTATTTCCATCATCTATCGTGGAACTGGAGAGGATTAAGGGGGAGTTATGGGAGATGAAGATCATGCTTAATCCAGATGCAAAACCAGTGAGGCATTGACCCTACCGACTAAACCCAAGGGTTAAGGAGAAGGTGAAGAAATATATAGACAAGATGTTGGCTGTAGCACTTCTATTTGTAGTTGACGAGGAATAATGGGTTAGTCTGATTGTCATACAAAAAAATAAGGATGCCAATGAGATTAGATTTTGTGTGGACTACCAATCCTGAACAATGCTTGTGTCCACGATCCTTTCCCAACCCCTTTTAGTGATTAATTTCTAGATAATGTGGCAGGTAAAGAATAGTATTCATTTACAGATGGATTCTCTAACTACCAATAGGTCCAGATTGCAGAGGAGGATAAGAAGAAAACTAGATTTACCACGAAATGGGGATGTTATTCATACCATGTTATGTCGTTTGGACTTAAGAATGTGCCAATGGTGTTTTCAAGGATTGTTATTGATGATTTTATAGATTATATCCATAGGTTCCTAGAAGTCTACATGGATGATTGGAATTTTTACAACTTACTAAAGAAACATTCCAGTCTTCTCATAATCGTGTTCGACCGGTGTAGACAGTTGCAGATCTCATTGAACTTGAAGAAGTGCATATTCACTTTTCCCTTTGGAACGCTCTTGGGTCATATTGTATGGAAGGAAGGAGTGTGTGTAGGCCCTAATAAGGTTGTGTCAATTGTGAACATGGACCCGACAACCAGTGTTAAACAACTCAGGTCCACCTTGGGTCACAAGGGATATTATAGGAGGTTTATACGCAACTATGATTTGATTACTTGACTAATGGAGAAGTTGATAAAGAAATATGAAAGATTCACATGTTTTGAATAGTTTGACGCTTATCTTAATACATTGAAGGAGAAATTGGAAAGTGTACCAATCTTGGTTTACCTAGACTTGAACAAGAAGTTCCATGTTAACGTTAATGCCTTCGGCATTTCTTTGGGAGTGATTCTGGCTCAACCTGGGGAAGGGAACCTCAATCACCCTATATATTTCGATAGTATAAAGTTATCAACAACAAAAAAAATGTATACCACGACCGAGTGCGAGGCGCTTTCCATGGTATACTCTCTTCAAAAGTTCTGACACTACCTTCTAGGGGGTCCATTAAATTTTTTCAAAAATCACTCTACTCTCAAGTATCCAGTGAACAAGCCCATACTTGAAGGAAGGATTCATAGATGGCTTCTTTTATTCCATTAATTTAGATTTGAGGTACTTTTCAAGCCAGACCGACTATATGTTGGGCCTGATCACCTCTCTAGGCTACAGCTAGGTGAAAGTGGAGGATCTATTGATGATGAATTGTTAGGCACCGATCTGTTTCAGGTTGAAGTTGTACTAGACTACTTGGAAGACATATCAACATTTCTAGCTACAAGGAAATTCCCATAGGAATACACTATGACAAAATAAAGACACATGGTTATTTTTGTCACAAATTATCATCTGATTGTGGAGCAATTATACAAGTTGGGCCTTGATCAAATATTTCGCAGATGTGTACTAGATCACAAAATACATGATATATTGTGGGAGTGTCACTCAGGTGTCGTGGGGGGTCATGTTGGAGGAAAGGCCACCACAATGAAATTATTGCAGGAAGGGCTCTGGTGGCCTATAGTTTTCTGAGATGCAAAGGAATATGCTAGAAGGTGTGACGTATGGCAAATGGTTGGAAAGCCATCACATCAAGATGAATTTCCCCTACAACCAATACGAGTGTTGCAGGCTTCTATGAAGTGCAAAATTGATTTCCTAGGACCTATCAACCCATCGGTGCGCGACTTCCAAGCCAAATATATCATCACCACTACAGAGTACCTTACCAGATGGGTTGAGGCCACACCAGTTAAGGACTGTACTATAGATACCGCTGCTAGATTTATTTTTGATAACATCATCACCATATTTGGGTGCCACTAGAGCCTTTCTAGTGATTAAGGGGCCCGTTTTATTAATAAAAAAATCACCTCATTACTCCAAAATTTCATGATACAACACCATAGGAGAAACCTATATCACCCTCAAGCCAATGGTACAGTGGAGGCTTTAAACAAGATCTTAGAAAGGGGATTGACTACGATATGCTCAGCCAATAGGGGCGACTGGAGTGGACATGTTCACCTTACTCTATGGGCCTAACACACCATTTTTAAATGTTTAAACAAGAATATTCCGTTATAGTTAGTATATGGGCGGGAGGCTGTAGTACCCATTGAGTTCATTATATCCAGCCTTTTCATCACATATGCAACACATATGGTTGAAGAAGAGTAAATTACGAAGCGTTTGGAGGAACCTTGGGAGCTAGATGAAGTAAGGTTCATGGAAGACTTCCATCAAACGATTGAAAAGCAGAGGCAGAAGGCATGACCCGATAAGCATATCCAGTATAAATCATTTATGGTGGGTGGGCATGTTCAACTGTACAATAGAAAATTCTTGAAGTTTCCAGGAAAGCTGTAGATGCATTGGTTGGGTCCTTTTATTTTTGTGAAAGCCGAGGAGTTAGGAGTTGTAAAGCCTGTGCAACTTGATGGTGCCTTTCTACCAGGACGGGTGAATGGTGCATGCCTAAAACCCTTCTAGGGATTAAACAATTCCACTCATAATTTATTACAACTCCAAAATGAGACCATAGGTATAATTAGGTAGATTCAGTTAGTTTTTCATACATTATTTGCGTCAATTACTTTGACTGGTTAGTTATTTCCATTCTAGTTAGTCCACTAGAACAAATCTCTCGTCAAGGTTTTCTAGTTGCGTAATTAATCACCCCCACCGCAACTACTTGTCGTCGGGAAGCCACACGTGTCGGGTTTCCTATTCGTAATAATTAGGCAATAATTCCTAGTGTCAATCTGAATTTCTGTTAAATTTTTCTCGTAATACTCATCATCAAATCATAAGCATACCCATCAAAACATCATAATTACCCATCAACTCCTCCTGCCTTTTCTAGTTTTGCGTCATCCAAGTCAGGTCCATCTCAACCATCGTCATTGTTATCACAGTTCAAGCCAAGTGGAGAAAGTTATTGTATTAATTAGTTAAGCGGTCTCGTTATAAATTTCGTGTCAATTTTTTACTTAATCTGCATGGAAATGTTGAGTCTAGAGTATGTTCCCAATTTCCATTGTCCCAAGCTCAAGTCAAAGCCCTCTATATTTCATGTCTATTAGCATCGTTACAAAATGACAACGACTATAAAAAATTTCCAAAGTCTTTTGGTGTAATCACATTAGACATAAAATTGTCGACGTGTTTTGAACCAGCCAGTGTGGTTCATATTCAGGATGAGATGAGAAATCAGATCGATTCATTAAGCGTATATAGATGTAGAGAACGCCAAGTAGATGTTGGAACAACAACTAGTTTGACTAGGAAGAAAAATCATTTATGACAAAAAATTATTTTTATTTAATATTATTATAAAAATGTACTACTGAGTATAAAGTCAAATCAACCATTAGAATAATGGCTAGTTTGACTCAAAAGACCAATTTTATTTATTTATTATTTGTATTATTATTTTTTATTTTTATTTTTATTTTATTTATTTATTTATTTTTATTTTATTTTATTTATTTATTTATTCATTAATTGATTTATTAATTTATTAATTTATTTTTTAAAAGGGGGGGGGAGGGATAAGACCCAGGATTATAGGGCAGGGATCCAACACCTTCTAATGTTCCAGCCGTCGTCTCTATTGAGATTGACAGGTATTTTTTCAATCTCTAAAGCCTCCCTTAATTTACAGTGATGTAAATGGTCAATCCGAGCAATAGCCTTAGCTTCTTCGATGCATATGTGATGGTTCATCTTTTTAACATGTTCAGCTAGGGCTGAGGAACGGGATCTACCATGCCTAAGGTCAGCAGCATGCTCACAAATCCTTTTGTTAATGGATCGATCAGTTTCGCCAATGTAAGGAGTCCCACAAGAGCATGGGATGATGTAGACACCTTTTCCATCCTTGGGATTCACAAGATCTTTAACCAATCTAAAGGAGCTACAAATGGTATTTAGGGGTTTGAAAGTAGAAGAAACCTTATGCTTCTTAAGGATCCTAGCGATCTTATCAGTGGTTCCTTGAATAAAGGGAAGGTGCTCTCTAGAATACCATTCTTTAGGATCTTTTTTATTCATATTATGACCTTTTTCTGCTTTAAGAAAATCTCTAATTCCTTGGGATTTACTATAATTGTTCTTATTGAAGACATCGAGGAGGTGGGTTTTTTCTCCTTCAAAGTGAGATTCATCAGAGATTCTTAGCGCCCTAGTAGCTAAGGTGTTGAGGACACCTAACTTTAGAGCAGGGAAATGATGTGAGTTAGCATGAAGATACTGCTCCGTATGACTTTTCTTTTGAAAATACCTGATGGGAGAAAGACCCATATTCCTTTATAGAAATAAGAATGTCCAGGAAAGGAAGGATACCATTAACCTCTTCTTCCATCTTGAACTTAGTGGAAGATGACTGACTATTGAGATGAAGGAAAAAATGATCTAACTTATCTTTTCCATGACACCAGACAACGTAGGTGTCATCTAAAAACCTCTTCCAGAGTTTAGGCTAGAATAGAGCAGAAGAGAGGGCCTTTTATTCAAATTCCTCCATGAAAATATTATCTACAACAGGGGATAGGGGGGAACCCATGGCTACACCATAGGTCTACTCAAAGAATTCACCTTCGAAGTTGAAGAACGTCGAGGTGAGGCAAATTTCAACTAAATGGGCAGTGCCGGCATCGGTAATGCGATTGATGACATTAATAGCCTCATTAATGGGAATATTTATGTAAAGATAAACCACATCGAAGCTAACCAAATTATCATCTATATCCAAATTTATGCCCTTAAGCTCATTAACAAAAGAGGACAAATCCTTGACAAAGGATTCGGTGCGACCAACGAGGGGCTTACGCTTATTCACTATATATTTAGCTAGGAGATAAGTCAGACCACCTATGGTATTAACAATGGGCCTAAGGGTAGCCCCCTCTTGAAATTAACAATGGACTATAAAAATTTCCCAAATTTCGAATTCAATGAAAGAATCATGAAGACAAAGCCAATCCATGGAAAATATGATAAAGCGTTGCTGGTTGATAACAACCTCTTAGACTCCTTCCAATTTCCGACCCTAAATCGCAAGGTCTATATTGAACCAGTGATCAAGGTTGATGGGAGTCAATCCATCAAAGTTACAAAATATTTTAGAGGCATTCAAAGGTCAACATTGTCGAATATGAGGAGTCTTCCCATGTTTGGAACGACTGGGGCCGACATGCAGTGTGTGAAGCTTCTTGTCAAAAAAATGCATGGAGAACTATTATGGGTCGACAAGGAATATCCAATTCACGTGGTTGACCTCTAGAGGCATACAGGCCTATCGAAGGCTAGAAATGATGTATCCATTGCATTCTAGACAACCTCCAAGCGGGCGAGGAAGACAGGGTATGACAACTACTACAACATGTATGACACCCAGAGAAGAGGCAAGGGTGCTCTCATAAAGCCTATAAACATGCCCAATGTTGAATTTTAATGTTATATCATTGTCGAGAAACTCATGCGACACTTTTTAAGGAATGAGTGCATGCTAGATACTATCTCAGTCGCGGAGAATTGTGTTCAGGGTGCAAAGTTGAATTGGTGCACTTTTCTACTCCAAGGGTTGTTTGAGGTATGTGAGGACATCTACAAGAGATCCACTCATTTCATTTATGGATACATTTCGTTTATATGTACATGTGGAAATGGTGCCAAAATGTTTGCCAATTTAATTGTCTTAAATTGATTACATAAATTATCGACCAGAGTTGGTAAACTTGTGAAGTGAAAGTGCACAATATATGCTAGAAGCCTCTTTTAATCATTTATTTTATTGGTGTGATGATTGAATTTGTAGATATTACTTCTAAGGATGTTTTTATTCTTATGTTCCTAATGAAATTGATAAAATTAAATTACAACTAAGTTCTAAAAATAAACATGCTTTCTACTCTGTAAAAACTGAAACAAAATTTGTCTATCTTATAAAGAAATCTTAACTAATTTATTTTTTAGTCTCTAAAAATTCTGATTCTCTCACAGTCTTGTGCATGAAGATAAAGTCGAATTCTAGAAAAGGGAATCTATACATTTTTATGTTTTTGAAATGAAATGTCCTGAAAGTGAAAATAAGTGAATCACTATTACTCGTGGAAATAAAATAAGTAAATCACTATGTTTTAGTGAGAGTGGCCTTCGAGAGTTAACTCTCCACACCTATTCCGAGGCCCTATTTTCCAAGACTTGTTTATGTTCCAAGACGCTAAATATAGTATAGTTATGCTTATTATTGTTGGAAATGTAACTAGTTTTGGTCTTCATAATTTTTATTGTACTCATTTCAATATGTATATCTTATGTAAAAAAAAAAAGAAGAAATAAAGGTTATTATTTTAAAGCATGGATTTCATGCTTCTTATTGATGGTCTTCTACTTAAAATCATGTTCTTCATTTTTTTAGGGTTTTTTAGGTCATAGGATTCATTGTCATGAGTCAAGAGAGTCAACAACATGATTATAAGTCCCTTTCAGGAAAGTTGTACATTGTAAAAGAATTTATTTTGAGTACTCTATAAGGTCATGGAAACCTTGAAAGTACAATTTGGCCCTAGTAGCTACAAGTTAGACAAAAGGAGGGTATTTAATCCCTTGGAAAGGCTCTAAATACATGTAGCTTCAACCTCATTTGACACAGTCACTCACACAAGTTTAATCTCTCAAGAATAGTTTTGACCAGAAGTTGGGAGAAGAAAGAAAGGAAGAGAGAAGGTATAGAAGACAAGGATAATCCAAGAATAAGAGTACAAGTTTTTTCGGGGGTTCTATCTCTAACATATGTGCAAAAACTAGATTTTTTGCAACTTCCAGGAAGGTCAAAATTATAGGACTGAATTGCAGAAGAGCAAGTTGCAAGATCAAGCTGCTCGAAAAGAAAATGGTCTGATTTGACTTCATTGACGTTTGGAAATATTGTCTTACTCAAAGGGGGGTCTATTGAAGATATTTCTTCGGGTTTCTATAAAAGATACAAGATCAAAGTTGTAGGTCTAAGTTGTAAGGTCGAAGATAGGGGTCAAAGTGTTGGAAAATATACCTAGGTTCGGTCTTCATTTTATGTACTTGAGTCATCTTGTAATTTAATTGAAAAAAGAATAAAGAAAATAATAATTATTATGATTCTTGTGGCTTATTAAAGCATGGGTTTCATGCTTGGTTCACCATGTTTTAGGTCAAAGTCCCCATTGAGGACTTCTTGTATTTATTCTGAGTTAATAGAGTCATTGTACATTTAAAGAGACCCTTCTTTGGCTTTCAAATCATGTAAAAATGTTCATTAATGAGTAAAATATGAATTATGTGACCTCCACACCAAATCGGCCTAAAGGGGATCACGTCGGCCTAAGAGACACATATTCGACCTCACCTAGAGCCTACAAATACAAGAAAAATGAATTCATTTGGAGCACACTCTCTCACAGCAAGTTCGATATCTCTTGTCGCTGGGAAAAGTTCGAAGTCTGTTGTCGGGAAGACAAAATAAGTGTGAGTTTGGGGAAGTCTAAGGAGAAGAAGAAAAACGAAAGTTTGGTGCCTCTCTCTCTCTATTTCGTGCCCTATATTTGTATATCAAATTCTTCCAAGTTTTATTTTTGTTGGAAGTCGTCTACTAATGGAATTTTCTGGAAAAGGGTCGAAGATCTGGGAGGCTGACCTAGTGTGGAGGGAGAGTCTAGTATATGTCTAGGGTAAAGAATCTCAAAGAATACTATTGAAAGGAATAATTATCTTGACTTTGTTTTCCCCTCGAGGGGGTTTTTTCCCTGGAATAGTTCGTACATATGGTGTCTATTGTTTTATGTGTTGCTACTTTGGTAATTTTTATATGAAATTATAAAAGAAAGAAGATATAAAGAATTGTAATAATAAGAAACATCAAAAGTAATTATCAAGAATAAGAAAATATTTCTGCCTTTCTAATTTTCTAACATGGTATCAAAGCTTTTGTGAAAGAAGGAAGAAAAAAAGTTATTCTTCAACACTTAATCAAGGAATCATTTAAAGGATCATCTCAAGCTAGGAATCTACTACATTCTAGGAAGATGTTTAACACAATCAATGGAGAAAACAAACTTGAAGTATCCTCAAACTATAGGTCCTGGAAGAAGATAATTGACCTCATCCGTAAAAAGAATAAGGTACTGGACTTGGTCAAAGGAAAAGTAAAGAAGCCTATAGAGGATTCCAGTGATGGTGACAAAGTGAAATACAAGGAAATAGAATTAGTATTCATGACTCTAATGGTAGAAGGAATAAAGTACAACCTTGTCCAACATCAACATCAACCATGTGTTGGGTTGTTTACTCGGTAAACTAACACAAGTATTTTATCATCAATCCGGGCTTGTAGAACATAGAGGCATCTCCAATATATATGGATTACAGCTAAAGTCAAGTTTAGAAGATGAATTATAAATAATAAAGTAATTTCATATTAAAAATATAAATCTTAACTAAATAATTTTTAATTCAATTATGTAATAAGTAGCAAAAGAAGCTCCTAACTTAGGAGAGCTTGTTTTTCCTTCTCTTACAATACTACTTCATGAATCACAAATCAAAAACCACTAATGAACAATAGATGAAGATGCATGAAAGAATAGCTGAAGAGGACCCTAACTAAGGATATATTGGATTTCCTTCATTACAGATCCATTCATCATTAATTCCATTGTTAGAAAATGGGAACTTCAAAAAATCACTTAAAAGCAGGAAAAATGAATTTTAGTTCTAGTTCTTGATCAGATAGAAGGAATGTTTAACTTAAACACTAGACTGCCCCTTGATATGCAGAATATAAATTATAATTAGATTCTTCGGAAATCATAACACATCATCATACATCTAATTAACAGATTAAGCATAAAACAAAACTAGTTCAGGAAATTGCAGCTAAATTAATCAAAAAGTGCACTTAGCTCGGTGTGGGGGGCCTCCAACCTTGCCTCGCACACTGTGAGTAATTTCAGCTACTAAAATTCAGTCAAGCATTCACCATATAGAACAGCTAAAAAGGAAATATAACATGGCCTTCAATTAGCTCCCAAAGTTTCGGAAATAAAAAAATGAAGTTTTACAATTCTACATACGAATGCCTTCAATATCTTAGGGTTAAATAGAGAAAATATGAAACAAACTCATATAAAATTTCTCCTACATCCATTTCTATCCTTATCCTATCTATTCAGGTTGAGCTCATCCATCTAATCTCTCAAAATCTGGAAAATCCCATAAAATGCTAAATTTGACCTATTTTCTAGGAATTTCCATAAAAAATAGATCTTGTTTGACCGCCTTTGACTGGGCATGTTTAAGCTCGGTTTGACTGAACCAATAGGTTTACATCCAATATTAGTTCCGAATATTTCTATAAATATATCCATATCAAGCCCAGGTGTCCTGCAAATATGACATCAATGAAGCCATTACGGGAATTTCTGGTCTGGTCCAAAAATACACTTAAAATTCAATTTTTATAAAAACTTATAAAATTTGCAAAACTTAAATTATATACCTAGATATGCATTAATTGGAAAAAATAGAGTGAATATGATGGTATATGGATGGATAGCATGGTAATAAAGTGTATTTAATTAAACAAAATTGGATAAAAAACGAGGGCCAACATCTCCCCCATGCTGATGTACAAACATGTGCTCATGCTTGCCTCTTTCTCTTGGACCTCCTGATTTCTGATGTTGATACTGTACTTGATCCATATGCTTCATGTTGTGATGCTTGCAAAAGAGAATATATGCCTTTATATTGTTCGTCTTTGTAGATTGAAGCATTGACTTTATGTTTTTCATACTTGATCTTCCATGAGTTTTTCTCTTTGAGCCATCTGAATGCTTGCATGGAAAGAATAATGTTCTTTTTTTTCAATTTTCCCACTTCCTCATTCAGTTTATCATTCTCCTTAATCAAATTTTCATTGTTTTTCTTGTATGTACTATTTTCTCTCTTCAAATGCCTCTCGAATGTCCTGCTTACCTCTAATTGATCAGTCAATCCTTTGATTTTGCTAAGGTTTTGCTCCTTTTATTCTTCTTTGGTGTCTTTATAAAATGAAGTGGCTTCAATCTCATCATTATCAAAATATGTGTCTCTTTCTAATGTGTTTTCATTGACCTCCTTCTGCAATATTTCAAGAATTTCATCAGCTTGTTTTGGTATGAGAGATGTCTTAACAATTTTCACCTCAGGTTCTTTTTCTTTACTGCTTATGTTTGTTGGACTCTTTCTTCTTTGTCTCCTAGTAATGGATAGGAAGGATGCTTCTCTTTCAATCATGATTGTATCTTGTTTCTTTTTGTACCTTATTCTTGGATAAAGGGGTGAATTCATTATACTCTTTTTTTCCTGAACTGGTTTGAATTTTTCTTCTATGGTTTGTTATGCAAAATGATGTTGAGTTAGGAACTCTCTCCACATCACACTCTTGGTTCTCAACTGATACTCAAAAATCATTTTAATGAGTCCTTGATTGTGGATTTGTGCCTCTTTGGGTTTGGTTTCACTCTTCACATTTTCTATCATTTTGATCAAATTTTTAGAGAAAAAGTATGGAAAATTTATTTTTATATCTCCCTTGATGTGTTGAAGCAATTTAACATGATAGAGGTGTACTACACTGTGCCTACTATCACATGTGAAGAATTTTTTAATGATCAACACTAACTCTACCCAAGGCTCATTAAACCATTCCCTTGGAATCCCCTTAGTTATGTCAAAGGATCCCTTTCTATTTTTCTCTAGAAAGAGATTCCATCCCTTATAATTAAAGTGCAAACCCTTGTGATATTGTTCTCCGGATAATGGAAAATATAAGGCATGAGAAATAGACTTTGGATTTAATGGGATGACTAAGTTTCCCACCATATTTTTCTCCTCTATGTAATTATTTATGAACGCCCTTGTAATTCTCTCATTATGCCCATTAAACTTCTGAAGGAAACCTATTAGACCAGCTTGGTATAGTTTTTCTATTGTGTCTTTCTCCCAATGCTCAATTTCGAAGTATTTTGGTTCTATCCTTGTTGCCATGTGCTCTAAAAACCAATTAATTTTCCTTCTATTGTCATCATTCTCATTTTGAAAAATAAAAAATTATGCACTAGATCTTTGTTGGCATATGCATTATGGTGGTAAGTCTTACCTCTTTTTGATGCCCTTGACAAAGAAGTGAAACCAATCCTCTTCAACCTATGTTCCCTTGAAAAAAATGAACTCACTGCTTCTACAACATTTTGATATAGAAAGATTATAAAAACATAATAAACATGTTTTTATTAATCTATTTCTCTTATTCTATCTTATTTTTCATCAAAATTTTAAAAACTCCTTTGTCTCTCATGTAGAATTCTCTGTCTCTGAGTTAACTGTGTAAAAATAAATAAAAAATTTATACCATACTATCTTTTTGTTCTTCAAATTCACACAAAATTTCTCCCCTCTTAAAACAAAATCACCATGCATTCAATCTGAAATGTCCTAAGCTCATTGTGTGCAAATTTTTTTAAAGAATGGCTCACTGTATATATGTCAACATTCATCAAATGACTCATTAAATGGGTTCACTGTTTTTTCAAAATCCATAAAAAATTTCTCTCTGTATACAAAAAAAACATTTTGACCATGTTTTTATTGCTTCTTAACCCATAATTTGATCTTTGTCTTTGCCAAAATTCATCAAAAATACCTTCTTTGTTTCGAAAATTCTCATTGTGCACATAAATGAAATGAATTTTCCCATACAAACCATTCATGAATGAAACAAATGATGCCATTGTGTGTTAAAAACATTATGTTCTCTGTATCAAAATCAAAATCGAAGGCTGTGTTTTCACATACAACCACACATGAAAAAAATGCGAATTTACTTGATCTGGGAGTGATTTTCGTGATATCTCTGAGATAACTTGAGTTCCTGTGTTTAGACAGGGTCATTTCAATCAGAAATATCCCTCAATATTTCTAAGGATTCGGTCATTAAATCAATGAGAAATACGTGTTTATTGGTGGTAGAGTTAAGTGAATGGTGGCAGTGACAAGTTATGTGGCAATGACACATTTTAAACGATGGCAGAGGCACTCATTTATAACTTGTAGTTTCAACATGTGTTCCCACAAAATCCTGAGATTTGTTTATCTAAATATCTGTTGCACTTAATGAGAAAAATACAGGTGTTTTCTCTTACCTTCTTGCTCCACGAGATCTCTGCACTTTGGTGGTGTGTTTGATTAACACAACTGCCAGATCTCTTGGCTCAAATCCGAGTCAACTCCGCTCCTCTTATTATCTCTCTGTTCCTCTGTTGCTAAATCTTATGATCGCTTCTCTGAGCTTGATTTCCTCTATTTCTTTCACAACATTCATATGTTTTTCTCCGTCAATTTGTTCTTCACAGGTATTTCGAATGTGTGTCGATGGTTTTCACGACATTCAACTCCCTCACTGAGCTTGCAATGGCTATGATGGTGAAGAAAATGCGATTTACAGAGGTCTGTGGTTTGAAAATGGCAGAGGCTCTTACTAATTACACAGGGTTTGTTTGAATGTTGAATCACTGTGTTTGATATTTTCTTATTTGCTGACTTCTGACTGTGATGCCCTCGTGGCTTAGTCTTTCTTACCTGCTTTTCTTACTTGTTTTTTATCATAATTTCATTTTCCGCCCATATACCTTAGCTTTAATCATGTATGCATATAATTGTGCCCTCAAATGATATTTTCATATTGTATTTTGTAGATTAGGTTTTGATCTCTTAATTTAATTTTAAAAATGACCCTAGAATGGTCATGTTTTAAAATTAAATTTTTATCATGATACTAACCTTTGTTTCTTTTTGTAGGTCCAACAAGAGTTTGATAATTGAGCCTTTCCTTTATGATCCTTATGTTTAATAAAATTAGGGTTAATGTGATATGGTATATGGAATATGAAATGAAATATGGTTTATGGAATGATAGTTAAATGGGTAGGATAATGGATATGGGTAGGATAATGGATATGGGTAAAATAATGAATATGAATAGGAATGTAATGAGTAGAATAATGAAGGTAGCGAAATGTAGGTAATATATGTATATCAAGTACTAAATTAATCTTAACAATGTCTAGAATATTTTTAATAAAAATCAAAATTTTAAGAGCAAAATTTTCACTTATTGTACTTGTACTCCCATAAATGTTTTGATGTCCATGATGTCCTCTGGTCAAATGAGGGTCGACATTGTCTTTATTATCATAACGATGGCTCTTCAGAATATGTAGAAATGTAGAAACTTATTTTTTCTTCATGTTTTCACATCTGATTATTGATTCAGGATGATGTTGTTTAGGTCCCTTCTGCAGTTTGTATTTAATGTTTCAGGTCCCTTCTGACATGTTCTTCAGGCTTGAATATTGATGTAGTTCAGGTCCCTTCTATTGGGAAAAATACTGAGAGGGGGGGGGGGGGTGAATCAGTATTTACTGCATATTCAAAACTTTTACTTTTCTTGCTTCTAAAACCCATACGCTACTTTCCTGAAATAGACTCACGTATATACGCGGATACCCTTTATGAAACTCGCGTATACACAGAGATATAATTATGCCATTAATTATTCAGTTATATCATTCCATCATGCATTCATCATATGTTCAATAAACAGTAAACATGTGCAGAAAGAACAGAATAAACCATCACACATAAGCATCACACAAGAACACCAGGATTTTAGGTGGAAACCCAAGTCGGGAGAAAACCACCGCTACCGTTGCTCAGCCTTTAATATTTTATTATAAAGAAAACATCTTACAACTTATGTACTGGCGCAGACTCATACCAATACGCAGGCACCCACCTGCGCTCGTTTACCAGCCTCTCCTTGAAGGGAGCACCAACCCCCTGCTCTCGTTTACCAGCCTCTCCTGGAAGGGAGCTACAACCCCCTGACTGAAGGCTACAACCCTCAGCACTAACAAGGACCATGTTTCATCAATTTTCACACTGGATCCAACCCACACAATTAAGCTCAAGGAACATTCATCAAACCAACCACTTGCTCTATAGCAGCATAATCAATCTTTGAACAATTCAGATCATCATGGACAGATAACAGTAACATATCAATAACATATATCAGCAAGACAACAGAACAAATCAGACATCTCACAACTTCAGCAAACCCTAGTTTACATACGCGCTTTCCTTTCTCTGATATCGCGTATATACGCGCCTTCATGCATATAAACCTGTGTATACCTCTGCACAAACTTCAGAACTGATTTTACTACCCATACACGCTTTCACTTCATACAACCCGCGTATATACGTGCTTCCTCTGCGACGAACTAGCGTATGGTTCTTTAGAAATTTAGGTCATTGCAATTCTTCAGAATAGATACATCACACAGATTTTACCCTTTACTTCAGAAAGATGTTCGCCTCATCTCAGATCTAATCATTCCATAAACAGATCTAGCAAGTATAAATATATTTCAGATCTAGATACCCTTCTTTATCATTTTCTTCATTGGTGCATCATGCATTCAGATCTATCATTCAACTGTAACCCTTTCCATTCAGATATATTTCAGAAGTATTCATTCAAGCTCAGACATCTTGCACCCACACTCATGATTTGCACAATGAATTTCTTCTCCTTATATAGGTTTACCCTTTTTCAATACCATGAGCCAAAACCACACTCCTTCCGATGGTATTCCTGGACGGGATCAGTTAGATAATCTAACGCTCAATACAATGGGCCAATACCATGGTAATGCCCCTTGCTATCATAATTTTAGAGCGAAAAAGGGCATACGTGACTTGGATCGTTCGTTTCCGCGTGTATACGCAACTTCGCCTCATAAAAACTGCGTATATGCTAACCCTGAATGTATACACGGGTTCCCTTCACAAAAGTAGCATATACATTGTATGTATACGCGGGTTTCCTTCACAAAAGTAGCGTATACATTGTGACATATTATATTTATAATTTTTCTGGTACTTACTGGAATTCTTTTCTCTGTCACATCTGAACTGATCTGTAGATACATCATTCTTACATCTTTGACACACAGGTTGCTTATCATAGGCAACTCATCAAGCAGGCTTCCATCAAGAACATCTTCATCAAGTAGGTTGCCATCAAGGACAACACATTGCATCATATAGCCAACAATCTCATTTCATCAAATGGCCATCAACTTTATCAAGTGGGTTGCCATCAAGGACAACACTCTGCATCATATTGCCAACAATCTCCCCCTTTGGACTTGATGGCAACCACGATGGTGTTTGATCACCACAGGAGATAGATACATTAAGCATCATGATATTCTTCTCTTATTCAAACACCATGTCACTCTCCCCCTTTGACATCAAGGGCAAAGGGCGGATCAAAACCAAGACAAAGTTTTGCTTCCCATGCAGATCTGATGTGTATTGAAGATACCATGCTCCCCCTGAGTTTACGCTATATTTTCAATGAAGTACATGACTCTATGACTTTTCCTATCACCAAGGACTCATACATACATCAAAGATCCAACCAAGTGGATTTACATATGAAACTCAAATACCCAACCAAGTGGGCTTACACATTTTGACTCAGCTACCCAACCAAGTGGGTTTACATATTTTGACTCAACTACCCAACCAAGTGGGTTTACAAATTTGACAAGTCCTTACATGACTGAATATTACAATTTTACATCATGGGTATCAACATGACCTTTTCATCAAATTACAAATATGACTTTTCATGACCAATACCAGAAAGACCTCAAGAGAGATCATATATCAGAATCATCATAATGCCAACAATGCATTATACTAGGGCTCCCCCTGAAAATGTGCATCCAATGCATCCTTTCCATATGGCCAAGGCTCCTCCTTAACTTGTGCAACCTGAACACCTTCAACGGAAAGTCATCAGCAACAAACTCTGCATGATTTGTCCATATCTCTGAATCATAAGACTTCCATCTCATCCAACAGATACTCTTCATCAAGTAAAAATCTGGGCTCATCCATGATTTTAAACATAAGAAACCAAGTATCATTCCATCATTATTTAGAACCCAGAAAATAAGTTGATACAGAGTCAATAATACAGTTATTAACAGTCAGACTGATGCTCCCCCTAAACCTCTGCTCCAGATCTTCAGCTATCATATAAATTCTCTTATCACCAATGCATACGTGACTGTGTCTGCTGAAACTCGCGTGTATACGCGACTTTTGTTCACATAACCCGCGTATGGAAAGTGAAGCATAGAAATTTTCACATTCCTTCATCTCCCCCTGAACTTGTCCTTCCTGTACCTGTCTTCTTCATATCAGATGCTCTGTTAGAAATACATATAACCAGAATAATCAAATTAACCATGAGAATCATCATACATTGCTCCCCTGTGATGATACATCCCCATAATGTATCTCACATTACTTCTGCAGTCATTCAGAGAAGTAAGCTTCAGAAGCGGATGACTGCAGTAGGGTTAATATTCCCTACGTTTCTGATCGGTCCTCCATCTTTTTCCAGATTTGTTTGAACTTTCTATTTGTGTGCTGGAAGTTATCCAATTTCTCATATCTGTTCATCCTGCATTCCTTTTCCACATGACCATACTTATTACAAGCATAACATCTCATGTGACCAGAGAAGTAAGCATAAGGATCATAGTGTGTTTCTCTATTCTTCCTCCTATTGCAATCAACTGCTTTGTGACCATACTTGTTGCATGAAAAACAATATCCCTTGAAGCTACCAGAGTACCTTTCTGAATAGAATCTGTTTGATAGTGACTGAAATGATCTGCTTCTGCAATTTTCTTTGAGAATGTTTACCTCCACCTCCGAGGCTTGGCATTGCTTCTTCATGCTTTCTTCTTTCCTTCTTCCATCTTCTACTTGGTTATTCAGATTTAGAATCTCTTCTTTCAGCCCATTTTCTTGCTCTCCAAAAGTTTGTAAGAGTTCTTCATTCTTCTTCTTCGATGCTTCGAGATTTTCTTTCAGAGATATGTTTTCTGCTTCAAGTCCTGCATTCTTCTTATTTGATGCATCCAGGTCTTCTTTGAGGGAGATGATTTCTGCTTCAAGACCTTTCTTTTCAAATGATTGTAGAGGTTCCTCATTCTTCTTACTTGATGCTTCAAGATCTACTTGTAGAGAGATGATTCCAGCTTCAAGACCTTCATTCTTCCTTTTTGATATTTCGAGATCTGCATTTAGATCGTTGATTTCTGCTTCTAGTCTTTTCATTCGATTGGATGCATAAGCATGAAACCTTTGATACTTATCTATAGATTCACTTTCCTTAGATGATTTTTGCTGATCTTCATCTTTAATCTTGACATCTTCTTCTAGATCCATACTGTTACTTTCACTATCTTTACCTTTGCATACACAAGAGAGTAAAATACAAGAACAGTGATCAATACCTGTTTCTTCTTCTTCAATTTCTGCTATACATGATTTTTGAGGTATCTCCTTTCCTTGAGTAACCTTCTTCTTTTGCTTCTTTGCCATGAGCACTTGTAAAACTTGGTCAGAATCTTCTTCATCTTCACTGGATACTTCATCATTATCTTCATTTGCATAATAACTCTTCCTCTTTTCAAATTGTTTCCCTTTACCATGTTTTTCTCTATAAGGACATTTAGCAGCATAGTGACCAACTCTTCCACAATCAAAAAATTTGAAGGGAAGCTTACCTTTGAATCTTCCAGTACCTAGTTGGAGTTTTCTCACAAAATTCGCTTCTTCTTCTTCGGATATATAGCAGGATTATTTGACAACTTCCTTTTCTTTTCCTTTTACAGACGTCTTAAAAGCAGCTTCTTTGATTTGAGAAGGACCTCCTTGTCTCATTTCAAAGGTAGTCAGAATACCATGTAATTGAACAATAGTAAGAGTTTGCAGATCTTGCCTTTCTTCAATAGCTGAAACTTTTGAGTCAAATTTTGAAGTCAAGGATCTTAAGACTTTTTCCACCAGAGTAGTATCGGTATGGTTTCACCCAAACTTCTCATACGATTTACAATATCATCTAGACGTAAAAAGAAACTGGCAATACTCTCATAACTATGCATCCTTAAATTTTCATATTCAATTCGAAGAGTTTGGAGTTTTGCACTTTTTACCTTTGTATCTCCTTCATATCTCAGAATGATTTTGTCCCATATTTATTTTGCTGAATTTAGCTGCATCACTTTAGAAAATTCTGGTTCAGACATGCTTCCTAATAAGACATTGATGACTTTGGCATTGATTTCATACTTCTTGCTTTCTGCTGCATCGGTAGGAATACTTGCTGGGTATTGATAACCTTCTTCCACGATTGCCCATACATCTGCACCAAGACTTTGCAGATATGATTTTGTTCGTACCTTCCAGAATATCAGATTGCTTCCATTGAATAGAGGTGGCTTCATAGACATTACTCCTTCTTGACTTCCCATTGCGACGGATCTCCTTCAAGCGATCAAGCTTCTGCAGAAGGACCTGCTCTGATACCAATTGTTGGGAAAAATACTGAGAGGGGGGGGGGGGTGAATCAGTATTTACTACATATTCAAAAATTTTAATTTTCTTGCTTCTAAAACCCATACGCTACTTTCCTGAAACAGACTCACGTATATACGCAGATACCCTTTATGAAACTCGCGTATACACAGAGATATAATTATGCCATTAATTCTTCACTTATATCATTCCATCATTCATTCATCATATGTTAAATAAACAGTAAACATGTGCAGAAAGAATAGAATAAACCATCACACATAAGCATCACACAAGAACACCAGGATTTTAGGTGGAAACCCAAGTCGAGAGAAAACCACCGCTGCCGTTGCTCAGCCTTCAATATTTTATTATAAAGAAAACACCTTACAACTTATGTACTGGCGCAGACTCATACCAATACGCAGGCACCCACCTGCGCTTGTTTACCAACCTCTCCTGGAAGGGAGCACCAACCCCTTGCTCTCGTTTACCAGCCTCTCCTGGAAGGGAGCTACAACCCCCTGACTGAAGGCTACAACCCTCAGCACCAACAAGGACCACGTTTCATCAATTTTCACACTGGATCCAACCCACACAATTAAGCTCAAGGAACATTCATCAAACCAACCACTTGCTCTATAGCAGCATAATCAGTCTTTGAACAATTCAGATCATCATGGACAGATAGCAGTAACATATCAGAAACATATATCAGCAAGACAACAGAACAGATCAGACATCTCACAACTTCAGCAAACCCTAGTTTGCATACGCGCTTTCCTTTCTCTGATATCGCGTATATACGCGCCTTCATGCATATAAACCTGCGTATACCTCTGCACAAACTTCAGAACTAATTTTACTACCCATACGCGCTTTCACTTCATACAACCCGCGTATATACGCGCTTCCTCTGCGACGAACTAGCGTATGGTTCTTTAGAAATTTAGGTCATTGCAATTCTTCAGAACAGATACATCACACAGATTTTACCCTTTACTTCAGAAAGATGTTCGCCTCATCTCAGATCTAATCATTCCATAAACAGATCTAGCAAGTATAAATATATTTCAGATCTAGATACCCTTCTTTATCATTTTCTTCATTGGTGCATCATGCATTCAGATCTATCATTCAACTGTAACCCTTTCCATTCAGATATATTTCAGAAGTATTCATTCAAGCTCAGACATCTTGCACCCACACTCATGATTTGCACAATGAATTTCTTCTCCTTATATAGGTTTACCCTTTTTCAATACCATGAGCCAAAACCATATTACTTCCGATGGTATTCTTGGACGGGGTCATTTAGACGAATCATTACCTAATACAATGGGTCAATACCATGGTAATACCCTTGCTATCATAATTTTAGAGCGAAAAAAGGGCATACGTGACTTGATTCGTTCGTTTCATTTACTATCTGTAACCAACCTCATAAAAGAAAGCTGGCATTATGTGTAACCCTGGATGTATACGCGGGTTCCTTCACAAAAAGTAGCGTATACATTGTATGTATACGGGGGTTCCTTCACAAAGTAACGTATACATTGTGACATATTATATTTATCATTTTTACGGTACTTCTTTGGAATTCTTTTCTCTGTCACATCTGAACTGATCTATAGATACATCATTCTTACATCTTTGACACATAGGTTGCTTATCATAGGCAACTCATCAAGCAGGCTTCCATCAAGAACATCTTCATCAAGTAGGTTGCCATCAAGGACAACACATTGCATCATATAGCCAACAATCTCATTTCATCAAATGGCCATCAACTTTATCAAGTGGGTTGCCATCAAGGACAACACTCTGCATCATATTGCCAACACCTTCTGACATATAATTTTCAACAATGCTTCAAGTTTCTTCTGTCATATGATATAGGTCCCTTCTAGATAATATTATCAATGATATCTCAGGTCCCTTCTGCACAATATTTTCAATGATGTATCAAGTCCCTTCTGCATAGTATGTCCAATTATGTATCAGGTCCCTTTGTATTTGTAATTTAGGTTCCTTCTTCAATTCAGCTTCTCATACTATTTACATAGTTTTATTACAAGCTTCCCCCTTGCTGATGTTAAGACTTGTCCTCAAGTCTTGCATGCCTTGGAGGATAAATCTACAAAATCATATTGAGGTAAAAACAAAACAAAAACAAAATTCATATTGGCCAAACAAGTTGGTTTTCCGATATGAATTTGAGTTTGTATTGTGCCAGTCTCCTGGATTTTCACAACCAAACTCTTTTATTATTTTTATTATATATATATATATATATATATATATATATATATATATATATATATATATATATATATATATATATATATATATATATATATGTTTATGGATGTATGTATATATATATATATATATATATATATGTATATATATATATATATATATATATATATATATATATATATATATATATATATATATATATATATATATATATATATATATATATTATTTGTCTAGAGTTATGGAAGGCATATTTCTATGTTATTCCATTAATTCCAGATCAATATATGTTGAAATTATTTTCACAAAATCCTCTTTATTTATAGGCTTATTGTAAACTTTAAGCGTATGTCCATTAACCACAGATGAAATAGATGCTTCGTCAATTTTTTTTATTTTTACAGCTCCATTGTCAAATATTTATTCAATCTCATATGGCCCAAGCCAATGAGTTGTAAAATTTTCCTTGAAATCTTTAAACTTGGAGTCGAACAATAGTGCTCAGTCTCCCTTTTGAAACACTTTTTTCTTGATGAATTGATCATGCCATTTTATTTTATTTTCTTGCACAAGAGATGTGTGCTATGATGCTTGTTTTCTTATCTCATCTAGTTGATTTAATTCCATGACTCTTTGTTGTTGTGCCTCACATAATTCCATTCCAAACTTTGCTGCTAACTTGAATGTATGTATTTGAAACTCTATGGGTAACAAGACTTCTTTTTCATACACCAACTAATATGGACTGAACCCAGTTTTGTTTTTCCATGTTATCCTATATGCCCATAATGCATCTCTCAATTTCTCTGACCAGTTCTTTCTATTCATGTGTACAGTCTTCGTCATGATATTCTCCAGGACTTTGTTTGTTGATTCCACTTGTTTTTTTGCTTGAGGATTGTACGGAGTTGATTTTGTATGTTTGATCTTGTACTTCTCTGTAAGATGTCGAAAATTTTTGGATGTGAACTATGTGCCTTGTTCAGTTACAATCTGTCACGAAACTCCATACCTTACAAATATTTCTTCAAATAGAAAATAAAAAAATGTATCTTATGTTGCTCGTGCCACTGCCTTTGCCTCCACCCACATAGTAACATAATCTGTACATACCAGGATGTACTTCTTTCTGTTTGATGGCGAGTTTATTGGTCCCACAAAGTCTAGAGCCCATTGCTCAAATTGTTCTATGAGTACTTAAGTCTTTAATGGCATTTCATCTGATGCCACTGGTCTTCCAATTCTTTGGTAGCAGTCACTTCTCTTTACATAGCCTTGGAGTCTTTGAAGATTTCCGGCCAGTAGTAACCAAGTTTGATCACTTTGTATGTCGTTTGCTTGTCTGCAAAATGATCACCACATGGCTCATCATGACATGCTTTCAAAACATCTATAATCTCGTATTATCTAACACATTTTCTTATTATCAGATCAAAACTTGTATAAAAGAGGTCACCATTGACCCAACTATATCTAGCACTTTCTCTAATTATATTTCTTTTCTGTTTATTTGTGTAATGAGGTGGTAGGATTCTAGATGACAAATAGTTGGTTATATCTGCAAACCATGGAGTTTTGACAGCTATATAAAATAGATGTTCATTTGGGAAATTATCTGAAACTGCATTTGGATCACCAGGTCAATGAAGTCTTGATAAAAGTCTGCTACTTGATTATCCTTACCTGGTCGATCTTGTACAGTGATGTTAAATTCCTGGATTGATAACAACCATCTAGTTATTCTACCATTTGTAATTGCTTTTTTCATTAAATATCTTATGGCTGAATGATCCGTGTGGATGAATACTTGATAACCTGTTATGTAATGTCTAAATTTATTAATGGCATCTACTACAACTAGCATTTGTTTCTCTATAATAGAATAATTCAATTCTGCCGGTGTTAATTTTTTTCTGATGAAGTATATGGCATAGTTAAACTGATTCTCTTTTTTTCTAACTAATGCTCCTATAGCAGTGTCATATGCATCAATTGATATATGAAATGGCAATGACCAATTGGGTTCTCGAAGAATGGGTGAAACTGACAAATTTTCTTTTAATATCTCAAATGCATTTTGACAATTATTTTTCCATTGGAATTCCACATATTTTGCAACTAACTTGAATAAAGGCAAAGCTATTTTACTGAAATTTTCAACAAATATCCTATAGTAGCCTGCATAACCCAAGAAATTTATTACTTCCTTTTGTGTTGTGGGTGGCATTAAATTCACAATGACTTGAATTTTTGCTGGGTCCACCTTAATTCCTGAAGAAGAAATATGGTGTCCCAACACTATTCCCTTAATTAACATCATAAAGCATTTTTCATGGATGAGTGACAGATTTGTCTATGTGCATATTTTCAAAAAAATTTCAAGATTTTTTAAACAATCATCAAATGTTCCACCATACACAATGAAATCATCCATGTAGACCTATCCACACTCATGGATCAGATCAGCAAAGATTGCAAGGACTTCTCTTTGAAAAGTATTAGGTGCATTACATAAACCAAAGGGTAAAACATTATATGCATATGTTCCCCATGGGAAATTAAATGTTGTCTTATCTCGATCTTCAAATGCTATCTTCATCTAATTGTATCCACTAAATCCATCTAGAAATTAAAATAATTTCTTCCTAGCTAATGAATCTAGTACTTGATCAATAAATGGTAAAGGGAAATGATATTTTAATGTGGCCTTATTGATCTCTCTATAATCTACACAAATTCTCCACTTTCCATTTTTCTTAGGCACCACAACTAAGGGTGAAACCCATTGACTATCAGAAATAGGATAAATAAACCCGACTTGTAACAGTTTCTGTAATTCTTCTTTCACTATTTCCTTCATCATAGGATTCATCCTTCTTTATGGTTGTGTTATAGGTTTAATTTGATCATCAGTGTAAATGTGGTAGATACATTTCTTTGGATGAATCCCTTGCATGTCTGTGTAATCCCAGACAAAATCTTTTGAGTATTTCTGTAACAGTGCATGTCTATGTAATCCCTTGCATGTTCTTGTGATGATTGTAAGTTATTACCGATATTCAAATTTCTTCTAGGATTGATTTCGATGATTTTACTCTCTGAATTGGTAATTGATTTAATAGGAAAAGTACTTTAAAATGAATTTTGCAGTGATTGTATAATACAGTTTTCCTGGAAACACTGATTTAAAAGGTGACTTGTAGCTTCATATTGTGTTATTCTCAGTTGCTTCGAAATATTTGGTTCTAAGATGAAAAGATATAATAAATCCTCATTTTCTTCCTCTTCTCTAAAATTATAAACTTGATTAATACTAATAACATATTGAATTTATTGATTTTCTTCTCCATCAAGCCATGATAATAAAGAAGGAGATTGTGTGGGAGGATACAATGTAACATTTTTTCTTTCATCCCCATATGCAATAATCATAGTTCTTGACCTGCATCCAATGAAGGCATCTGCAGTGGCTAATCATGGTCTGCCTAAAATTAATGGATGAACTCCTAAATTTGTTTTTGGCTACAAAATGAGGAAGTCTACATGATACTCCCATGAATCCAATGAGACAATGATATCTTCTAATAGTCCTTCTGGTACAACTTTAGATCTATCTGCAAGTTATAAAACTATAGTAGTAGGTCTAATTTTGTTCAAGTTCAAATGTTTGATATTCCTGTAGCCATAACATTTATGGTTTCCCCCAAGTCTATTAAAGTGTTTGGCACTGAAAATTTGTTGATCAAAATGGTAACCATATGGATCCCTGGATCAACATATTTTTCAATGGTTGTATTTGTAGACATGAGACTAGATAAACTTCCAATGACCTGGATTGTGGGTGGATCTCTTTTTCTTCTGCTAGATTTCTTGATGCATAACTCTATTTTTTTTCATATATTGGAATATCTTTTATTTCCTGCAACAAAGGAATTTTGACATATGTATTCTTCAATTCATCTAGAATATAAATTCAGACAGAGACATTGGGATTTTCTATTGTACTAACCTCTCTGGATATGGTGGATTCTGATTCATAATAGATTTACCCTTCTGAATTTGTTGTTCTAGTTGAGATTGTTGAATTTGTTCTACTTGTTCAATATTTTCTTCTATTATTGGAGGAAAATCTTTATGTAACACATTTCCAGACCTTAAGTGGATATCTTGTATGGGAAGAATGGAATATGTAAGATAGTATGTTACCTCTTCCACATTGTATGTTGGTTTATCCACTTTGTTACTTGGATTAGCTACTCGCTGAGATGGAAATTGTGTTGGTATAGGAGGTGGTTGGTTAGAAGGTAGTTGAAGCTGTTGAGGCTGAGTTAGCATTGGTGCATGATTTTGGGGTGGAAATGGCATTGGTTGATGTTTCTGGAATTGTTGGTATTGAGGGTGTGGTCGTTGATATTGATATTTGGATTCAAAACTCAGAATCTCCACAGTCCTCATTTTTCAATCTACGTTTCGGGTCTAAAACAAGACTCATCTTCAGGAAAAATCTGCAAATAAGAGAGACAATTTGTGTTAAATAAATAGAGGAGAATATGACAGGAAAGAGAGCCGACTAGTTATTAACTTAATTAATTTTAAATATTTTCAATTTATTTTATTCATATTTGGTTGAGTTTAATTATTTTGTTTATTAAAATATATCATATTCTTTGTTATAACGTTTTGAGTTAATGCTAATACTATTTAATATCTTTTATTATTAATTATTTATCCTAGTTTATAAAGTCCTATGTTTCTATCCAATTTTGTTTTAATTTAGATTAATTATTTTATTTTGATTATAATAATTTTATAAAATGTTATAAAGCCTTATTTAAATGATGTTAAGGTGTAGTATTTTCTTTATCCTAATTTTATGTAATAAGGCTCTATGTAGATTTAAAATAATGATTTATTGATTTGATTATATTAATTTTATAAGGTCCTATGTAGATTATAATGTCCACTCTTTTAATACTAATTATTTATCTTTGTTATAAAGTCCTAAGTTTTTTATCCAATTTTATATTTAATTTGGATTAATTGTTTTGTTTAATGTTATAAAGCGTTGATATTTAAAGTTTAGTGTTTTCCTTATACTAAATTTAAGTTATATGGCCCTATGTAGCTTATAATAATGATGTTGGTAAAGTTATTTAAATATAATAAGTTTAGAATAGGTCAATTGATTATAACCCATAGATAAGGCTTGTAACCAATTAATCCTACAAACTAAGGTTTGTAGAGGGTTAGGATTTTAATTAAGGTCTAAGTTATTGTTAAGAGATTTATAAGGGTGATTTTATATAATTACTTTTAATTTTCTTAAGGTTTAAAGAAGGGTAGCATGGTATAGGCCAGGAGAAGGGTAACGGCTTGATACGAATAGGTGGATAGAGGGAGGGTGAAAGGGTATGAGGTGGAGTAAGCGAATGTCATTTAAAGTTCCTAAAAGGACTAAGGAAGAGCAGGGGGAACAAGGAGACCAATGACTCAAGGGTGTAATTTATTTAACGGGAAAGAACGTGGACTCAATTTCTGCTAACTTCTAAGCCTCCATCTCTATTTAGGTTGTGAAGGTGTTTTATGATTTCCAAGGCTTCACATATTTTATGTTCAAAATGATGTTTTTCTTTGGCAATGACCACTGCTTCTTCAAGGCATATGTGGTGACATGTTTTGCTGGAGTGTTCTGCCAAAGCCGAGGTTTTAATTCTTCCAAGCTTGATGTCTGCCCCATGTTCTTATTTTGAGGGTACATCTACTAAGGTGGTTGGTTTCCATAACCATATCCCCTCCAAAATTGTTTAGGTTGGTTTTGATATTGTTGTGGAGTCCAAGCCTACCATGGCATTGGATTGTTCTATGAATTCTGAGGAGGATATTGAAAATTATGGGGGTTTTGTTAAGGTAATTGTTGAGGCATCCTTGGTTGCCAAGGTCTCCTTGGTGCCATATAGTAGAGAGAATCTACCCCTTGCACTTCTTCCATTTGCAACTCTTTTAATTTAGGACAATTTTCGATTGCATGATTCTCTGTGCAAAGTCCACACACTTGTATACCTTGCAAAGGACATTCCCTACGTGGATGTTTTTGCCTACACTTTGGACAGAATATTGCTAAGATTCCATCTTGTTCTTCCTTCTTCTTATTAGCTTTTAAGACATCTACTTGTGTTCCCAAAGTGCTTAAGAGATATGTTTTAAAATTTTCTAGTAAACTTCCTATTTCTTTTCTTGTTACTGCACTTACTGCAGATTTGGAAGCTCTTGATGTAATATCTCTCTTTCCACTTTTTTCTCTTCCACTAGAGTATTTCTGACAAGTTCAGAAATTTCATCAAATGGTAGATTGGAGATATCTCCTTTTCCCATCACATTAAGGATATCTAAATATTCATCTCTGATACCCTTAAGAAATATTGTATGGATGGTATCAGGATTTAGAGAATGTTGTTTGGATTTTTGCAAATTGTAAAGAAATCTTTCTAAATACTCCAAAATTTCATCTTGTTGTTGTGTCATTCTAAAAATGTCTTCTTTTGAGTCTCTAGCCCTGCAGTAAGCTTGATAATTTTTAAGAAAAAACTTCTTCACATCATCCCAAGAAGCTATTGTATGTTCTCCTAAACCCATAAACCATTTTAATGTTGTTGCTTTCAAAGTAGCAGGAAAGAGACGAAGCTTGTGTGTATCATCCATGTATCCATAAGTTCTACATAAGATATCAAACTCAAACATAAATGAATCAGGATCTTCTGTTGACGTTCCATAAAAGTTAGGCAATATAGAAGGTGGAATGTTTTTCATTTTCATTTCTTCTCCTAATATTTCTCTTGTATCTAATATTGGAAAGCCAAAAGTAGCTTCCTGATCATTATTATTTTCTTGTTCATTATCATGTAGTCTTTTTTTTTTCATATTCTCTTTTTGCTTCTTCCTATATCCTTCTGAGTGCTTCTATTCTTATGTCTTCCTCTCTCTTTCTTTCTTCTTCCAATCTCCTTTCTTCCTCCCTTTTCCTTTTCCATTCCCTTTGTTGTCTCTCATATTCAATTTTATGTTCAGGAGTCATAAATGGTATATTGGATCCTTCTTCTTCTTCAATCATTTCTTGTTCATAGATATGTAATGTTTCAATATGAGGTTAATTTGGTGTTTCCTAAACTATCTTAATTTGTTCAAGGACATGTTTCTCTAATTGTTCAACAACTGTTTTTCTTGTTTCCTTTTGTTTTCCTAAGGAAGGAGTTTATTTTGGTGATTGTTTTCTTTTTACCTCCAAGGCTAACAAGATTTGTCTTTCAACTAGAGTTAATCTTTGTCATGATCTCTGTTTTTCCTCTAACTCCTCTAGAGTAGGTCTTCCAGCAACTAGTGTTGTTAGTCCTATGGATGGATGAATTGTTGGGGGGTTTTGTTTAACGAATCTACCCTTCTGATCTCTATCCCTAGGCATAAAGAAACATAACTTAAATGAATAACTATGTTTTTGTTTTTTTTTTTTGATGTATTTTTGTTTTTTTTTTATCTTCCTAATTGACCACTTCAAAATGCGGCTTCGCCGGCAACGACGCCAAAAATTTTGGTTTGTTTATTGGGTAAACTAACACAAGTATTTTATTATCAATCCAGGCTTTTAGAACTTAGAAGAATCTCCAAGATATAAGGATTTCAGCTACATTCAAGTTTAGAAGATGAATTATTAATAATAAAAAAAATGCATATTACAAATATAAATATTAAATAAATAAATTCTAATTCAATTATGTAATAAGCAACAGAAGAAGCTCCTAATTTAGGAGAACTTGTTTGTCATTTTATTACAATACTACTTCATGAATCAGAAATCAAAAACCACTAATGAATAATAGATCAAGATGCATGAAAGAATAACTGAAGAGGCTCTTAACTAAGGATATCCTGGTTTTCCTTCATTATAGATTCATTCATCATTAATGCCATTGTTAGAAAAGAGGAGCTTCAAAAAATCACTTAAAAGCAGGAAAGATGAATTTTAGTTCTAGTTCTTGATCAGATAGAAGGACTTTTTAAATTAAACATTAGATTTCCCCTTCATGTGCAGAATAGAAATTAGAATTAGATTCATCAGCAATCATAACACATCATCATGCATATAATTGACAGATTAATCATAAAACAAAACTAGTTCAGGAAATTGCAACTAAATTAATCAGAAAGTGCACTTAACTCGGTGTGGGGGCCCTCCACCCTTGCCTCGCACACTGTGAGTACTTTGAGCTACTAAAACTCAGTCAAGAATTCACCATATAGAACAAAATAAAATGAAATAGAAGAGGTCCTTCAATTAGCTACCAAAGTTTCAGAAATATCAAAGTGAAGCTATACAAATTCTACATATGAATGCCTTCAATGTCTTAGGCTTAAATAGAGAAAATATGAAATAAACTCATATAAAATTTCTCCTACAACCATGTATATCCTTATCCTATCTATTCAAGTCGATATCATCCATCTATTCTCTCAAAATCTGGAAATTTCCATAAAATGCTAAATTTGACCTATTTCCTAGGGATTTCCATAAAAACAGGTCTTGTTTGACCGCCTTTGACCGGTAATGTTTAAGCTTAGTTTGACCGAACCAATAGGTGTGCATCAAATATTATTTCCCAAGCTTTCTATAAATTTATCCATCTCGAGCCCAGGTGTCATGCAAATATGACATCAATGAAGCCATTACGGGAATTTTTGGTCTGGTCCAAAAATGCACTAAAATTCAATTTTTATAAAAAAATTCTAAAAATTGCAAAACTTAGTTTATGTACCTGGATATGAATTAATTGGAAAAAATAGAGTGAATATGATGGCATATGGATGGATAGCATGGTAATAAACTTTATTTACTTGAATAAAATTGGATAAAAAATGAGGGCCAACACCATGCTCAGGAAATGTATGAATCCTTGTCAAAGTTATTCACTATTAATAGCATTGGTCAAGTAGTTGCCTTGAATAATGAGCTAAGAAATAAAAAATGACTAAAGAATACACGGTGACCTCCTTCTTTGCAAAGATAGCAAGAATTAGGGATGAAATTTTGGCCATTGATGAAATTGTTCCAGAAAAAGAACTCATGGTCACTACCCTATTAGGATTGCAAACTACTTGGGGTGAATTTTTTGCAAGAATTAACAGTTGGAAGTAAGCTCCCACCTTTGAAGAACTATCTAATTCTGCAGTTATGAAAGATTAATGATCTCATTAGCTTCCAATTTTGGAGTATCAAATTCCTACATTTCTCAACGTAAAGGAAAGAAATCGAAAGGACCAAGGAAGAAATTTCCCTTCTCTAAGGTAGAATGTTATCAATGCCATAAGAAGCTTCACTATAGGAGTGATTGTCCCGAAAATATGAGAAACAAGAAGAGAGAAAGAGATCAAGCCAACATTGTTGAAGAAGGAGACCCAAAGAAACTCATGTCTGAATAAATTGACATTAGGGACTTACACTACTATGTCCTTTTCTTTTAGCCTTAGATATATTACTTTTAAATTTTTGATATTTTAGAATTTATATGTATTTAAAATATTTTTGGAAAATAAATTTTCTTGTTTTATAATTTTTAGGTATCCCTCAAAGCTTTGGAGGGAGCCCTCAACAAGTCCTCAAGATAAGTATCTCATTTTTTTTTAGTTATTGGTTTCATGTACTTATTTAAGTTTTGATTATCTTAATACTAATCAGATTTCTTCCTCTATGGTCTTGATTAGGAAAACATATGTTATATTCTCAAGAATTATGAAGGAGGACCTCTCAAGAGAAGGTTTACCAAGAAACAAAGGTATGATTTAATACAATGACTTTTTTTTGATAAATGTTCATTCATTTGACAATCTATTACTAGCATTGTCGTGTTTAGCTATAGTGAATCATATTGATTCTTATTTTGGGTGATCATCACTTGATAAAGATACCCACCCCACTCATATTCTTAACTATTTTTTTAGAACCCTGGGCAGGTTCTGGAAAACCCTAACCTAAGGGAAAGTTGATGTGAATGTCTGAAACCCTAAAATGCTTAGGGATATTGTGAAATTCTATTTGAAGTTTTCTTGATGATGTCAAATTTGGTATTTTGGTATGATCACGAAAACCTAACTTGATAGGGTTGAATGATAAGGTCTAAAATCTCGAACCTTTGAAATATTGGTAACTTTGGGTTTTTTTTGTTCCTGTATTAAAACTCTAACTCATTAGGGTTTGGTGGAATGTGTAAGAAAGACCCTTATAATGTCTTAGAAATGTTCTCCTTGGTATATTTGTTCAAACCCTAGTCTCATCCAATTTGTTATTTATATGTTGTGAATTTGGGTTTTACTATGATATGAAATGCCTTTGCTTAGTATGTGAAGATATGGATGAAACCCTAGCTTGGTCTAGGTCAAGGGATGTCTAATATATTAAAGTTATTAGATATATGCATGAACTCCTAGACACATGTGTTGACCTAGTTATTTGATGGTAATAGTCTTAGGCTTTAATATAATTCCTTGTTTGAGATTCTAGCATGATGATATTTGGAAATATAGGGTTTTGCAGCTAAACCCTAGTAGTAGTTAAATTCTCAATGATGTGTGATATAAAAATAAGAGATCTATTTATATAATGATTGTTGAGGTTGTGAAAATGAAATTCTAGGGTTTTGGAGTTAAACCTTAGTAGAAGTAAAAATCTCTAATGTATGATAATGTGATGATTTGAGATTTATGTAAGATTGTTGAAATATGAGTTTTGATTGGATTTTATGGTTGATTGAAAATTTAGGTTTTACAACTAACCCTAGTGGAAGCTAGTCATATTAATGACTAAGTTGTGATTAAATTTGATTGATTCTCTTGTATTAAATCTAGGATTTGTATAAAATCCTAGTGGGAACTATAATATATATAACGTATGAAATTTATTAGATATTTCTCTTTTCTTTTTTACTTATTTTTAGGGATCGGTATATGAAAAAACTAATATTTTCTCAACTTGAATTCAGAAAGTTTTTAAATATCTTGTAGATCTATATTCTTGTTTCTAGGGTTTGCTATATATTATAGTAGCGTGTGTTACACCTTTGAAAGAAACGATCAAACCCTAGATAGAATGAAAGTTTTTATGAATAGCCTAGGGTTTCTGAAAAGTCCCTAGCAAAATGTTGAAGAGTGTATGTATCTTGTTTGTAATTAAGTCTAGGTATCTGATAAGTATAAAGTTGAAATGCTTCCGTGATTTTGATATGGTTAACTTCATGGTTTTATATATTTGGTTGTACTTGATACCTAAGTTATGCAAGTACACAATATTCAATATGGTGAAGATGCTCGTTGATGTAATAAGCATGATGAGGATGATGATAAATCTGATGAAATAAAGAAAACTTTACAATATTTGCAAGTGATATATGATCATCCAATCCCAATAATATATGGTAACTCATGTAAAATCAACATGTCTAAGAACCCTATTGTTCACTCCAATACAAATCATATTATAGTCAAGTACCATTATTCTTATTCTTCTTATTCCTCCTCTTTATACTCTTTTTAGACTTATGGTTATTAGTAGCTAGATTTTTAGTAGATGGGGAAGAAATATGAGACTTAAATTCCATTGTCAAAGGATATGAAGGGATAGCATCCATATTATGTCCTTAAAATAAAGTTCTTATCTTAGAAGCTTCAAGATAATTAAGAATATTTAGAGTAGACCATCACCAAACTAGTATTCCAACATTAAATCCAATAATATTCAAGGTGTCCATCAATGGGGCGCAAACATTTCCAAAGAAAAGAAAAGCGCAAGTATCCCCTTCTGAAGGGGTTTCTTGGTTGGTTTCCTCAAGAAATTTGGTTGTAATCAACTTATGCATAATTTATTCCCTTGCAAGACTATTCAATGCAATTTGAGTCTCTTTAACTGACTTTCGACGAAGAGAGTTGGTATGGTCAAACCTTATCCCTTGAGGAGGAAGTTCCATGCTTTCAAAAGAAATACTAATAGTATTTATAGACCATTTAATAGGATGGTCATCCATTCTAAATAAGAGACTCAAAAGTGATGAAATATAGACAACCTAAGGTCAACTAAATAAAGAGAGCATAGATTACACCATTATAAAGATCTTAAAGTGTAAAAAAAAACCCCTCTAATATTTATGTTATAGGTGATTAATATAGGACAACCAAATATAAAAGAGTGGATAAGAGAGCCTTCTAAAAGTAAGCTTAGGATGATTAGGGCCCAAGTCCTACTAGCGAGGGTAACAGAAGAAGTTACCTTGACCTCTTTATATAGCCTTAACTAGTGCAAGTACCCTCACTTCATGGGGCATCCTTCAGTTGAAGTATTTTAGTGGTGCAATGTATGCCCCGGATACCATAGGTATGCCCCCCTACAGTCACCTGGGAGGTACCTAGGAAAATCAACTAAGTTCCTAACTCGTAATCAAAAGCCAAGGAGTATATTCATTGGTTAGAGTTGCACATGTGGGTAGGGAATATACACTTACAACTATGCATAGTGAATATCCACAGTAGGTCAGTGACCAAATCAAGGCCCCCAAACATGTGTAGTCCACATATGAAAATATACATGAGAGAGGGGGTATCTCTCTTCACTTACCTCCACAAAACTTTGTGTATAACACTTATATTATAGGATCTTCCCTAGCAACCTAAATGACACTAAAATTTATAAATATTTAATCAAATTATATGTTTTAGTGAGAGTGGCCTTCAAGAGTTAGCCCTCCACACCTATTCTAAGGCCCTACTTTCCAAGACTTGTTTGTGTTCCAAGATGCTATATATAGTCTAGTTTTGTTTATTATTGTTAGAAATGTAACTATTTTTGGTTCTCATAATTGTTATTGTACTCATTTCAATATGTATATCTTATGTAAAGAACAAAATAAGAAAGAAAAGTTATTATTTAAAAGCATGGGTTTCATGCTTCTTATTGATGGTTTTCTACTTAAAATCATGTTCTTCATTTTTCTAGGGTTTGTTAGGTCCTACGATGTATTTTCATGAGTCAAGAGAGTCAACAACATGATTATAAGTCCCTTTCAAGTAATTTTTACTTTGTAAAAGAATTTATTTTGTCTCGAAGGTCCTGGAAACCTCGAAAGTACAAGTTGGCCCTCGTAGCTACAAGTCAGCCTAAAGGAGGGAATTTAATCCCTTGGAAAGGCTATAAATACATGCAGCTTCTATCTCATTTGACACACTCACTCATACAAGTTTAATCTCTCAATAATAAGTTTGATCTGAAGTTGGGAGAAGCAAGAAAGGAAGAGTGAAGGTATAGAAGACAAGGAGAATCAAGAATAAGAAGATAAGTTTGTTTTTGAGTTATATCTCTCACATATGTGCGAAAACTATGGTTTCTGCAACTTCCAGGAAGGTCAAACTTACAGGACTGAATTTTAGAAGATCAAGTTGCAAGACCGAGTTGTTGGAAGACAAAATGGTCTAATTTGACTTCCTTCACCTTTGGAAATATTGTCTTAATCGAAGGAGGATCTCTTGAAGATCTGTCTTAGGGTTTCTATAGCAACTATAGGATCAAAGTTGCGAGTCTAACTTGTAGGTTCAAAGCTATGGATCCAAGTTGTAGCTGGAAGTTGGCTGATGTAGGATTAAGCCTTGTTGATATAATCCTATTGGGAGGGTTTTGTGAAGGGTTGACATTTTATTTAGATGAGGACTTGGTCTAGGGTTTCGGTCTTGATTGTCTCATTTGAAGCAAATTCTATAAGAAGAGAAAATATTTTATGGGTTTTCCCCTTTGAGGAGTTTTTCCCTAGATTGGAGCCTAATTTATGTGTCCATTTTCTTTACTATTATTCTCTTGATATTTGTTTTTTGAAAAAAAATATAAGAAAACACAATAAAATAAATAAAATTCACACGCTAATATTAAGGATAAGGAAAATTTTATTTAATAGATTCCATATTGAATTTTCCAACATGGTTTCAAAGCTAAAGTAATCATGAGAAGGTAGTTTAAAATATCATATTATGGACACAAAGGAAGGTTTTCTAATGAAAATCACTTGCAGAAGGATCAAACCCTTATTGAAGGAAATATGAAGACTACATCAAGCTCTCATAAAAGGAAGGCTTGAGAAGGAAGATCACAAAAAGGCTCATTGGAAGACATCTTTGAAGGAAAAATCAAGGAATCATTCATCACTCTTTGAATTTTTTGTTGAAGGTATCCTAGAAGACATCTTTCTAGGACATCATTGAAGTCTCTTTGAATATATTGAAAGCATCAAGATAGTTTGGGACATCATTAAAGAAGAGAATAATCTTGGCTAACAAGTAAGTATCATATTTTTACTTTATGTCTGAATCCACAGGACATATGGGTTTTTTTTTGCGAGGAAATCAATAAGCTCGTTGGCTCAACAAATTTCGTAGCATGGAAGAAAAGGATTGATTTGACACTTACAAAACATGAAGTAATGAAATATGTCCTCAATGAAGTTGTTGAACCTAGCAAAGAAAAGACTCAAGAGATAGAAAAATACAATAAAGGAGAAGTGAGGGAACAAAGGATCATTGTTGAATCCATTAAGGATCATCTTGTTCCATTTTTTCTATTTCGAATACTTCTAAGGCTATGTATGACAAGCTAGTAAATGTGTACTTTATAAGTACATCAAGACAAAATATTTCTCTGAGAAACCATCTATACAAAATAAATAAATCAAAAGATGAATACATGGCCTTCTATATAATGAAGATTTCTGAAATAAGAGATTAGTTGCATGAGCTAGGGTAGAGAATATCTCACTTTGTAATGACCATATGTGTATTAAATTTCTTGCCATCAGAATGGAGCAATTATTCAACTAGCATCTACTCTAAGAAAGACTCCACTCATTTTGATGAGTTGTGGGCTCAATGCATCTTGTACGAAACTAGGATCAAGGAAAGGGATGACATCAAATAAAATGAACAATCTCAAGAATTTGTTTCAATAACCAAGAATTTGAAGAAGGAAAAGTTTCGAAAGTCCAAGAATAAGCTAGACATTTCCAAGGTTCTATGCTTTGGATGCAATGAATATGGACACTTTAAGAGGGATTGTCCAAATAAGTAGAACAACATAAGAAAATAAAGAAGTGAAGATCACACAACTGAAGAGAAGGGAGAACCTCAGAAGAAGCCAAAGAAAGATGATATCAAATATATTTACTATTGAAGAAGACATCCTCTCTAAAAAGTTATTTATGAAGTTTGTCTTTCATATAGAATAGCATGCATTGTTGATTAAGTCTTGTTGCAAAATAATGGCATCATAGATAGTAGCATGGGGTAGTATAATATTTATAATTTACTTGACTAAATTGTTTTATAGGAATCATCTAGTTTTTTTTTTCAAAATTAAAAATATTGGACCATTTTTCATATTATTCTTCATCCAAGCATCCTCTAACATCATGTTAGAGGTAGTCATTTTTCTAAGGTGGACCATCATGATCCTATAAGAACCATCATTTTGGAAGGTTCTTGGAAGAACAATTATGACAAGGTTAGTATATATTCCATATATTATAGAAACAATACTCTTGAAGGATGAAGGACTGCAATTGGTTATGTTGTAGAACAAATAGCTAGATGGATCTATGGAAGAATAGGAATGCATATTTTGGGTAGGATTCATATGTACATAGTCCTGTAAAAGAAGTTTTTCATAAATCATACATGGTGAATATTTCATTTGGTTGTATGATGCCTAAAAGATGAATTTGAGTTACTCTAGAATGAATAAAATATTAAGACTTTCTAACTAGAGTATATAGAATGGTGTTTAACATCTAGTATAATCATTAGAAGAATATTGTAACTTGGTAATCAAGTTCAGTCCTTGGGCACTCTGATGCACGAACGAATATTCTTGTGAATACGGACCATGATGATGTTGATGTTTTGATGAGAAGTTCATTATGATGAGGTAATTCTAACGTTAATACTTTTATTATTAGTTATATGGTTAACATATTGTTTTTCTACCTGGAAAGATATTGCGAGAATATATGATGAATGTTGAGGCAAGATCAACATATGATTTTGGAAATTATGAAGTAAAAAAAAAATCGTCTTGGGATTAAAAGGTAGCAGTGCGAGAAGGTAACTTGAATTTTGTGTTCGTACAAATAATATGTAATGCAACCAGCTCACAAAATATAAGAAAATATAGATAAATGACTTAAAAATTAGCATATTTGAGGGGAAAACCTCCTTTAAATTAAATAAATGAATAATTATGGGATGATACAAATGACTAGACCTCCTTTGTATATATAGGAGTCTAAGGGGTCACAATATAATCAGAGCCTACATAAAAATAATAATGTAAGGGCACAACAATAACAATAATGGGCTTATATGGGGAAAAATAATAGAAATAATGGGGTTAATCTAACAATAACAATAATGGGGATACACTGGTATTATAAGGACCTAAAATTCCCCTCCTTAAAAAGAAGTGGTGTCCTTGATGCTTGAGCAGTTTTGGATGCTTTTGTATAAAATTATCATTCTCACATGTGGAATCTTCAGAGAGTAAGTTCTTCCACTTAATGAGATAATCTGAAATTGATTAATTTTGTAATCGTTGGGTTTTTATTTTCGTGACTTCTTCAGGATCAAATATGATTTTTCCTTCTTCGTCAAGTTCTGGCAACACTGTTTGAACTGGAAACTTGTCACCAATAACCTTCTTTAAGCATGAAACATGGAAAATTGGGTGTACTCGAGAAGAGGCAGGAAGCTCCAATATGTTTTCCATAGTAATAATATTTTGCAGCACCTTGTAAGGATACTTTGGGTGATAGATTATTATCCTTATTAGCTTACTTGAGGGACATTTTTTTGTATGACTGTAGCTGTAAAAATAACTAGTCGCCTACATCAAAACTTCTTTCATTGTGATGTTGATCTGCCTGTTATTTCATTCGATTATGTGCTAGAGTAAAGTTATCCTTTAAGAGTTAGAGAACTTCTTGTTGATACTCGGTGTGATCTTCCACTCCTTTAACCTTAGAAATTTCTCTTAAAGATGATGTGATGGATGGTGGATTATATCCATATAGTGCCATAAATGGGGTCATTTTTGCTGCAGTATGGAAGGAAGTGTTATACCACCATTCAGCTAGACGTAACCACTTGACCCATTGTGTTTGTTTATCAGATACATAGCAACCAAGGTATTCTTTCAAACATTTTTTCACTATCTTAATTTTACCATCATATTAAGGAGATAAGATGAACTATGAGATAATTGAGTACCAAGAAAAGAAAAAAAATTTGTCTAAAATTTTCCAGTGAAAATTGGATCTCTGTCACTTACTATAATCTTTGGGTTTCCATGAAGCTTTTGAATTTTTTCCATAAATGCAGTAGCAAATGTACTGGTTTTAAAAGGATGAGATATAATATGAACTTATGAAGGAACGCAATAAAATACATAAATAAACTTAAACATAGAGATGCAGCAGGAATAAAACTTCATTTCATTAATAACCAAATAATTGAAATATGCTTATAGACAAAATGGAAATAAACTAGCTCGGGCGATGGTAGCTTATCTAAAAGAAGATATGTGGCAGCTAAATTCCTTTGAACTATGTACAATGAGGCTCAAAGGAATTTTTATTATTGAACAACATGGGAAAACCCTAAACAACCAAAGCACTAACCCTAGGAGATGAAACGCCAAGAGTTTATGGGCCTCGTTCGAGTTAGTTAGGCAGTTAACTTCCCGGGGTCGAAAGTTGGTCATATTATCTATGTTTGGTGCGTATGATATATCGTAGGAAATATCTCTCTGAGTACTACAAGATTTTTTTCATTTCCCTTCTTGTGGCTACAGCCCTGCTGCAAACCTCAAAAAAATTCTGTTTAGGGGATCAAAACTACTCCGGAAGTTCAAGACCCGAAAAACTGCTAGAAATAGTAAATGTTTCTATAAATAAGGAAACTAATGAAACTGAATGGAGGGTTAGGTGGAATAGGTGGGTGGCCACCAATATACTCCTGGATCATTCCTTCCCCATTAGGAAGCAATGGTCCCCATTATGTGCAGAGCCTCCATGAGGTGAGTAAATTTTTGTTGAACCTCATTCTTGGTGAACCCCTTTCCCTGGTGAAGGAGTTGGCCTGCTTTTATAACTTGATATAGTTGGATCCTCTGTCAACAGGTGTTCTTGATCTATATGTACATGATTTGATCAGTTGTGTCTTGTTCCATGAAATCTGGGTTTAAATATGTTGGTGTGATTTTTTCTGCAATGTCGGATGTGTTCAGTAATGGTGGAAAGTAAGCTCGAAGGTGGTCCACAATGAACATTGGGTGCAGTCCAAGGAATGGTGGAATACTGAGCTCAAAGACATTGTCCCCTATAGCTTTAATGATGGTGTATGGACCATATCATATTGGGCGAAGCTTGCAGTGGGATCCAGCGAGGTGCTCCTTCTGCAAATGTAACCAAACTTTGTCTCCCACCTAGAACTTGTGTGCCACCTGATGTTGATCATGTCGCTGCTTGTACTTAGCATTGGAATGTATTGAATTCACTCAATGAAGATGTTTGCTTTATCAGCTTCAGACTATACATGAGAGGAATATGCCTAAGTAGCTGCAAATTGCATGGCAACATCAATGGGACATAGTGGTTGGAATCCCAAACCCACCTAAATTGGTTTGTGGCCAGTAGAGTTGTGAATATCTCGGTTATAGTTGTGTTGGACATAGGGGAGGATTTCATCCCATGTGCATGGATTATTTGAGTTGTACATGCGTAGAATTTGTACGATCATCCTATTGATGAAATTTGTTTTCCCATTAGTTTAGGGGTGGTAATTTGTGTACTTAGTGAGTTTGGTGTCCAACATTGACCAAATACTTGACCAAAAATTATTGAGGAACATTTTGTCCCAATCTGAGATAATGGATAGTGGGATACCAAAGTGTACCCACACTCGTTCAAAGAAGAGTTTAGTAATAGATTTTTTTGTGATATTCTTCTTGCAAGCCACCATAATGCACATCTTATAGAATCTGTCAATGACCACCAAAATGCAATCATTGCCATGCTTGGTAGAAGGAAGGCCCAACGTGTAATCCATGGAGATGGATTCCCAAGGTCGACTAGGGGTAGGAAACAGAGTATATAGGCCTTGATTCTTGATGGTCAGTTTGGAAATGGCATAGGAAATTCAATATCTGATGTACTTCTTAACATCTTGTTGAAGTCTCGCCTAAGAGAAATACTTTTGTAGTACTTCCACTATTTTCTCGACCCCGAAATTTCCAGTGACCCAACTGTAGTGCACTTCCCAAAAAATCTTGGAATTCTCACTTGAAGAAACATAGAGGTTTCCCAGGTGGCATAACAGTGCACCTGGAAATGAAAATATGGAACTTTCTTACCTTCTACGAGTGTCTGGTATGTGTTGTTGAATTTTGGATCGCTTTTGTAGAGATGCGGCAAACCTGAAGTATCATTCCCATAAGAGTTGAGCACATTGGTTAGTGCCATGATAAAAATTCAATTGAGGCAGTCTTCAACATTAACTGTGTTGACCTTCTTGTACTTGATTTTCAAATGGAACTATCGTAGGTATGTGGACCATTTCTCATGGCGATCGTTCTGCAACTTCCCTTGTGTCTGTATGAACTGTAGGGGTTTTTGACTTGTGTGGATGACTGTTTCCTTCCCCAAAATTTAATTCTTCCATTTTTGGAAGGCCTATACAATGGAATACATATATTTATCATAGGTGGGATACTTCCAGACTATGTCTGAAAGTGTCTCACTGTGATATGCCACTGGATGCCCCTGTTGAGTAAGAACTTCCCCAATAGCATAGTCAGAGGCATTTGTCTCGATCAAATGGTTGTTCCAATTTTGGTAATGTGAGAATTGGTGGATATCAGAGGTGATGCTTCAACTCAAACAATTCCCTTTGTTGATATTCGAACCAAAATAAATTGGCTTCCACTCCTCCCTTGGTGACTTGACTCAAAGGCCAAGTGATATGAGAGAACCTCAACACGAACCTGTGGTAGAAATTGGCAAGACCTAGAAAGTTGTGGAGTTGTGTTAGAGTGGTTGGGGTTGGCCAATATCGAATGACCTAGATCTTGGTTGGGTCCACCTGCACCCTGTTAGCCATCAGTAATAATTTTTGTAATAGCAAATGATGGCTAAAACAAGTCTTGAGCCTTCAAAAGATTATTTTCATAGAAAATCATTCATTCTTGAAGTCCATTGTTCCTTAAAGTGTTGTTCCTTTCAAAGCCTTCCGTTCCCTTCAAAAATCCACCAAGAAATCCTGTTGTTCCCAAAGAAAACTGTCTCCTAAAAAGCTCCATTATCATCATTTCATTCCCTCCATTTTTCATAAAATTTCCCCTTTTTCCTCTCTCATTTATCTTTATTTTCCTCAAAAAACGATTTAAAACCACTTAGCCCTTTCTTATTTGGTTTTAACACTCCTTCTACTTCATCCGGAACCTCAAAAAACACTAAAAATACCCCTCGTTTGGCCTAAATGCCCCCTTTCTTATAACACAGGTTTTAAGCCCCTGAGGCTTAAAATCCCAGGTCCTCCTCCGTCATGAGACCGAGCGCTATGACCAAGCGCTTAAAACCCCATCGTCGCATCGGCTTTTCTTCTTTTAACCCAATTTTTTCTTTTGTAAAGTTCTCCCCACCGATGTGATTAGCCCTTCTAGCCTAGGCCCCTGGTCACTTCTCCTCCACGGGACCAGCCCAGCACTTCCCCTTAAGCCCCTTCCGTTATTCTTATTTATACCATCTCTCCCTTTATAAAGACTTTCCCATTTGTTTTTCCTCGCCCTACTTGGCAGGTCCCTTATCAATTGTGACCGTCGATCTTCAAAGATCAACAACCATGATGCTTCCTTTTCTCCCCCTACCCTCCCGACGAAATCCCATCCATTCACCCTATAAATCAAATCTCTGTCATTGATTTTTTTAAACCGATGGTCCTCCTTCATCCTGACATCAAGCCTCCCTCTGGACCCACCTCCCACTAACCAATCCCATCTCCCAATCCCCTTCTAACACCTGTCCCCCACCAAAGCCCCTGTCGTGTAGCTTTCTGACGCGCCTCCTCTCCGTACCGTCGGATCTCCCTCTTCTCATCCGACGGTGTGGATTGCATTTCACGTAAATCTAATGCCAGAATTTTAGCCCCCCGATGTCACATGAAACCGCTGGTTTTGGGGGAGCCACGCAGCGCTTTTTAATTGGATCACGTTCGATCCAACGCAAACCACTTATCGCCCGAGGGGCGGTTTTTGCGAAACCACTTTGCCCATATTTGCGCCAAATACAGTTTTAAACCGGATTTTCACCTATTCTCTTTATAAAACCTCTTCCACCTGCATATTCACCCCTTCTGCACTACTCCTCTACCTCTGATAGCCTATGCATGCAATTTTTCCCTCCCTCGCAGGTTTTTATAACATATTTGTGGTTTTTTGCAGGTTTTGATAACAATTTTTAAGGCCAAGAACCTTCTCGTGGTTTAATAAGGAGCGCGATTGAAGATTTCCCACCTTTGAAGCCTAAAATGCTGCAGATTAAAGTTTTCCAGGGTAAATTACATGATTTTTAATCAATGTCGTGTAAATATTGGATATTCAAATAAAACCCTCAGCATGCCAAGGTACCTGTTCATAGCAGAGGAGAGATCACGTGTTAAATATTAAGGGATTAATGCATAAGGTTGAAGATTAAAGGCATAATCCTACAGTTTAAAGGGCAAAAGACAGAGGACTAAAGCCATATCAGTGAATACAGCTAGCAGATACAGTTTAAAGGCTCAGAAGATGATTATAAAGGCATAAAACTCAAAATCACAGTTAAATCAATATTTTAAGGTATTAAGACAGATGGATCAGTAAAGGAAGCCTTTGAATGCCACATCATTGAGGCTATTACTCCTCAGAAGGCCACCTACAGACATATTTTCTCAAAAGAATACACAGTAAATGCACAGTCAGTGATATTTTGCCAGAGATAGCTCAGAATTTATTGCCAGCCTACCAATAGCCTCCAAAGTAAACAAAAGAGACTAAAGTTGATGAAATTTAATGTAATAGTCAATTAGCAGAGTTAAAACATTTGAAAACATCTCCATTTGACCCTTCAAAGGCCGAGAAGCACTTGCTCTGCATTAATTGAATAGATAGACCTTTCTTTCACTCCACCTCCTCATTTCTTCTATAAATACTTCTCTAGAAGAGAGTATTGGTGTTGGTCTTGTTATCACTATAAAAATTTTCTGAAACTTGGTCAGTTACACTTGTTCCTAAGTCATAATGCTAGATAGGGTTAGAGTTATTTTTGTAATTTTAAAGGTCTAGATCATGGGTTAAAAGTCTCATTCCATCACCAAACAATGTTCATTAACCTTGTTTCATTCATCAAAAATCTTATGCCACGTTTTGAAACCCATTTTTAAAGTTTTTTTTTTCGAAAATTTGATGAATAAGCCACGAAACCATGTTTTCGTAGCGCGCTCAGTGTAAAAAGTTGATTTTGCGCTACGAAAACGCTGGTGATTTTGTAGCGCAAAAACCCGAATTTGCAAATCATGTGCTACGAAATCAGGGATTCTCAGTTTTGCATTTGAGATGTCACATCTATCAAATACAGTTAAATTCCTCATCATTAGGTGTCATCTACAAGTTCTCCTTCACGCATGAAACCATTCATTGTAATTATTAGGGGTCATTTGTCATCAATTAGGGGTCAGTTGTTATTGGTCCTTTCAAATTTGAAAACAGTTGGTTGTTTTCGACTTCATTTGTCTCATGAAAGACAATAGTGCATGCATGCTTATGTTTTGAAGAAAAAATTAGTGGTGAAAGACCTGAGTTTACTAAAACAAATTCAAGCGAGGTTGTAAAGTATTCAAGTGAGGCTATGAAACTATATTTCAAGCGAGGTAGAACTGAAACAAATTCAAGCGAGGCTACTCATTCAAATTTAGGTTATATCAGTATTTTCAAAACTTGCTATCAAGTGAGTTTGAAGTTCATTGCTAGTGGAAGCAGAATTGTTATCAAGCGAGGAAAATTTTTTATCAAGCGAGGCTGAACTCATTTACCAAGCAAGTTAGTTCATTCAACAAGAAGCTCTGATTGCTAATTTGCTAATTTTCTAAAGATACAGGGTTTTCAGAGGGATTATCACAGATTTCTAAAGATACAAGGTTTTCAAGAAGAAAATGGCTGAAGAAAGAAGTAGTCATAGGTCTTGTCATTGCCTAAGAACAGAACCTGAAGGTGTAGAAGCCCTTACAAAAGACAAATTTGTTGAAGAAGCCTTTAAGAAAGTAGGTTGTTGGAGGTTTTGTGAAAAGCTTCAAGGAGGGCACACTCAAGTCGCCAAAGAATTTTCCATAAACTTCACAGAATCAAACTCAAATATTGGATTCCTCAACTTACCAATTTCCCCTGAAGTGATATCAGCAGTTACAGAAATTCTGAGAGGAGAAGATAGCTGGTTTAAAAACTTCAATTTTGTCATGGTACCCTACAAAATCTTTCTAAAACCAGAGTTTACAGAGGTTGACTTGAACAAATTTGTGCCAAGAAGTTATGTCAAAGATACATTTGCCAATTTTCTCTACAATATTCAGAGGTACTTCACCTGCGAAGGGAGATACCACAAGGTGTATACCTATCACTTTAAACTCTTCCTTCATTTCATAAGGATGATATCTCTAGATTTACCATTTTATCTTTTCAGAAGTCTGGCTAAGATGTCTGATAAGGTACAAATGAAAGTTGAGTCATGTGAAACCTCATTATTTCACCATGGCTTAGTCAAGTTAATGGTCTTACATGAGCTGCAGAAAGAAAACAAAGATTGGGCTGAATTCCTCTTTTTGAGTAGAATTGGGATTGAAGGAACATGTGTTAGTCCTCAAGCTAAAGAAAAAACTCCATCAAAGATTACTGCCCCTATAGAAACAAAGTCAAGAAGATTTGTTAAGCTCAAGCCTCGGAAGCAAGTTAAAGAACCAATGATAAGAACAACATTGAACATCCAAGATACTCGTAAATCCGCACAGAAGAAGAAAACTTTGGTTAAGGAAACAATTATAGAACAGTCAACTAGTAAAACATATCAAAAGAAGTTGACTAGGAGTCAAAGGTTAAAGGAAAAGGGTAAGGATGTAGTTACAGAGGGGTCAAGAGGTAATTTGAATGATATGCTTCAAGCTATTGACATTGAAGAGTCTCCCCTAGTACAAGCAGACTTCATCAAACTGGATACAGGTGGCAGCAAATCAAAGAAATTGAAGACATCCAAAATGTTAGATTTTCAGGATAAAGTGGCAGAGTTTATCTTTAATCCCAGAAAACCCTCAACTAGGCACTCCAAGAATTTGAAACAATCAGACATGGAGATAGATCAAACAGGAGGTGAAAGTGCTAATGTTTTTGAAGAAACCACAAATACATCATTTTCAATGCCTGAAGAAGACAGAAACAGGGTTTTCGATATTCAGAAGGAAAAAAGCAGCTATGAAGATGTCAAAGACAAACTCAAATTTGAAAATAATGAGATTGATAAGTTGAAGAAAAAGGTGAGAGTGCATGCAGAATAAAGGAAAAACTTTGAAAGGATGAAAGGACTGTGGGAGTTGGAGAAAAATCCAAACCCTGAATTAATTGATAGTCAAGCTCAACTCTTCATATGGACCCTACCTGCAACCAAAGAAGCAAAATTCATTAGGATGGTCAATACCAAGCTAAGGGAAAACAATAGAAGGCTTAAGAGGAGAGTAGAAGATCCAGAAATACAGCTATCACAGTTTTAAGATCAACCACAACTAAAATAAGTGCAAACAGTAAGTGTCATCCTTTAAAAAAAAATTGAGGTTATGTGGTAATATCTCATTTTTGGAGCTGTTTAAAGTTGATGTTTATGGGTTATGAAAGTTGATATACACCTGGAAATATAGTATTAAAGGGTTGAAAACTAAAATTTTGGAAGGAAGTTGTGAAAAGTGAAGACTCAGCAGTTTCGTAGCACACTACAAAATTGCTGAAGATGACACACAACAGTTTCGTAGCGCAGCAGTATTGATAGTTTTTGCACCATTTTGGAGGTTCGGGATTTGCACAGCTGGAAGGTCAAATTCAAATGAAGGTTATAATACATTTTCCAAATTTTTTGAGCACCAGTTCTTCAGCAGTTGGTTCGAATGGACAGAAATGAGGCATTCAGCTATTATACAGGGGACATGCTCCTATTTTGCAGGAATGGATAAGAAGCAGGTTGATGGGGTCTAACAGCAAGAAGATAAACAACATCATGGTCGAAGTCTAGAAGAAATAGTTGTCAAGCAAAGTTTTTAATGATTAGATAAGGTTGTTAAAGGTTGTTAAGATATAATAAATAGTGTTTTAGTCCTAGTTGTATTAGGACTGTAAGACAGACAGTTTAACTGTCAGTTTGTAAATGAAGTTTGTTTAGAAGTTGATAGGTGTAAAATTTGAATTTCTTCTCAAATGTTTGGAAGGAATCCAAGGATGTTATGACCACTCTATAAGAGGGAAGAAATTGAATTGCATAGGGTTGGAATTTTCATTGAACAAGCATACTTTTTGTGATATCAGAAAACTGTGTTTTTATCTTAATACAGAGAGTTTTGTTTCATCACTCAGGATTTAAAAAGGGTTATGGATGTTTGATTGTCTCATGATGTTTCTCTTTAAATTACTTGCAGTGGCATGAATGTATGTTACTTAGAATTCACTGAAGGTGCTCTAACTTCCTTCATATATTCATGAACTGTGTTTATTCTTTGTCCTACTGTTCTATTGATGCATCTAAACCCTGAAATGCCCTGACTTCCATATGAAACTGATCTTTATGTTTGTTTGAAAGCACATTTGACTCCATTTACCTAATATATGTTTGTTGATTAGTAGTACAACCAATTATTCACTTTATTCAGTTTATTCACAGAGTTAGCCATCTGATCTTTATTTGCAAATCATCAACCTATTGAGAGAGCCTTCTCAGGTTGAGGAGGCTAAGCCTCAACTAAAATTTTGGTTTGAAATAGTTACTCAGGGTCTCCATGACTAGTAGCCTATCAGGGTCTGATTTTGAGATAACATTTTGGTGCGTCTACCGGGAGCCTGAAGATTATTCATTCCCAAGATCAAGGAGCTGAACTTCTAAAGGTAGCAGGAGCTCGGAAAGTTTTTCGAGGCTGTAATCTACCTTGGTGACTCCATACATTTTTCAAAGTTTAAAGGTGGCTTCGAGAAGGAGATACACACGAAGAAATCCTGATCTCAATCCACCTACCGCTGTGGACAATCCAAACACTATTTCAAAAAGTCAAAGAATTTCAGAAATATCAGGTATCCATCTCATTCAAAATATTTGTCCTATGAAATATTAAGAAGTCCTGAAGATCAGAAAGTTGATGACAAGATTCATGAAGTTTTGTTTAGATGAGAAAGTGAAAAGGAACTCATTGATGTTATTTTAGACTTGCAAAAAAGAGAAATTGACACTTCAGCCTTAGTGACACAAGAAGACAAGGAAGAGTTTTGGGAAGCTGTTACCTCTGAATTACTGCTAGAAAAAGAGTCTTTAGATAAACTCAAAGAAATTGATCCTTTTGAAGTCTTGCTAAAATCCAAAGCTGGTTTACCCCTTCCAAGTTGGAGTTCTATTTTCAGTGTCTTACAAAAACCAATCAATCCTTCTCATATCAGTTCCTCAGCTTCTTTTTCTGCCCCTCCTACAACTACTTTTTATCCTCCAATCATCGCTGCTCCTGCTAGGTATGCACCACCTGTACTTCCTGCTGTTTTGCAGGACCTTCCTAGTAAATATGCTGCTAGGATTCCTACTTGGGGTAGTGATGAGGAAATTTCAATAGAGGAATTTGTAGACAGATTCAATGATTTTATAGACAGAGAAGAAGTTGATTATGAGGATGTGAAGCTACGATTATTTGCACAAAGTTTTATTGGTGAAGTTAGAAATTGGTTTAAGGCTCTTTCACCAGGCAGCATTAGAACTTGGAATGATTTTGAAGATAATTTTTTAAGAAAATGCGGTAATAGAACCAATCCAATCCAAGCACTCACTGAATACAACAGCATTAGAAGGGCAGTTTATGAACATGTCCAAAACTTTTCAAAAAGATTCAATAAAGTTTTTGACTCAATTCTAGCCCATTTGAAACCTCTGGAAGCCTTAGCACAAATGAGATATGCTGAAGCATTTAAGTATGACTTTTCTATCTTGTTGAGGGAAAGAGAATCACCTACACTTGCTGAAATGCAAAGTGATGCAGTTAAGGTTGAGGTAAACATGATAGCTGCTAAAAATTCAAAAATGGGAAAAACTAAATTGAAAGAAGAAGAGAAACCATCCACCTCAACTTCTGAAGATAAATTTGAGTCAATGATGAAAACCATGGAGAATTTGATGGATAGGTTAGCTGTTGGAAAAAAAATTTCTCCTCCTCTACAACATGAAACTCTATTCAGAAATCCACAATTTAGGAGACCTCAAAATCAGCAAAGGCTGAGAGAGAACAGAAATCAGCAAGCTGACCCTCCAGTGAGACCTCCTTTTCAGCAAAATTTGGTAGATGAAGAAGATGAGCCTGATATTCCTGAATAATCCATCCATTGTCTTGACGAAGAAATGTTAGGAATCTTCTTGACTAAAGAAGAGCATGATGAGTCAGATTTGGCTTATCAAGGAGAAGAAACATCAAATTATTTTAAAGGGTATCAACATGCTATTTTCGAGATGAAAAGGCAATATAATCTCAAAAATAGAAATGTGCCTATCATTGCAAACAAAGCGCAACCCAAGAAATATGCTCCAAAGGCTGCTGAAGCTAAGAATGATACCCCAAAGGTGGCTGAAGGTAAAAAAGATAATCCACTTGGTAATAAAGACACTCAACTTCCTCCTCTTGTCAAAGATGCTGAAAATTCTGTTTCTATTTTCAACCTTGAGAATGAAATTTCAAAGATTAAAATATCAATCCCTTTCAGTGAGATTCTCAAGGTGAATGAATATAGAAGCAAGATAGTTAAGATGTTGAATTCACAACCAGGGGCTGCTGATATCTTGAATTTCCAAGAAGATAATCCTACTATATATTTGGGTCCAAGGTTAGAAGATGACCAAAATGAAGAGTTTCCTCATTTTTATGTAAGCATTAGTATTCATGATATGAATTTGCATAATGCTATGTTAGATTGAGGAGCTTCTCATAACCTCATGCCCAAGGTTATCATGGAGAGAATGGGATTGCAAATCACAAGACCATATAAGAATTTGTTTTCCTTTGATTCCAAGAGGGTTCAATGTATTGGTCTAATCAAGGATGTTGTTGTTGGCCTCACGCAAATTCCAGAAAAGACAATTGTTATGGACATTTTTGTAGCTGATATTCCACAAAAATTTGATATGCTATTGTCAAGATCTTGGGCAGCAAAGATCAAAGGCACAATGCAGATGGATCTTTATTACGCCATTATTCTTGTTTTTGGTGAGCAAAGGAGGTTTTATCGGGAGACTAGAATGGCCTACATGGTAAGCAGTAAAGATAAACCTCAGATTTTTCCTATTTATGATTTTGATACTGAACTTGGATCTGCCATTATTTTCAATGAATCAGCTGATGGTGTTGAGGAAGAAATAAGAGCAGAAAATCAGCATTCAGAAAATCGGCACTCAGAAAATCAGCATGCATAAAATCGACAAGTAAATGACGAAGACATGGAGGAATGGTGGTCATTGTACTTTGATGGATCAGCAGGAAAATAAGGGGTAGGAGCAGGGATTCGGATTACAAATCCAAATGGTGAGAGTAAGTTTTACTCTTATAAACTGAATTTTGATTGCACAAACAACATGGCTGAATATGAATGTTTGATTTTGGGTCTAGATATTTTGAAAAAGATGAAGGCTCGAAATATTTCTTTTTTTGGAGATTCTGAATTGGTTATTAGACAAGTTGAAGGTTTCTATCAAATGAAGGATGTAATAATGAGGGCTTGCAAAAATTTAGTTTTAGACTTGTTGGAAAACTTTCAGTCTTATTCCTTCATAGTCAAAACTAGAGATCAGAATTCTATTGCTGATTCCCTTGCTGTTTCCGCAAGTATTTTCATTATTCCTATTTATTCAAATGAAAAATATGAGATTGAAGTTCTTCATAGGCCAGCTATACCGGACAATATCATAAAGTGGAAAGTTTTTGAAGATGTTCAACAGGTGAAGAATTTTATTCAGTTGAAAGAAGAATTTGAAAATACACGTGTAGATCAACAAAATATGCTTGTTGAGCCTAAAGAGAATTCTGACGTTTTGCAATTAAAGAATAATTCAATACCAAAGGGTCTTATTCCTCTTGATAAGCTTTTTGATCAAAATGATGTTTTTAAAGCACCAAAATTGCAAGATGATGAAGAGGAAGTTAAGAGCTGTAATCTTGGTACATTAGCTTTGCCTAAAATGATAAAAATTTCAAAGCTTCTTTCACCTGACGTGAAATCCAAATATATTGAGATGATGAGAAATTTTATGGATGTTTTTGCTTGGATTTATTCTGATTTAAAGCAATATGATCCTTCCATTATTCAGCATACTATTCCTATCAAGGAAAATGAGAAGCCTTTCAAACAGAAATTGAGGAGAATTAATCCTCTTCTCATGCCTTTGATTGAAAAGGAGGTTAAGAAAATCTTTGATGCAAAGATCATTGTTCCAATAAGATTTTCAAATTGGCTTGCAAACTTAATTCCGGTAAGGAAGAAGAATGGAGAAATCAGAATTTGTATTGACTTTGGAAATTTGAACAAGGCTTCACTAAAGGATAACTATCCTCTTCCTAAGATGGATTCAATTCTGCAAAATATTGTTGGTTCACAAAGGATTTCTATGCTTGATGGATTTTCAGGTTATAATCAGATTCTTGTGCATCAAGATGATAGGAAAAGACAACTTTCACAACACCATGGGGTACATTCATGTACGCTAAATGCCCTTTGGTCTCATGAATGCGAGAGCCACTTTCCAAAGAGCAATGGACATTGATTTTTATGAAGAAAAGGATAAATCAGTGGTTGTTTATCTTGATGATATCACAGTCTACTCAAATAAAGAAGAAGATCATTTGAAACATCTAGAAAAAATTCTGCTGAAATGTAGAAGGTTTGGTATCTCTCTTAATCCTACTAAAAGCATTTTTTCTTTGACATCAGGAAAATTACTTGGTCATATTATTTCTAAAGAAGGAATTAGGATTGATCCTAATAGATTCAATGCAATTCAAAAGGTAGATTTTCCAAGAAGTAGGAAAGAGATTTAATCTTTTCTTGGGAAAGTGAATTTTGTTAGGCGTTTCATTCCTAACTTTGTTGAGATTGTCAAAGATATAACAAGGATGTTAAATAAAGGAGTTGACATTAAATGGATAGATGAAGAAAAGAAATATTTTGAATAAATCAATAAGGCACTCACACAAGCACCGGTACTCATCAGTCCAAATTTTTCCGAAGAATTTTTGGTTTTTACATTTACTTCCAAAAACACAAATGCTAGAGTTTTGCTACAAAAAGGAAAGCAAGGTATTGAACAACCTATTTCTTTCTTTAGTAGAACATTAGCAAATGTTGAGCTGAAGTATAATATTCTAGAGAAGCAGGCCTATGCTTTGGTGAAAGCTATAAAAGATTTCAGAATTTATATTTTGCATTCGCACATCAGAGCATATGTTCCAAGTGTTGTGGTAAAGGACATTCTAACTCAGGCAGATCCAGATGGAAAGAGGGGAAAATGGATCACCAAATTGCTGGAATATGATATAGACATCAAGCCAACCAAGTTGGTGAAGGGGCAAGGCTTAGCGAAACTAATGACTCAGTCAAATCTGGATTGTCTTAACATAAATCTGAATGCAGAAATATCAGAAATTTCTGAAAATGAAGAAGAGTTGGTTCAAATTGATGAGAAATTTCTTACATCAGAGTGGTATAAGAATGTGGTTTTTTTCCTACAGCATAATAAAGCTCCTGCTGGTCTAACGAAGTCCAAAGCAAGGTTTGTTAAGCTAAAATCATTGCGATATTTTTTTTATGACAGAAATCTGTTTTGGAAAGATGCAGGAGGAATTTTGCTGAGTTGTTTTCTTGAAGAAGAGGCTAAAAAGATAACTGATGAGTTCCATAAAGGTGATTGCAGAGGACACCATTATTGGAAAGCTACAGCAAACAAGATCCTAAGAGTTGGATACTTTTGGCCAACAATGTTTAAAGACATTTACAAAAAGATCGTTGCATGCCATGAGTGCCAAAATTTTGAAGGGAGAAGAAAACTTGTACCTCTACCTTTGGTTCCTATTTATGTTGAAGCTCCATTTCAACAATGGGGGTTAGACTTTATTGGCGAGATACATCCATCTTCATCGAGGCAGCATCGTTGGATTCTTACAGCAACGGACTACTTCACCAAATGGATAGAAGAAATACCAACCAGGCAAGCTAATGACTTTGTTATTGTTTCTTTCTTAGAGAATAATATATTGTCAAGATTTGGCTATCCCATGAAGATTATAACAGATAATGCTCAATATTTTAAGTCCAATAAGATGATAAATTTCTGCCATCAATATCACATCACTCTTGGACACTCTACAGCATACTATCCGCAAGGTAATGGCCTTGTTGAATCATCAAACAAAAGCATTATAAGAATCATCAAAAAGGTACTGCAGGAGAACAAGAAAGGTTGGCATTTAAAGCTGAAGTATGCCTTATGGGCTGATAGGATTTGTACAAAGAGATCAATTGGAACTTCGCCATACAAATTATTTTACGGGGCTAAAGCTATTTTTCCAACATCACTTGGGGTGCCGGTTATGAATTTAATTCAAGGACTTGAAGAAGAACCAAATGCCATCCAAAGAAGGATTAACCAGCTGATAGCCTTACAAGAAAAAAGAAATGAAGTCTATGACAGCCATCAGCATGTTCAAAACAAAATTAAGAATACATTTGATAGAAAGGTCAAAGAGGACAGTTTTTAGATTCATGACAAAGTGTTGAAATGGGAGGCCAAAATTGAGGAAAAGGGCAAGCATGGTAAGTTTGAGAATTTATGGAAGGGTCCTTTTCAGATTGCTGGTTTTCATGGGAACAACACTTACGTATTGCAGAAAATTGATGGAGGATCATATGTTGGGGGGCCTGTTAATGGCAGGTTCCTAAAGCATTATGTTTTCTCAAGTAACATCACTCATTCATGACATTGTATATATTCATCTTTGTCAAGTTTTTGCTAATAAATGACAAGCTGAAACAGAGAGCTTAAGCCCGAGGTGAAGGCCCAATAGTTCAAAGAAGATGCTTGTCAACAAAAATTTATGTTTTTTATCAAAATGGATGGCACTGATGCTGCGGGTTCTTAGTGTACCACAGGGGCACACTATCCCAAGTGGAGCCACTGTTATCACTATAAAAAATTTCTGAAACTTGGTCAGTTACACTTGTTCCTAAGTCATAATTCTAGATAGGGTTAGAGTCATTTTTGTATTTTTAAAGGTCTAGATCATGGGTTAAAAGTCTCATTCCATCACCAAACAATGTTCATTAACCTTGTTTCATTCATCAAAGATCTTATGCCACGTTTTGAAACCCATTTTTAAAGTTTTTTTTCGAAAATTTGATGAATAAGCCATGAAACCACGTTTTCATAGCGCGCTCAATGTAAAAATTTTATTTTGTGCTACGAAAATGCTGGTGATTTCATAGCGCAAAAACTCGAATTTGCAAATCATGCTACGAAATCGAGGATTCTCAATTTTACGTTTGAGCTGTCACATCTATCAAATACAGTTAAATTCCTCATCATTAGGTGTCATCTACGAGTTCTCATTCACGCATGCAACCATTCATTGTAATTATTAGGGGTCATTTGTCATCAATTAGGGGTCAGTTGTCATTGGTCCTTTCAAATTTGAAAACAGTTGGTCATTTTTGACTTCATTTGTCTCATGCAAGACAATAGTGCATGCATGCTTATGTTTTGAAGAAGAAATTAGTGGTGAAAGACCTGAGTTTAATGAAAAAAATTCAAGCGAGGCTGTGAAACTATATTTCAAGCGAGGCAGAACTGAAACAAATTCAAGCGAGGCTGCTAATTCAAATTTAGGTTATATCAGTATTTTCAAAACTTGCTATCAAGTGAGTTTGAAGTTCATTGTTGGTGGAAGCAGAATTTTTATCAAGCGAGGAAGAATTTTTATCAAGCGAGGTTGAACTCATTTACCAAGCGAGCTAGTTCATTCAACAGGAAGCTCTGATTGCTAATTTTCTAATTTGCTAAAGATACAGGGTTTTCAGAGGGATTATCGCAGATTTCTGAAGATACAAGATTTTCAAGAAGAAAATGGCTGAAGAAAGAAGGATTCATAGGTCTGGTCATTGCCTAAGAACAGAACCTGAAGGTGTAGAAGCCCTTACAAAAGACAAATCTGTTGAAGAAGCCTTTAAGAAAGTAGGTTGTTGGAGGTTTTGTGAAAAGCTTCAAGGAGGGCACACTCAAGTCACCAAAGAATTTGCCATAAAATTCACAGGATCAAACTCAAAGATTGGATTCCTCAACTTGCCAATTTCCCCTGAAGTGATATCAGCAGTTATAGAAATTCCAAGAGGAGAAGATAGGTGGTTTGAAAAATTCAAGTTTGACATGGTACCCTACAAAATCTTTCTAAAACCAAAGTTTACAGAAGTTGACTTAAACAAAGCTATGCCAAGAAGTTATGTCAAAGATACATTTTCCAATCCTCTCTACAATATTCAGAGGTACTTCACCTGCGAAGGGAGATACCACAAGGTGTATACCTATCACTTTAAAATCTTGCTTCATTTCAGAGGGATGATATCTCTAGATTTACCTTTTTATCTTTTCAGAAGTTTGGCTAAGATGTCTGATAAGGTACAAATGAAAGTTGAGTCATGTGAAACCTCATTATTTCACCATGGCTTAGTCAAGTTAATAGTCTTACATGAGCTAGAGAAAGCAATAAGAGATTGGGCTGAATTCCTCTTTTTGAGTAGAATTGGGATTGAAGGAACAGGTGTTAGTCCTCAAGCTAAAGAAAAAACTCCTTCAAAGATTGCTGCCCCTATAGAAACAAATTCAAGAAGATTTGTTAAGCTCAAGCCTCGGAAGCAAGTTAAAGAACCAATGATAAGAACAACATTGAATATCCAAGATACTCCTAAATCCGCACAAAAGAAGAAAACTCTGGCTAAGGAGACAATTCTAGAACAGTCAACTAGTAAAACATATCAAAAGAAGTTGACTAGGAGTCAAAGGTTAAAGGAAAAGGGTAAGGTTGTAGTTACAAAGGGGTCAAGAGGTAATTTTAATGATTTACTTCAAGCTATTTACATTGAAGAGTCTCCCCTAGTACAAGCAAACTTCATCAAACTGGATATAGGTGGCAGAAAATCAAAGAAATTGAAGACATCCAAAATGTTAGATTTTCAAGATGAAGTGGCGGAGTTTATCTTTAAGCCTAGAAAACCCTCAACTAGGCACTCCAAGAAGTTGAAAAAATAATACATGGAGATAGATAAAACAGGAGGTGAAAGTGCTAATGTTTTTGAAGAAACCACAAATACATCATTTTCAATGCCTGAAGAAGACAGAAACAGGGTTTTCAATATTCAGAAGGAAAAGAGCAGCTATGCAGATGTCAAAGACAAACTCAGATTTGCAAATAATGAGATTGATAATTTGAATAAAAAGGTGAGAGTGCATGCAGAAGAAAGGGGAAACTTTGACAGGATGAAAGGACTGTGGGAGTTGGAGAAAAATCCAAACCCTGAATTAATTGATAGTCAAGCTCAATTATTCATATGTACCCTACCAGCAATCAAAGAAGCAAAATTCACTAGGATGGTCAATACCAAGATAAGGGAAAACAATAGAAGGATTTAGAGGAGAGTAGAAGATCTAGAAAAATAGTTAGCACGGTTTGAAGATCAACCACAGCTAAAATAAGTGCAAACAGTAAGTGTCATCCTTTAACAAATTTTTGAGGTTATGTGGTAATACCTCATTTTTGGAGTTGTTTAAAGTTGATGTTTATGGGTTATGAAAGCTGATATACACTTGGAAATATATTATTAAAGAGTTGAAAACTAAAATTTTGGAAGGAAGTTGTGAAAATTGAAGACTCAGCAGTTTCGTAGCGCGCTACGAAACTGCTAAAGATGACACACAGCTACTTCGTAGCGCACTACGAAACTGTTGTAGGATGTATTTTGAAGAATTTTTGCAATTTTCAAAGGTGAAAAGGGTTTGGTTTTGAGCTTTGATGCTGGTGGGAGATATATGTAGAATATCAATGAAGATCCAGGAGGTTTGGCACATAAAAATGGAGGTTTGAAGCATGATTTTAAAAGGAAAAGCCTGCGCTATGAAAACAACAAACTCAACAGTTTCATAGCGCAGCAGTATTGACAGTTTTTGCACCATTTTGGAGGTTCGGGATTTGCACAGCTGGAAGGTCGAATTCAAATGAAGGTTATAAGACATTTTCCACATGTTTTGAGCACCATTTCTTCAGCAATTGGTTCGAATAGACAGAAATGAGGCATTCAACTATTATACAGGGGACATGCTCCTATTTTGCAGGAATGGATAAGAAGCAGGTTGATGGGGTCTAACAGCAAGAAGATAAACAACATCATGGTCGAAGTCTAGAAGAAATAGTTGTCAAGCATAGTTTTTAATGAATAGATAAGGTTGTTAAAGGTTGTTAAGATATAATAAATAGTGTTTTAGTCCTAGTTGTATTAGGATTGTAAGACAGACAGTTTAACTGTCAGTTTGTAAATGAAGTTTGTTTAGAAGTTGATAGGTGTCAAATTCGAATTTCTTCTCAAATGTTTGGAAGGAATCCAAGGATGTAATGACCACTCTATAAGAGGGAAGAAATCAAATTGCATAGGGTTAGAATTTTCATTGAACAAGCATACTTTTTGTGATATCAAAAAACTGTGTTTTTATCTTAATACAGAGAGTTTTGCTTCATCACTCAGGATTCAAAAAGGGTTATGGATGTTTGATTGTCTCATGATGTTTATATTTAAATTACTTGCAGTGGCATGAATGTATGTTACTTAGAATTCACTGAAGGTGCTCTAACTTCCTTCATATGTTCATGAATTGTGTTTATTCTCTGTCCTATTATTCTATTGATGCATCTAAACCCTGAAATGCCCTGACTTCCATATGAAACTGATCTTTATGTTTTTGTGAAATCACATTTGACTCCATTTACCCAATAGATGTTTGTTGATTAGTAGTACAACCAATTATTCACTTTATTCAGTTTATTCACAAAGTTAGCCATCTGATATTTATTTGCAAATGATTAACCTATTGAGAGAGCCCTCTCAGGTTGAGGAGGCTAAGCCTCAACTAAAATTTTGGTTTGAAATAGTTACTCAGGGTCTCCGTGACTAGCAGCCTATCAGGGTCTGATTTTGAGATAGTAGGTCTTTGAATATTCATTGAGTGTAAATAGCTTTGAAGTTTTTGAAGCTATGTTTTGTAATAGAAGAAAGATAGGCTGAGATGAGAAGTCTGAAGCTGTAAAAGACCCACTGGACTTGAAGATTGTAAATATTTTGAACATCAAATACAAGATGATTTATGGGATCCTGGTCTATGTTAATGGTGATGTTTTTCTTATTGTAAATTGTTATTTTTCTCATATTTTCCATATTGTCCATTTTATCTGATAAAGAACAACAAATATAGATTAGGATTTACTATCAAGTACCCTAAATCTCGCTGATAAATATTTATCTTTATGTTTTCTGCTAAATGTGTATTTGAGGATAATTCAATAGAGTGTGATCAGTGAAGGAATGTTGGTGAGCCCTTGTCTTGCTAAGTAAAACTTGAGATTCTGTCCTTGAATGTTCTTGAAAATTCTGCTAAGTATAGTTGAACTAGGGAAGTCTATGGTTTTCCCTGTCCTCTAGTTTCTTCTCCAACAGTTGCTTTGAAAAGTTCCCTTACGAGTATGTCAAAAGCAGGCTAGTTTAGAAGTACTTACCTGATCTTAGACTACTTTTTATGTTTATCTTGAATGTTTTCCTTTGAATATGCTGAAAGCAGGCTAAGTTAAAAGTCATTACTTGATCTTAAACTATTCTTTGTTTTAATGTTTTCCTTTAAAAATTATATCAAAAGCAGGCTAGTTTAAAAGTACTTACCTGATCTTAGGTTGCTTTGTGTCTTTCCTTTGAGTATGTTGAAAGAAGGCTAGGTTAAAAGTCCTTACTTGATCTTAAGTTGCTCTTGTTTTCTTATATGTTTTCTTCTTTCACCACTTCTTAATGTTTCATTCCATAAATCAACTTAAAGAGATCTTTTGACATAGATGACTTGCCCCATAGACCACTCTTGAAACTTGTTGTCCAATTAAATCCTTTACGAATCCATAACCCAATGGATTAATATTGTTTCTTATTTATCCTATCAGCTGAACCATTTTCAACCTACTCACATCTTTACCCTTCAAAATATTTCCTGCATTTTAATGATATTCATCCCAACCAAACAAACAAAAACCTTGTGTTTTATAACTAGCCTAATATCATATCATAAGCCTTAAAGGTCATATCTTTGAAAACACGCATATAGATAGATCCCTCTCTGAATCCAGGAGGGCTAGATTCTAGGATTCCAAAGCGGTTTTGATGTTGGCTCTGCAGTGTTTGTTCTTTCCAATCTTGCAAACTATGGAGACCTAACACACCCTCCACTCATCAATGATGCATCTTGGATATTAAACCTAGGTCATGCCAAAAGTGAATTCCTCCAAATTGACACACAAATTTTTTTTCCTCAATGCTTGGAGGACCTGTCGAATGTGGTGGAGGTGATCTTCCCAACTCTGGTTGAAGATCAATATGTCATCCAAATACACCACCATGAATGAGTTGGTGAATGGTCGCAAGATGTTTTCCATCATCCTCATGAAGGTTTCAAGGCCATTTGTCAACCTGAAAGGCGTGACCAAACATTCAAAAATTCCCTCCTTGGATTTGAAGGCAATATTCCACACATCAGAGGGTTCGATTGGTAGCTGGTGATACCTAGACTTCAAGTCAATATTGCTGAAATATGTGTCCCCATTGAGTTGGTCCAAAAGGTCATCAATCTGCAAGATCAAATACATGTTCAAGACAATGATCTTGTTTAACGTCTGATAGTCAATACAGAGTCTCCTAGTCCCATCCTTCTTCTGCACCAACACGATCAGGCTCCCACATGGAAATGAACTCAGTCAAATACCTTTCTGCAGCAACTCCTGAATCTATCTCTTGATTTCATCATTCTCCAGAACATAGCGCTGATATATCGGTCCATTGGGTAACGACGCGCCTAGGGTCATATCGATGGAGTGCTTAACCTAAAAGTACAGAGGTACCCCTGTGGGTGAGGTGAAGATGTCCTTGTACTCCTCCACGACCTTTTCCATATGTGTGGAGGAGCCATGTCTGGAGGTCGTGGCCATAAAATTCTTCTTGCACTCAGGGTAGATCATAAGGAAAACCAATTTCCTGATTTGGGAAATGAGCTTATTTCATTTCTTTGCACTTATCAAAGAGATATCAGTAGGTGATGCTACCTCTGGTATCCTGTACAACTTATTGGCCAAAGTAACAATAATAGTGCGAGGCCTAGACTCATACATAGAATGTCACTTCCACAAGTATGTTTGGCCTAATAATACATCACAAACTTCAAGAGGAGCAACATCACATAATACCCCATTCGTGAAGGGATTCATATTGTAGGGAAGGCGACACTCCTATTTGACACAGAGATCCCGTCCTTGGTGAAGCCACCTGATGATGTATGGTTGTGGGTGTGTTGTGGTTGGTAGGCCTAGCCGCTTCATGACCTCTACTAAAATGAGGTTCTTTTGGCTCCCACTATCTACAATTAACTGCAGCAGGTAACCCTTCACCCACATATGGGAATGGAAGAGGCGCTCCCCATCCTCTAGATATTCGAGTTCCTCCTTCTAGATTTTAGTGGTGGAAATGATGGCACTGGACTCCGCGTCGATAATATTCTTCCCTTTGTAATTCCCCTTGTCAGGTTGTGACCCAGAGTTAGAACATGCATCTAATTCAGAAGCCTCCAGCTCGGCCACCAGTGACCTCTTGGCCCGACACTCACTTTTGTTGTGAATGGAGCTCTTATGGAACGCACACCACTTTCTTGTGTCCTTCTTTGGCTTTGTGGTGTTTTTCTTCGCTTGTGGCTTCGGCAGGTTGTCCTGGGCTGCCCTGCCTTGGATTTTTCCTTTTTTCTACAGTTTTGGAGTGTCTTTCCCTTGCTTTTGATTTGCAGATCCAAATTATCAATTTTTCTGTTTGCATTTCTACTCAATCTTAGCAGCATACCGGTATGTTGCACCAAGCGAGGAGATGTCAAGGAATTCCATTTCCTCTTAGTTGTATATGTGCAAAAAATTGTGGTACTTAGTACCAAATGTTTCTCTGAATCTTTGATACCCAACTTTTTGCCCAGGGTATGGAACAAATTCATCATCTCATGCAAATCTTGATCCCTTTGCTTCCGCAGCGTATTCCACTATATGTATTTGTCCTCATATCTCCCCATGGGGTAATATTGTTCCTTGATGGTGTCTCAAAAATAATTCCAACTGGATGCGGCCGAGAACAGGGAGGATTCCCTCTCGTCATGTTTCTTACAGTAGGTTTCCCACAAATCCTTGATATGGGGGGCGGCTTTGAGGAGTGCAAAAGTAATATTTTCCCGATTGGAAAGTCATGACCCGAAAAATATCCTTCTAATAGATTCATCCATCTATCTATGGCATCTACATCTATTTGGTCCTAAAATATGGGAATGCCAAAGTTAACTTTTACCTTAAAAGGAATGGCACCTCCGGAGTGGTTTTTGGATGAAGATGTATCGCCAGTGGGTAGTTGTCAAAGGATCTGGGCAAATTTATCCATCATCGCGTTGCTTTGTTTCTCGAAAGCCTCCTCGAGCAATATTTTGATAGAATATTCTACTCCCTCATCTTTCTTTTCTTCCGCCATGGGAGGTCGTCAACGTTTGCGAGGCTGATATTGCAAAGGTTCAACCAGATCGAGCCCCAACTCCTTATACCCTCTTCTCGTTAGGGAGATGCAATGAAAGATCGAGAAAGAGAAGACCATTGTGATACCACTAATATGGACTTATGCAAGAACACAATTAAATATAGACATAAACATAAACACATAGATGCAATAGGAATAATAACAAATAACTGAAATATACATACAGATAGAATGGAAATAAACTAGCTCAGGTGATGGTAGCTTTTCTTTGAGAAGAGATGTGGTGGCCAAATGCCTTTGAACTATGTTACAATGAGGCTCCAACATGGAAAAAACCTAAAAAACCAAAACCCTAACCCCAGGAGATGAAACGTTAAGATTTTGTGGGCCCCATTGGGGTTATTTGGGCAGCAAACTTCCAGGGGTCATAACTTGGACATATTTTCTTCGATTGGCGCATATGATATATCATCAGAAAAATATCTCCAAGCACTACAGGAATTGTCGTAGGCCCCTACCTATGGCTATGGGCCTGCTTCGGACCTCAAAAAACATCATTTAGGGGGTCAAAACTGCTCTTGAAGTTCACGACCCGAAAACCTGCTAAAAATAGTAAATGTTGCTATAAACAAGGAAAGTGATGAAATTGGCTAGAGTGGTAGGTGGAATAGGGGGTGGCCACCAATATCCACTTGGATCAATAACTCACAAAATTATGCATAGTTGGTAATTCTATCAACTACCAACATGATGACACTCTTTCCTTTAGACTTGGGTGAACTTGTGATAAAATCCATCGAGATGTCCTCCCAATGTCAATTTGGAATGGTTAAATTTTGTAACAAACCCAGGGTCTTAATTATCTCAACTTTATTTTTTGGCAAACCAAACATTCTACCACAAACTATTGAATATCATATATATGGCCATCCCAAAAAAAAAAATATTGACCATGTAGTAGGTTTTTAAAAATCCAGAGTTCCCTCTTGAGGGAGAGGTGTGAAATTCAAAAAGAATATTTTGTTTAGTTGAGAATTATTACAAAGATATAAGCAATCTTTGTACCATAATGAATCATTTTTCTAGCTAAATGTATCAAATGTACTATGATCTTACTGCAAATTTTGAATGAGTGTCCACACCTCTTCATCATTCTTCCATTCGTCCCTTGCTTCGGTTATCCACTTAGGTTGGATAATAGAAATAGCACAAATCAATGATTTCACATCCTCATACTTTCTTGAGAGTGCATCTGCAACGCCATAACCCAACATCTTTGTGACCCATTTTTAGTATTCTTCAGAATATAATCTTTGTTCCAAAAAGCATTTAAGACTATCATGATTTGTTTTCACCTTGAAGTGTCTTCCCATTAGGTAAGGTCGCCATTGCTTTAGTGCATGTAGTATTGTCAACATTTCCTTCTCATAAATAGGTTTGTGTAAATACTTTCCTTTGATTGGATGACTTTCAAAAGAAATGGGTCTTCCTTCTTGCATTAAAAATGCACCAATTCCATTTCATGAGGCATCACATTCCACAATAAAGGTTCTTGTGAAGTCTAGCATAGCTAAGACTGGCGCTTGGAACATTGCCTCTTTAAGATGTTCAAAGGCCTTAGTTTCTTCTAGAGTCCAATACAATGCAAATTTCTTCAATAATGATGCTAGAGGTGATGTTATTCTTCCATAATTCTAAACAAACGTGTGATAATACATTGTCAACCGAAGAAATCCTCACATATGCTTTATGGTTGTGGGGATTTTCCATTCCTTAATGGATTTAATTTTGTTAGAGTCTACCTTAACACCCTCATGAGATACAATATGACCCAAATATATCACCTCATATACTCCAAAGAAACATTTGGAGGTTTTTTCATATAATTTTTTATACTCCATAGTTTGAGCACCCTGTTAACATGTTGAACATGATTATTCCAAGACTTGTTGTAGATTAGTATATCATCAAAAATTACTAACACAAATTTTCTAAGGAAGGTTTTGAAAATGGAATTCATCCAACCTTGAAATGTAGAAGGTGCATCAGTAAGGCCAAAAGGCATGACCAAAAATTCATAATGACCCTCATGAGTTTTGAATATTGTTTTTGGAATTTCTTCAGTCTTCCTTCTAATTGATGATAGCTTGAACGAAGATCCAACTTAGCGAAGTAAATTGGTCCATGTAATTCATCCAACAATTCATTAATATCGGGAATGGGAAATTTATCTCTAATAGTGAGCTTATTGAGATCCCTATAATTTGGATGCATATGCCATGATCCATCCTTCTTGTGCACCAATACTACTAGAGCAGAGAAATAACTTTGACTAGGCTGAATTATACCAACCTCTAGCATTTATGCAACAATACGTTCAATCTCACTCTTTTGGGTATAAGGATATATGTAAGGCCTGATGTTTGGAGGAACACTTCCTATAATTAAATGAATAGCATCATCACGATCATGAATAGGTGGGATGCTTTTGGGAGACTCAAACACCTTGATATGATTTTCTAAGACTTTTTGGAGATCTATAGAAATAGATGATTTTGATGTTTGAAACCCTAGTGATAATAATTGTGAAATTACACCTCGTTGTTCTTTCTTCAGAATATTTTTCATGACATTAGATCTGATTATCTTTCATGGTTTCCCTATGATACCCCTTAATTCAACTTCCTTTCCTTCCTAAAAAAAAATCAAGAAAAGTTCTTGAAAATTAAAAGTTATCATCCCCAAATATTGTAACCATTGGACTCTTGGCACACCATCAGCACCACCTGTATAAATTTGAATAACTGTTAAATTATTCACTGAGATTATCCTGATCACACACTATTTAAGCTTCATGCATAATACATAACCTCTTCTACTATTGATCATCAATTTGTGGAAATTAAACAATCGCATGTGCACATTAAAACCATAAACAATGACACATATAAACACAGTATTTATGGGAAAGCTTAAAGCTGAAAACCCCCAACTATCTGTATATTATAATGATAGAGATCATGTAACAATCATCTTACAAACTCCTCACAAGCTCTCACCACTATCTCCAATTGTTACACACTACACAAGCTCAAATCTAGCAAAACACATGCTCCAATCTGCTCCACCTGTTAGCCAGCCTCTACTGCGCAATCCAATATGGATAAGCATGAGATCAAGGTTCAAATCCCACCAGTATGTACTGCGCAATCCTCATTGGCTTCTCCATCAATGTGTGTGCAAATCTCATGCACCAGTATATTCACAACTGATAGTCACACTGCTCTTTCACCTACCTCTCCACTGGTCTCCACTGAAACTGTCCATGCACTGCAGTTAACTGATGTATTCTTTAGTTGATTTATTAGTTAATAATTAGTGAATTAATTAATAATTAATTCACACCACTCTCACTAATTGTATCAATCAGTTAGACTAGATACAACTAGCTCAACTAAGTTAAACTGAACACAACTCCATTAACTGTCTCATCAACTCCACCAAACTCTGTCACATGAGTTCTAACTGAAGTCAACCATGCAATAGCTCCATTAAACCCTAGGAATAGCATAATTCCTTCTATCAGCTGCATGTGCCACATCCGTGACTCGAATTGACGTGCTCCAAGAGGATAAGATAATGTTTATAGTCCAAATATTATTAAGAGCTAATAATATTCGACATATCTATTTTTAGACTGGCAATCTAAAAATAGATTCCGCCCAGTATGTCTAAAAATAGAAGTCCATCTATTTTTCCCGACTTTACCAACCATCCACAAATAGCATCCTGCAACTCATAGAACATGATCCATATGTCTAAAAATAGACATAGTCTAAAAATAGACTTTGCGCCAAAAATAGCCTGCGGGCCCACTTAGTGAAGGCGACTTCTTTCCACTAAGCTCCCCATCTTGTTGCAATCTCAACACCACCCATTGGAATGGAAATCATTGGACTATTCAATACATATTCCCCCATGGTTATATTGATATTATGGCACTTTCCAAAGAAATTTATAGTTCTTCCATTTGCAACCACCGCTTGACACTATGGTGTTGGATATAGGAAGCAATTCAATTCCTTCACTATATTAGAATGAATAAAACGATGGTACCATCTGAATCAATCAACACTATTACCTTTTTCTTCTTGATATATCCTTCTATGTTGAGAGTTTAAGGAGTGGTAATTCTTGCCAATGCATTACAATATATGGTCGGATTCATTTCTTCTTTCTCTGGGGTTGGTTCCTGGTGTATATCCTCTTGTTTTGATGTTCTTGTTCCTTTTCTTCCTCCTTTTCACAATCTATGTAAAATTAATTCTTCTCAGCGCACTTATGACTTTTAGTGTATTTTCTATCACAACTATCCCTTTGGTTATTTTTTCCTCCAATTTTTGTGGTGTCAACCTTGTAGGTTGTGGAAGGATAGGAGCAGCAACACTTCCATATTTATAGTTGTGAGTGGTAGACTTCCTTGTTTCCATAATTATCCTTTCAAATTTTCTTGCCACCCTGAATGCCTTCTCCAATGAATCAGGTTCCCAAAGGTGAAACTCATGTTGGATGTTATCCTTTAAATTCGATATGAATACATCAATCGTATGCTCCTGTAGAATATTAGTTACCCTAATATTCCATTTTTGGAAGTCCTCAATGTGCTTTTCCATTGAACCCTTTTGTTTGATATTTATCAATTGGCTAAAGAAGGTGTTGCTCTTTGTATCCTCATAATTTTCTATCATTTCCTCCATAAAAATTGACCAAGTGACAAGCGGTTTACGAGAAAAAATCTATAAATTCCATACAAACTGATTTGATTCTAAATATAAATTTACAATGTGTACCTTTTATGAGTGTTTCACATCATGGAGATCAAAATATTGCTCGATCTGTAGTATCCATGTTACCAAATCCTTTCCATAAAACTTCCTCATATCTATATTTGGAACGTGGTGGTTATTAAATCTAACATTGGTGTCTCTAAAATCTTAATTCATATTCCTTTTTTCCTCATCATGATTTTCATGGATTGCCTTGTCACCACTGGGAAGCCTTTCTTCTAACAACTTTTCCAAACCTTCCTTCAACCCCTTTACCTTGACATTCATCATTGCTTTCGTGTATTTTTTTAAACCATAATTCAAAACCAACATGTCCGTTTTTATACCATCTATCTTAACATTCATCATGGATTACAATTCATTTTTTGTTACTTTTTGCGAGAGTGAAATTTGTTACACTTGGTCTCGTAATTTTGATATATCGTATTGCATTTCTTCCTCTTCTTCATGCGTCATAGAAGAGCTTTATGGTTGCTTACTAGGTGTGTCCATTTTTTTGTTTCGAGTAATTTTGGAATCTTTTAATCATATATATGCTTCACTATGGCCTTTGAGTCACTTTAAACTTACTTTTCAAACAAATGTTATGCAAAATTAAAAAATACACACCGTTTTCTTGCTTTTGAGGATCTTGATATTGAAACTATTGTATCTCTGTGATTTCATAACTCCAAGATATGAAATTCAGTCATGTGGTATCCCTTTGAGTCTACTTTCCAATTCCATAGGTTAGAAAAAAAAATTGGATTCTTTAAGGTAAAGTTATTCCCAATCTCCCATGATATCCTGATTATGAACTGGTTCAGTAGAGCTAACTTGTATGGAGTTCCATGTGTTATTGTTTTAACCTTCGGCCCTAAAAAATATAGAAAAAATTCTATAGTCTGTTCACTTTTAGCCACTTTTTACAAAATTCAAATCCAATGCTCGTAAAAGAATTTATGACGATTTCCCCGAGGTCACCTATTTGAGATGGAATTTTGAAGCATGCAAAAACCCTAAATTATTCAGACCATATCTCATAAAATATAGCGAACCAAGATCTAAAAATTTTATAGGATGTTCATCAAGATTTCGACTAAAATTTGTAAAAATTTCAGCTTCTGAAACTTCGTAGAAAAAACTTTATATCGAAAATTCCAAGATGGCTTGTTTACAACAGTGAAAACCTAGAATCCAAAGTTCTAATACCAAATTTTATGCAACCAACTCACAAAATAGAAGAAAATATAGATCAACGAATTAAAAATTAGCCTCTTCTAGGGGGGAAACTCCTTTACATTACATAAATGAACAATTCTTGGATGATACAAATGACAAGATCTCCTTTGTATTTATAGGAGTCTAAGGGGTCGCAATATAATCAGAGCCTACATAACAATAATAATGTAAGGGCACAACAATAACAATATGGGGAGGGGGGGGGGGGGAATAACAATAAGGGGGTTACACTAATAATAATAATAATAATGTGGCTACACTAGTATTATAGGGACCTAACATAAGATCACTTTCATGAGGAAGCTATGATTAGCTTTAATTTTGGTAAGGCTCAATCTAATGCCTTCATTAATGACAAGATGAAAGTGATGTGCAATATTGACCCTGTCACAAGGAAGAAGATGACTACATGATACCCAGGAAAGAACAAAGTTTGATATAATGAGTTGTAAAGGAAAGAGAGAGCCATGCATTTATCTCCAAAAATAATAGGTAGTTGATATTCTTATGGAAACAAGCTAAATATCTTATGGTTAGTGACTTATCATATTGGAAATAAGTCAGGAGTATCCTCTATATTTGAGAGGGAGTAAAAGAGTCTTCATAAATAAATAAATGATATATTCCCTAATCAAGAGGGAACCTGGATCTAATATCTATTTGATAGGTAGTAATGATGAAAATTAGATGTGCATTCTCTTCTTTATGTGTCATGCACTTGACTAGGACTAATAGTTGTAAGTCTAAGTGCAGGTCATGGAGAGAGAATTGTGGAGTATTGGATAAGTATCTATGGTTCCCTTGAGGGTAGATAATCCAAGAAAGGAAAGATATTGGCACTTTTTGAGGATAAGAAAAGTATCCAAGATAAGAGTGGTCAAAGATGTTGAAGATTGCAACAAGAAACAATGAAGGAGGAATCCTGAAACATCTTTCCTGATCCTAGTTGGAAAGTGATCACCTAAACTAGGTGGGGGCCACACAAGTGATTTTTGTCGCAAAGTCTACTTTTAGACTATGTCTATTTTTAGACATATGGATCATGGTCTATGAGTTGCGGGATGCTATTTATGGATGGTTGGTCAAGTTGGTAAAAATAGATGGACCTCTATTTTTAGACATTGGGTGGAGTCTATTTTTAGACTGCCAGTCTAAAAATAGATCAGTCGAATATTATTAGCTCTTAATAATATTTGGACTATAAACATTATCTTATCCTCTTGGAGCACTTCAGTTCGAGCTACGGATGTGGCACATGCAGCTGACGGAAGGAATTACGCTATTCCTAGGGTTTAGTTGAGCTATTGCATGGTTGACTTCAGTTAGAACTCATGTGGCAGAGTTTGGTGGAGTTGATGAGACAGTTGATGGAGTTGTGTTCGGTTTAACTTAGTTGAACTAGTTGTATTTAGTCTAGCTGATAAATACACTAGTGATGAGTGGTGTGAATTAATTATTAATTAATTCACTAATTATTAACTCATAAATCAACTAAAGAATACATCAGTTAACTGCAATGCATGGAAAGTTCAGTGGAGACCAGTGTTAGAGGTGGGTGAAAGGGTGAGTGTGGCTATCAATTGTGACTATACTTGTGCATGAGATTTGCACACACATTGATTGAGATTTCCAATGAGGATTGCGCAGTATAATCTAGTGGGATTTGAACTTGGATCTTATTCATTCTCATCTTGGATTGCACAGTAGAGGTAGGAAAACAGTGGAGGAGATTTGAACCTGTGACTTGTTCAGATCTGAGCTAGTTTGTGTGTAACAATTGGAGATAGTGCTGAGAGCTTGTGAGGAGTTTGTGCTACGTATTGTTACATGTTCTCTATCATTATAATATACATATAGTTGGGGGTTTTCAGCTGTAAGCTTTCCCCATTACATATTGTGTTATATGTGTGCTTGATTATGTTTTAATGTGCGCATGCGACTGCTTCTATTTTCGGAAAATTGATGATCAATTGTAGAAGAGGTTATGTATTATGCATGAAGCTCAAATAGTGTGTAATCAGGATAATCTCAGTGAATAATTCAGCTATTATTAAAATTTATGCATGGTATCAGAGCGATAATTGATCATCGGATCTATTACAATGATTACAATTTATTTCGGTAGACAGAGTCTGTACGAGGGCCAGGTAGCCTCTGGAGCCATCCTTTCTTTGAAAGGTGATATATCCAGTAAATTCCCCTACAGTCGATCTCTGTGCTAGAAATACTTTGTTCTCACAGATCAGAAGCGGTTGAGTTTTGAGCTGGTGGAATTCGAATTTGCAGCAGTGTTTTCTTGGTGTCGAAGTCAAAATGTCTTATCAAGGATTGCGATTAGAGTATGCTCTTGAAGGCAGCTCGAATTATATTGCATGGAGAGATAGGATGGAGGCGGTGCTCGATGACAATGGGCTGAAGGAGTTCATAGATGCTGAAGTTCCAAAGCCTAGCGATGCAGCCTTGGTTGAGGCTTGGCAAAAGAAGACAGCAAGGTGTCGAAGGATTCTGTTGGAGGGCGTGAAGGATCACATAGTATCCAGCCTGCATGGTAAAGCTTCTCCATTCTTGATGTGGAAAGCTTTGACAGATTTGTTCCAAAGCAAGAGTGACCAAAGGAAGTTGGCGCTCAAGGATAAACTCGGGAAAATAAAGATGGAGAAGAATGACACTATTCCGGTATACTTGACAAAGTTTGTGCACTGCAGGGATGAGCTTGGGAGTGTAGGAGTTAGTGTGGATGAAGAAGACTTGGTGAGCTTGGCTCTCCTTGGGCTTCCAAAGAGTTGGCATAGCTACGAGGACTCTGTCAATGGTCGGGAGAAATTGCCAGGATGGGAGCGACTTTGGTCGGATCTTGTGCAAGAGGAGATAAGGTGAAGTACCAGGGATGGATCTTCATCAAAGGCATCTGATGAAGAAGATTACGCTTTGGCTGCCAAAGCAAGGAAGGGGAAGGGCAAGAAGAATGCTTCTCAATCCGGTGCGGATGGTAAAGAGCGTGACATGTCCAAAGTGAAGTGTTTTCACTGTCACGAGCATGGACATTACGCCACAAATTGTCCACAGAAGAAGAAGAACAAGCAGGCTGCTGGAGCTGCAGCTGGTGAGGCTCTTGCCTCGCAATTTGAGCTGGACTTCTCATTGATCGCATGCATGGTGTCTAGTGCATTGGGATTGGGGTGGTATTTTGATAGTGGCGCTTCCTTTCACATGACGGGAGATGTGAATCTTTTCAGTGACTTGGTGGAGAAATATCTCCAGTTGCATGTTGAGTTGGGTGACAATGGACGATACAATGCGACTGACATTGGTACCATAACCTTTCAGAGGGAGTCAGGTAAACTCATTCTTTTACAAGATGTAGTGCATGTTCCAGGTTTAAAGAAGAATTTGATCTTAGTCGCAATGTTAGAGGATAAAGGGTATGAAGTTGTCTTCAGTGAAGGAAAGTTTTTCCTTCGGCACAAAGCAACAGGAAAATTCAAGAATGTTGGGATTCGCGCAAAGAATCTCTACAGACTTGAAGTAGAGGGGATGTCTACGGAGCTTCCTATTGTTGGGAAGTGAAATAAAGACATGCAATTGATGCTTGAGAGGGAGCAAGTTTTGCATGTAGGTAATAGTGAACCTCGGGATGTGGAGCAGCCACAAGATGAGGATCATGGAGTGGGAGAAACCACTCATGCAGAGAAATTTCGTGCCAGATGGGCAGAGGGAGTGCATGTAGCTATACCACCAGGTGAGAGGTGGGGCGCCATGCATGATTAATCCCAAGAGTAGATTTCTGGGCAGGATTCATGAGATGGTGTGGATCTCATGAATTGAACCTAGCTACGAGGTGCCCACAGTGCAGCAGTAGCATGATTAGTTGGATTGATGCAGGCAGATCAAAGTGACAGTGTCAGATACTGGAGCGCGGATCAGAGTTGACAGCAAGTGCAGAGTGCATGGGTGCAAGATTTCAATAACGCAATGGTTCCTGATGACATGTGCAGTTGGTACCAACAGAAGTCGAAGACTTTGATGATAGATGCATCAGACTGATTGAGTTGTTTGGAGCCTATTCAGTTTCAGAGGAGTTGCAGAGCAGATGCATGGAGTTGCATGGCGCTTGTGAAGGTTGCAGGGCGAATGCATGGAGTTGCATGTCGCATGCAAAGACGGTCCTTTCTTGTTGAGAGGGAGTGTTGAAGATTGCAACAAGAAACAGTGAAGGAGGCATCCTGAAACATCTTTCCTGATCCTAGTTGGAAAGTGATCACCAAAACTAGGTGGAGGCCACACAAGTGATTTTTGTCGCAAAGTCTATTTTTAGACTATGTCTATTTTTAGACATATGGATCATGGTCTATGAGTTGCAGGATGCTATTTATGGATGATTGGTCAAGTTGGTAAAAATAGATGGACCTCTATTTTTAGACATTGGGCGGAGTCTATTTTTAGACTGCCAGTCTAAAAATAGATATGTCGAATATTATTAGCTCTTAATAATATTTGGACTATAAACATTATCTTATCCTCTTGGAGCACTTCAGTTCGAGCTACGGATGTGGCACATGCAGCTGACAAAAGGAATTACGCTATTCCTAGGGGTTAGTTGAGCTATTGCATGGTTGACTTCGGTTAGAACTCATGTGGCAGAGTTTGGTGGAGTTGAGGAGACAGTTGATGGAGTTGTGTTCGGTTTAACTTAGTTGAACTAGTTGTATTTAGTCTAACTGATAAATACACTAGTGATGAGTGGTGTGAATTAATTATTAATTAATTCACTAATTATTAACTCATAAATCAACTAAAGAATACATCGGTTAACTGCAATGCATGGACAGTTCAGTGGAGACCAGTGTTAGAGGTGGGTGAAAGGGTGAGTCTACTATCAGTTGTGACTATAGCTGTGCATGAGATTTGCACACACATTGATTGAGATTGCCAATGAGGATTGCGTAGTACAAGCCAGTGGGATTTGAACTTGGATCTTATCATTATTCATCTTGGATTACGCAGTAGAGGCAGGCAGACAGGTGGAAGAGATTTGAACTTGTGACTTGTTCATATCTGAGCTAGTTTGTGTGTAGCATGTGAGATAGTGCTGAGAGCTGTGAGGAGCTTTGTGCTATGTATTATTACATGTTCTCTATCATTATAATATACAGATAGTTGGGGGTTTTCAGCTGTAAGCTTTCCCCATTACATACTGTGTTATATGTGTGCTTGATTATGTTTTAATGTGCGCATGCGACTGCTTCTATTTTCCACAAATTGATGATCAATTGTAGAAGAGGTTATGTATTATGCATGAAGCTCAAATAGTGTGTAATCAGGATAATCTCAGTGAATAATTCAGCTATTATTCAAATTTCTACAAAAGAGGACTGATATTCTTTGGGGATTGGGAATCCAGGATAAGAATATTCCTTAAGTACATACCTAGTTAACATTCGGATGGGGTATGTGCCTCAGAAGTAGTGTGTATCACACGTAAAGCCTCCAAAAATAATGTTCTCAAATTAAGTTGAGTCAGTTTGGTTATGCCTCAACGATAGTGATGGCTATAATATTGATTTTTACAGTTGGCTTATCAATTTGACTCATTTTATAAGAACTCTTTAGTTTGAGAATGATGTTGTACTAGTTGTACAATTATGAATATCTCCCTAGTTAAGAGGGAGTGTTGGAAATGTAACTAGCTTCGGTCTTCATAATTGTTATTCTACTCATTTCAATATGTATATATTATGTAACAAACAAAATAAGAAAGAAGAGTTACTACTTTAAAGCATGGGTTTCATGCTTCTTATTGATGGTATTCTAGGTAAAAGAATGTTCTTCATGCTTATGGGGTTTTTTAGGTCATGGGATTTACTGTCGTGAGTCAAGAGAGTCAACATCGTGATTATAAGACCTTTTCGAGCAAGATGTGCCATATAAAAGAATTTGTTTTGGTTCTAGAAGATCCTGGAAACCTCCAAAGTACAAGTCATCCCTTGAAGCTACAAGTTGGCCTAAAGGAGGGAATTCAACCTCATGGAACTTCTATAAATACAAGAAACTTCAACCTCGTTTGACTCACTCACTCACACAAGTTTGATCACTCAAGAATAAGTGTTATTTGAAGATGGGAGAAGAAAAAAAGGAAGAGATAAGGTCTAGAAGACAAGGATAATCCAAGAAGAAGAATATAAGTTTTTTTTTAGGCTATATCTCTCTCACACGTGTGAAAACTAAGGCTTTTCTAGCTTCCAAGAAGGCAAAAATTACAGGACCAAATTGCAGAAGACCAAGTTGCAGGATCAAGTTGTTGGAAGAGAAAAAACTCTTATTTTACTTTTTACCTTTGGAAATATTGTCTTTCTCAAGGGAGTATTTCTTGAATAAATATCTTAGAGTTTCTACATCAGCTACAGGATCAAAGTTGCAGGTCTAAATTGTAGAGTCGAAGTTGGGCGTCGAAGTTGTAGTTGTAAGTTGGTTGATGTAGGATTGAGCCTTATTGTTTTGATCCTATTGGAAGGGTTTCGTAAAGGGTTGACTTCATACTTGGAGGAGGACTTGGTCTAGGTTTTGGGTCTTGATTGTCTCATTTGAAGCAGATTCTATAAGAAGAGAAGAGAAATTTTCGGGTTTTTCCTTGGAGGGGTTTTTCCCTGGCTTGGAGCCTAATTTCTATGTCCAATGTCTTTACTATTTTTCTCTTGATATTTGTTTGATGAAAAAGATCTAATAAATAAAACACAAGAAAATATTAAGGATAAGGAAAATTTGATTTAATAGTTCTCATATTGCATTTTCCAACAATTATTAGCATTCCTTTTAAGGGGATTTTGTTTCATCAAGGTAATGGGATTACAACTTATGATATTTTGATTCTCTTAAATCAAGAAACTTATAAGAAAATTGGAAAATAAAAATTTGCACGTATCCTTCAATTATTGAGTTTCATGCAATCATAAAGCATGAATAATTCCTACTTAGATTGCCAAAAAAGAAAAAAAGTGAGATGCAATTTTTTTTTCTTTCCTCTTTCAAATTAGCATGGTTTCACCTAATTTAAAAAAAAAAAAATTTAAATTCACTCACAATAGATCAAAACATTCAAGACAACAAAAACAACATGAAAATGTGAAAATTGGGCAATAAATGTGAATTTAAAAAATTAGTGCATGAACTATACACTCCTCTTATGAGTGTAACGAATATGCATACACACTTCTTATGAAACAAAAAATTGCATATATGCATATATTATAAAGGAAACCTAAAGGGAACCCACGATAGATCCTAAAATAATCAAAAGATTAACCAAAATGGACAAAAAATAGCCTGTGAAACCCCTAAGAAGGAAAATCGCAAGCATACAAACTTTTCAACACAGAAAAAGTGCATATATATGCACTTTATCAAGTAAAATTGTGTATAAACTTAAATTTGGGGCAAAAATAAAATGGGGAAAACACATAAAAGATGACCTATGGACAAGCTAACAAAGTACATTATCCTCAAAATGCATAAACAAGGAAACACACTAAAACTCCTTTAGTTTTATAAAGCATGAATGCAAAGAATAAAAAAATAAAGATAAATACCTACTAAACAACATTATCTTTTTTTTCTTTGAATTTTTCTAAGAAGGAAACAAAGCTTAAGAGGAAGAAAAGACCCTTATGAAAAACAAGATGCAAATGGGAGGAATACTTACTTATTTTTATTTGTTTTTTAATTCTACCTAATGAATTAGTAAGAATATAAGAAACTTGTAAAGAAAACAAATCAATTTTCTTTCAAATTATATAAAGGAGATCAATGAAAAAATACCAACAATAACACGCAAGACCAACAACCTAGTTCCAAAATGCAAAGGAAATGATAAACAATGAAATAAAGGATTGTAACAAAATATCAAGGATTTAGCTTACTGTAACATAAATCCAATACCACCAAAAAATCAAGGAACAAAGACTTACAAATGATCAATACCTTACGGGCTCCTGAGAGCTAAACCCTAGGTTGAAACAAAAGTCACTTGTATGGATGGTGAAACAAAACCAAAGGAAAAACACTTTTAAGACTATAATACTAGTTTAATAGACAAGCTAGAAACCCAAAAAGACTCAACCAGTTCCCAAAAAAATTGGACTAACTAAAGAATGAATTAGTATTTCACTCCCAAGAGGTATACGCAGTGGTTATCAAAGAAAAGTGTGTGCATGCATGACTAGTTCTAAAGTAACTCATGTATGTATATGAATATTACCAAAGTAACTGACATATAGAAAATACCCAAAGAAATCAAAAGAGGAAAGATGAAGATTAGGAGGACCTGACTACATAAGAAGTTGAAAATAACTAAAAAAACTTGGAAAAACAAGAAGATAAGTACAAAAAAACCCTACTACTGCAAATAAAGCCTAAGAGATAAACTAAAAAAAACTTCTCCCTAGTGGAGTCACCATTTTTGTTGTAGGAATTTCTTCTTTAAGGCTAGGGTTAAGATCCTCAATGGATTGGAAATTCCATCTAACAGTCGAAAGAAATATCAAGAGATTCATTAGTTGGAGTATATCCCCTTGTGAAAACTTTGTATCTTTCTCCTGACATTCAAACATGTATAGAACACAGCAAGAGAAAGTAGATAACAATAATATCAAATTAAACTTTAATATACAATATTAGTGAAAATAAATTTCAAATGCATGAATACAAAATATCACATAAAATTCAAAATTGAGACCGAAAAAATGATTTTTTTATTGATTTAAAGAATATTATTACGATGGATAGATATCACATGATTCTTGACATAGGCACCGAACTGAACCATCCTATAAATTCCTCCTTGGGCCACTGAAGTTCCTCTCATACAATCTTTTTCTCCAAAACACTATGTGAGATAAGGGAGTCTCAACATCAAATTTTGGAGATAAAATGAAGATCAATAAATAAGGGTTTCCTACTAAGGGAAGAGCTTAAGAGCTTAGGAAAGTAGACACAAATTAAGGATAAAATTTTCCAAAATTATGTTTCACAAGTAGGAATTTCATTTTCTTACACTCAAAGTCATCAATTTATACCACCAATAATTGGTTGGGTTGGTTAAGGAATGGATTGTAGAAAGTGGCTTCCAGTCTAATGGCATAAACCATGCCCAAAAGGGTGCAAAAATGTGCACATTTAAAAAAAAATTAATGCATTTTGAAGGCATAGATTAGTTTCTTTTAGAGGACCTACCTATATACTCGGTTTATCTTTGGGAATCTCTTGTATATATACTCTATGGCAGAACAAAAAGAGCATATGGATAACCTAAAAGTGATTTTTGAAGAACCTTTTTGGGAGAATAGAGTCTACTAAAGGGTAAGGGATATGATTTCATGGCTAACAATTGAATCTCAAGACATGTGTGCAAAAATATGCTATAAAAATCACTAGATTCTATAATTCTTTTAGGATTAGAGTAGTTAAAACAAACTAGCCATTACAAGTGTATGCAATATGGAATTTTTACCAAAGTTTCATTCAGTGATCAAGTACAAGAAGGAAAATATAAACAACTTGGTTGACATGCTTTCAAGGTCACCCAATCAAAATCCATATCTCTAGGAACTCTAATTCACATGGATCATTTCACCCATGATACATATAGAGAGGCATATATAGAGGATGAGAACTTTAGCGAGGTGTATCAATAGTTGTAGGGCCATCATAGTGTGGATAATGGTGATAGCACATTTGAAAATTATATATATATAATAGGTTAATATACATGCTATACAAGCTATGTGTTCCTAAAGGTGAGTAATTTCAGTTGATTAGAGAGGTTTACACCTTTAAGGTAGTAGGGATTTTTGGTGTTTGAGGGATATTTTCCAATTTGCATAGGTATGGTTACTAGCCTAGTATGCAAGAAGACGTATCTAGGTTCATTAGAGTATGTATGCTTTGTTGTATTATCAAGCCCAATAATAGGAAATAGGTTATATATCATCACTTACCAATAACCACTCATCCTTGGGAAAGCATTTACATTGACTTTGTGGGATGTTTACCAAAAACCAATAAGGGATACGACTACTTATTCATGGTAGTTGAAAAGTTGAACAAGATATGCATTCTCATGTCCTATGAAAAGACAATCAAAAGGAAAAAAGTAGCAATTTTTTTCTTTGAATAGGTTTGGGTATGTTTTGGAATACTAAGCATCATTTTTATAGGGACACTAGATTTATTAGTACATTTTGGACTAGATTTTGGGAGATTATGAACACAAAGTTGAAGAGGTCTACAACATTCCATCCATAGACATATGGGGAAAAAAATAGTTAATATAAATTTGCTATAGATTTTGAGGGATTTAAATTAGATGCATCCAAAGAATTATGATGAAAAATTGGTTTATATACAACACTCTTATAGTAGAGTAGTCCACACTTTAAATAGTAAGTCACCATATGAGACTTGTTTTGGATATCTTTTACTTTCACCTTTATATGTACTATATGGAAAGCAAGGAGGAGTGAGGGATTATTTTACAAGGGATGATTTAAGGGTAGGAAAATTTGTTGCGGATATTATAAAAATCCATTTACAAGTATAGGAGGCATTGAAGAAGTCACAGGAGAAATACAAGGCTAGGCATGATTAGCCTACGGCCGAGAGGTCATTTAGTGTGGTAGATAGAGTATGGTTATAGTTGAACAAGGAGAGGCTAGAGGGTGTTAGTAATAAAGTAAAGGATATGCGTTATGGTATTTTTGAGATACTAAAAAAGGTGATAAATAATTCTTATAGACTCATTATACCCCCATACATGTGCACATACTCAATGGTGAATTTGGAAAATCTAAAACTCTATCAACCTTTCATGTTCGATCAAGAAGAGGAGAAGGTCCTATGTTCCATAGAGGATTTAGCACCAGATGCTCAGGAAAGGTTGAAAAAAAGTACAAATTTATAGAAGAATTCCATAAATACAAGATATGGGTAGCATAAACTTTATAATACTTGGTTAAAAGGAAAACTTCCAAGCAAGGGTAAATGTACTCCAGGGAAAAAGTATAGGATCGAACAATTTTCTGACCTCAATAAGAAAAAGTTTTTGGGAATCAAAATCCTCCCAAATTTGGGAGGTATAATATATAATGGGTCATTATATTATTTTTAAACCATATTGATTCTTTTAGAGTGGAAAACTTGGAGGAGTTAGGTTGTAGGGTCATATTTACCAACAGTCCTAGTTTATAAAATTGGGGACAAAAGTTTGAAGAGAAACTTTGATTACTTAAATTGAACATATATTTTGTTCTAAAACTTACTATGGAGCCATATGGTATAATCCAAACATTAATATCTATCCAATGATGTAAGAATCACCTCAATCGAAGCTTGTATGGGAAAGTTGTGCCTCTACAAAGTTTTCCTACCATGATTAACCACCATAAATTAGGAGGATTCCATGTCAACCTCTATTACTCATGGAAAATGGGATATCCACATGGGTACTATAAAGAATGATTTAGAAGGGTCAATATGTAACTTTTTTTGAGGCTTTAATGGGTCAAATATAACCCCTAGTTGGCTATCAGGATATGTTATAACTAGGTCACTACGAGGAAAAGGGAATTCCATTCAATTTTCTTGCATTTTGTTCTGTATTAGAGTAGAGTAATTTAGTGTGGATATAGAGAGATAATAATGTATGTTTTGTGTTCTATAGTATCCCATGGACTGCAAGTTGCAAGCAACTCAATAGAGAGTGCCTTATTTATTGTACTTGCATCATTTGCATTTTAGACAAAAGAGAGAATAAAAGCCTCATATAATAGTTGGTTTTTATCTTTTAAAGGTTTCTTAGAGCTTATATCCACATTCATTTTTATTTGTTACATATTTTATTTACCTATTCTCTATTTTTCTCACATTATCTATTACATGCATAAAAAACAAAACAATAATAAGAAATTTAGAATCTAAAAGATATTAACCCTTCATAGTACAGATTTCATTTTATTTTCACATATTTACTCTAATGAACTAACTAGCGAAATATCTATGACAGTATGTATATTATATTTCTTACAGAAATCAAATGTTCGGTGAATCATTGGATATGCAAAACATCATGGAGTGTTCTAATCTTTCCATCCATGAGCTTCAACTTAGATCTTCCTTGTCCTATGATTCTGATTGTTAAATAATATCCTATGAAAACATAACCATCATCATACCTTTAATACTCACAAAACCAATCCCAATGAGTGGTTATATTAAAATATGCACCTAAGTTGACCAACCATGCCTCATCATCTACATGCATGCTTGAAGCATGCAAGTACACATTCCATCCTCTATTTAAGGACATTTTTTCTTTTGTACAAGGAGCATCATTGGATCTATTCCCTCTCTCAACACTTTTGGATTTATAATTTTTCTTTTAATGCCCTTCTTTTCCATATATCTAACATGCTTTTATAAATTTTCTTAGATATTTGTATCCTCTTCTAGATTTGGATATCTAAGGACTAATTTTTGTTTCTATCCTAATAGTGTCCTCTTACAAATAAGGTTTTTGGATCCTACACTTCCATGTTTTTTTGCCTCGTCTCCTACAATAATGAGGGTGATGATATTTCATCAAAAAATAAAATAGTTACATTACTGCTTATGGAAATGGCCATGAGTTTGATGATATTTCATCAAAAAATAAAATAGTTACATTACTGCTTATGGAAATGGCCATGATTTTAATTAATAAAACAACAAACTGATACATTTATCTTCATCAAAAATCTTAATATCAACAAATTATGGTTGATTTACCATAGTATTGAAGGAATTTAGATGCTTTATCAACAGTGTCCGTCCTGCATCTTCAACTTCAAGCTATACAGTGCCATCCATAGGAAAAAAAAATTCAACATGGGCTTAGAATGATACAAAGCTCTTAATTTGTTCCACAAATCCCTCATGCTACCTTCCCCTAAAACATTCAATAATATTGAATCTGAGAGACACAGTTGTATTTTACTATTTTCCTTCAGATCCAACTTGGTCTAGTTTTCTATCGACATCCCCATTGATGTAGCACTTGATACAAAATGATCCACTAATCTTTGTCCACCAAAATATCTTCCATTTTAAGCTTCCATACCTCAAAACCCTGTAACCGAATAAATTTGTCTCTCTAACTTTGAACCACTTGCCATTTCATTTCACCATAAGAGTTGATTCCATAGATATCACATTATAACAAGTTTAGCATAGACCCAGGCCAAAACCCATATCCATAAAGTCATCAGGCCTTGAAGCCAAAATTCTATGATACAAAATATTGATTTTAACCATGTGCATTTAACTATTTCAAATAGGTTCTTAATAAAATAAAAATAAAATATATGTATAACACACAAGGTAAAAATTTACTTAGAAAACCAAAAATATTTTTTAGTATACTATATCTTTAAAATGTTACAATAAAATATGTATATCATATAAAATCCAAAAACCCCAAATCCATTAACCCTAAATTAGAATACAATTACAGTTCCTTAAATGGAATTAAAAACTAATAATATGAACCACCATACACCACCAAAGTGCTAAAACTAAAAATCACTTGCCAAAACCAACAAAAAATAGACATGAAAAACTACCCAAAAGAAAAAAGGAATAAAAAAAAAAAAAAAAAAAAACTTGACCCACCCACTACATATGAATCACACATAGGGTTAATCATACAAAGAATAGAACACATGCACAACATTTTTTTCTATTGATATTTTATTTTTCAGAATCTAAACTCATTTATGACCCAAATTAAACTTAAATTTCCACCAATATTCATTTCTTTTTTTAATTTATAACTTTGAAAAAATAAAATTTCTCACACATTAAAATTCAAAAAATATTTCTAATATTTTAAATTCCCATAAACATTTGTAATCTTACATATAAAATTCAAAATCATTATATATAAATTTCAAAATTATTATCATTGTTATTATTAATTTGACTAAATTCTTTTATGTTTCAATAATCATGAAAATCTTCATAATTTCTATCACGTGGTAGCTACTTCTCACACAAAAAATCTAATGTAGTAAACCCATATTTACTTAATTTAATGCAGTAAAACCATATTTACTTAACTTTGTAAGTTGCGTTTAAACTCCATAATTTCTATCACCTGGTAGCTACTTCTCACACAAAAAATCTAATGCAGTAAACCCATATTACTTCTCACACAAAAAATCTAATGCAGTAAACCCATATTTACTAAACTTTGTAAGTTGCGTTTAAACTCCATAATTTCTATCAAGTGGTAGCTACTTCTCACACAAAAAAATCTAATGCAGTAAACCCATATTTACTTAACTTTGTAAGTTGTGTTTAAACTTCATGGAAGTACATTAAATTCAATAAAGAAAACGGAATAGAGAGTATCAAATTTATTTTAAATTATATTTTATGAAGTGTTTTTGAGTTTTATTTAATTCAAGAGCTATGTCTCTATATGTGTGAAAACAATTTGGATGAATAAAGTGTTATAATAATTTTTTTTTGGTCACAAAACAATCATGATGAATTACATTGGTTGGTTCAAAATAGGTTAATAAAATATGTTTATATGTGATTATCACCAAAAAAAAAAAAAAAAAAAAAATTCTATACAATCAAATTTGTTATTTTAAGATTTTACTAAGATTTTTAATGACATATTATGAAAAATTGGAGTGATTTTTTTTTCAAAAAGAAATTAATAATTTTGTAAAATTATTATATTTTACAACCATTACTATATTTTATAAGAAAATAAGTGTGAGACAACTTGTTTTAAAAATAAAATATCCAAATAAAATAAGTGAAATAAAACATAGTTGACATACACAACACACACTTTTGCCTTCTCAACACCATCTTTATCCCCACCCAATAGAAAGATAACATACACCCACCTATATTTACCTCCTAAGAGAATCACCCATGAAAAATTATTAACATTTTGATAAAAGTTAAAATTCACCCATAAATTAATTTTTCTTATTTTTATTAAAAAATTTATTAATCCAAACTTAATTTAATATTTCATCCTTATTCACCAATACTTATAATTAAAATATTTAACAAAATATATATATATTTTATAATTAAAATATTTTAACCATTACTTAAAATCATCTCCATCCAAAATGTAAATGCGCTGACTTGAAACATATTTTATGAAAACAAAAGGCACATTTGCAGTGTCTTTTCAAGGATTCAAAACACCAACGAGCATAAAATCACGGCTCTCCTGTTACAAACTATAATTTTAAATCATGGCTATCCTGATATAAAGTGTGATTTTTTTCATAGGCTGAATGGGTGATAATTACTCTGTGGTTTTCTTCGCCTTCTTCTTCCGTACAGGGGATTCTTTTGGTTTCCCACTGTTGGTGTCTACCTTTGCCTTCTGCTCTCCCTTCCCAACAGGTGGTTCTTGCTCTTTCACATTCTTCGTGTCTGGTATCTCTTGCTCTTCCTGGTTCTGGGTGCCCTCCTTTTCTGCCTTTTCTTCTCCCTTCTCTGCAGCTGGTTCTTGCTCTTTCTCATTCTTCCTATCTTCCTCCTTTGCAGGTAGCTTTTGCTCTTTCTTCTTCTTGGTGCCTTTCTTCTTTGCCTTGTCCCTTCCCTTATCTACAACTGGTTCTTGCTCTTGCTCACTCTTCTTGTCTTTCTTTTTTGCTGGAAGCTCTTGCTTTTCCCGGTTCTTGGTGCATTCCTCCTTTGCCTGGTCCTCCTCTCTTTTCTGTACAGATGGTTCTTGTTCTTGTTCATTCTTGCTGGCTTCCTTCTTTACTGGTAGCTCTTGCTCTTCCTGGTTCTTGGTCCCCTCCTCCTCAACCTTCCTTACAAATGATTCTTGTTCTTGCACATTCTTGGTGTCTTTCTCCTCTCCCTTCTTTACAAGTGGTTCTTGTTTTTCCACATTCTTGGTGTCTTCCTCCTCCCCCTTCTTTACAAGTGGTTCTTTTTCTTCCAAATTCTCGGTGTCTCCCTTCCTGACCAATAGCTCCTGCTCTTCCACATTGTTGCTGCCCTCCTCTACAAGCAGCTCTTCGTTTTGCTCCGGATGGCTGTTGATGTTCTGTGGGTTGCCTTCCCAAGGCCGTCGGAACATTAAGACATCTGGACGATGATTTGCATAGTGCACCCACGTGGGCGATTGCTCAACTCCCATGGCTCTCCATTCATCCTTCACATTAATTATCAATCAATTATTCTTCACTTTTTATGATGTAATATACCTTAGAAAACCATATAAAACCCTCAAGTGTATACTTTCATCTTTGTCCTATAACTTTTATAACCTATAGCATATACTTTCATGTCTATGCAGATTGCAAAAATATTTCAATATTGGACTAGCAAGAATAAAATCAAACAATGCTATACTTTCATGTCTATGCAGATTGCAAAAATATTTCAATATTGGATTAGCAAGAATAAAATCAAACAATTTACTGATATCTATATTTTTATATTAAGAATATTGTAAAAATATTTCAAAATTTAATTAACAAAAATAAATCAAATAATTAGCTTCTTTATCTTGAGATTAGAGTTTTTGGAATCATGTATGATATGATTCAAGAGCAGGATATTTTGGCTGAACAGTTTTCCTATTTTCAGGAAGCTCGAAATTTCACCCATCATCGGGAGTAGCAGGAAGCTAAGAGTTCAGTCTAATCTCATTATGTATATGACTGTGGAAACTGTCTTAATAAAATGAATCTTATATTTCTAAAATATACAATCAATTAATATATTTTTTTAATATTATTTTTTGAAATTTAATTACTTTAAATAAATCATTTATTTATAACCATTTTCATGAAAATTAATAGAACTGTCTACCTCACATATTTATATATAACTATATATCTGTAAATCATTTATTTACAACCATTTCCATAAAAATTAGTAATAACTGTTACATCTATATATACCAAATATCTATCTTCTTACCTCCTCCAACAAACTGCCCAGCGGATATTGATCCAGAATAAGGTCTGGCAGCGTTACATGCCTGTGTTCAGAGAAAAGGAGAGAAATGACATTAGACTTAAATTACAAGTGCCATAAAAAAATACATCTACGAAATCTATGATTCTTGATCTTTACCTGTACTCGTAATTCTTATCGTCGTAGTATTTTTTTGAATATTTAATAGCTTTAATAGCTTCTTTCCATTTCTCATTCTCCATATCTGTTCCTGGAATTGGATGGATGGAAAGCAGGGTAGAAGAAATCATATAAATTGGATCGTGGGGACGTGAAAAGAAGATGAAGGAGAGGAAAATGGTAGCCGATATTTATCGTCAGCTATGGGGAGGCGAATCCTTCGTCAGCTATGGGGAGGCGAATCGATGGAGGGAAGATATAAAATATGGGAAGACGAAACGATGGTTATGATGGAATCAACTTTCTGATGTTACAATTAACAAACAAGGAACGCTGCGAAGCAGCAAGTCCCTGCCACTGATTAAAAAAACAAAACAAGTATGTGTGCCAGACTGCCAGTCCCTGGTAACTGCAACGGGTGCCGCACATAATATTTAAATATACGCATATTCACGTCAAATCCTCTAAATTAGCTCAAGATGATTAGTAGAACAAGAAAGAAATACAACAAAAATAGAACCAATATATATTTAGTGAGCATGACATCATTAATATTGGGCTAAAAAGCTCATTTTACAGCTGGCCATGTGTAATGGTGTCCCTCTATCATCAAAATTAATTTTTTCTCATATAAAAATGAGAAATGACAATTATACTAATAAAAAATTAGGCACACTCAAGTAAAAGTGGCAATTATACCAATAAAAAATGTTTTCTATAATATTATGCAACACGAAAATATCGTTGGGCAGAATGAAGTGACCGTGAAAATATTTCGCAATCAAAAATTGTAGAAGTAAAAGGTTCCCAACTCGAAAATATTTGATGGATTTGGGTTTTCGTTGAAATTGTGTGAAAGTGCAGAGTGCGAATAAAATATTGATGACTTGAATATTGGAATTGATTTGAGAAAAAAAGAGTGTATGCTGTTCAACGTCTTCGCTGAATTAAATATTCTGTATATATATTTAATTTGAATGAATAATGATTGCTCCGAAAAAATTCAATCTTCATAAGAAAGATTACTAGGTCTTTCCAATTGGTTTGCTTTTGCTTCTACGATTAGTCTGTCTATAAATTAAGGTTGAATAATTTAATAACTACCGATAAATTAAGAAATTTGGTATTTTCACAAGATATCTATAGTTAATTTATTCGATATTAACTATACTAAATTATATGTATAACGCTGGCTATATATTCGATATATTATGGTATTTATTCGACATATGAAAGTACTGGCTATATATGTATAATACCAAATTTGCAGATCCCTTATACCCTCAATAGGCTAAGACCTAGGGAAATACTCTCGTGTACTGTATTTTCTAGGAAGTGAAACATTGAATTATTTATTCCACATTTGCCAGGAAGTGAAACAATGAATTATTTATTCCACTGATATAGGTATTGAATGGACTGGGTAGATGACTGTTTGATGGATAGTGACTAGGATGACTTTTGAGATTTAAATTTCCATGTCGGATTGTTTCATATGCATTATTTCTAAATAAAATTAGTAAATACAATAGTGAATCGAACATATCCATCGACTGAATTTTGTTTCCATCCCATTAAGCCATGTTGGATTGTTCATCCATCATTCTAAGCAAGAAAAACACCTCGCGCGATTCAGTTACATCAAGGAAAATATAACGTTAAAAAAAGAGAAATTCCCTGACAGGCCAGTTGTCAAAGTGTTGTTCTTCTTTGACAACCAGATGTACAGTTTCAAATTTATGTGTTTTTGCATGAAAAACAAGTGTCCAAGCTTATTATCCACCACCCTGATTAGTAACAGCAACGTCGCTTTGCTCCATTTCCTTTCGGTTGGCTTCCCTTTAAATCAGAGGTATTACCTTGTAATAGACTTTTGGGCGCTCTGTAGATCGGTTGAGAGGAACAGGAAGACTTAGGAGACGAGAGGGAAGCAAATCGATGAGGATTCATGTTGGTAGGCAAAATTACAGTAAAATATGTTTTAAAGAACCCACGGTGAAAATACAGTGTATAGTTGAACTATTACTGTGACTGGAACCCTGTTTGGGTACAGAAAGGGACATGTGCATTTTGCAGTGTAGGAGTATCCGAAGTCCCCTCCCGTGTTGTTGATAGAGTTTGCAATAGCCACAAATTTTCTGGTGAAGGAAATGGCCTCAGGGCTGGTGAGAATTGCCCTTGAATGCTAGAGGGCTGTGAATAGACGAAGGCTTTATCAGGAGCCTATTTGGACCATGTATTGCAATGGCAAGAAGAATGGGTATGCCATGAAAAGGAGCTACTCTACAACAGACGAGAAGATATTTAAGATGGTGCAGGCTATTTCAATGGGTGTTGGTGTTCTCCCCACATATGTAGAGGGCCCAGATGGAGAATTGATGTATATGAGGGCCAACTTTGAGAGGGTAGTTGGCTCAAGGGACTCCGAGGCATTCTACATGCTGAATCCTGATGGCACTTGAGGACCAGAACTCAACATTTTCTTGCTCAGAATATTAGACTAATTGCAGGTGAGCCACAAGAATCCATTCATGTGGGTAGAGAAATCATTTCAATGTAATTTGTGGATCCTTCACTCTTAGCATTTATGTGAAAACTCAAATGGTTATTGGAAAGGAACAGTCTCCATTTTAGGATATTTGATGAGACCGTGGCATGATGTTTGGCCGAGATTAACCAATAAGGACTTCTTGGCTAAGATATTTGAGCTTAGCAGAGGGCGTGGTGGTTCTGTTAGGTGGTTTTAGCTAGAAACAATTTTATCTGAAACTAATCAAAAGATTTCAAATGGCTTGCAGTTCTACATTGTTTCAATGCAATTAAGCTATTGGAATGTTAAAGCATCTTTATTCTCCAAAATCATGGCAGGTTTTAGGTGATTCTATTGTGAGGTCTGCAGTGGTTAACTTCATGGCAAGTAATTAGGGTACAAACTCAAATATATCCCGCCAAAGTTTACAGTGATTCTCTGAAGAAATAACTATTATATAGCCCCAAAAACATGGCAAGAGTTGAGGTGGTTCTTAAGGTTTTGATCTATGATTTTGGGTAACTAACCTTTCTAGCTCAGGCAGGTAAAAGCAGGGCCAATCCACAAGACCTTTCATGGTAGGGTTTACAATGGTTCTCTGGGATTTACGGTGATTCTCAGTGAATTGCTATGATATAGACACAGCTATAATCCCCAACCACTCTCTTCCACGAATTCTTGATGTCGTAGTCCGACGTTGTGTACCAGGTAAGCTTCTTCATGCCTCTGCTGCCCCCATTTTATCACTTGGCACCAGTCGGTGTGGTTACAACATAATCTTGTTGCTGAGTTAGGTTGATAGTAGCTAAGGTTCCAGATACCAGAAATGGGAACTCTACGAGAAATGTCATTCGAAGGTTACACAAAAAAGAAACACATACCCAGATATACAAAAAAATATTCAATCTAATATTGTATATTCAAAAAATTACCGAACAGAGGAGGTATGAATAAACATTGCATATTGTAGACAGCGCAATTTGAACATTTAATATTTTAGATAGCACGTATTGATCAGGTATGATCAAGGAAACAACAAAAATTCTGCATAGTAAGAACTATATAAATTACAAGTAATGAAACGATTAAACTTGGTATACATTCGGAAATTGCAGAGACAGCTCCAAAACTAGTTGATGCTCCTCAAAGTGGTTCTCTGCAAACTAGCTGATGCTCCTGAAAGCGGTGCTCCATAAAGAGCACCTGCAAAGCGGTGCTCTGCAGGTATTTCTTATCCTGATGAAAGTTGTGGTCTGCAGGTATGGAAGACGATGTGCAGGTATGGAAGAGTTATTTACGTAGACAGCTCCAAAACTAGTTGATGCTCCTGACGAAAGCGGTGGTCTACACGTATTTCTTATCCTCACGAAATTTGTGATCTGCAGTTATGGAAGACGATGTGCAGGTATGGAAGAGTTATTTATGCAGGTATTGAAGACTTATTAGTCCAGATGTCACAAAACACGGGTGGTCGAAAAACATGTGTCAGCAAAGCTTACCAGTAGATATGACTATTCTTATAAGGGTGGCGTGATGGAATGTATACACTATAACATTTGTTGTTATCGAATTAATGCTAACATTACTTCGATCATTTCTGAAATGCAAAATAAAATATATTATAAGTTTTTTTTGCCTTCTCCGCCTCCGCAAGAGGCCAAATAAGACCTCAAAATTTCTTATTCGCTGAAATATTGGCCGCAGCAATCTCATACGTTGACCAAATTTTGCACTCGATGAAACATTGGGTTATAGGGACTAATATACTTCGATTTCGGTGAATAAACTAATAGAAATATCGTTTTTTATTGCAATAGTCCCTGCCATGCCGCAGGCGACAGGGACTAATAAAGCATTAGTGTGCCGTAGCGATCGAAATGCAACTTCGATAAAGGTCTAATCAGAGTGTGCAGTAACGATCTAAGTGTAACTTTGATAAAGGTCTAGGATTTATTTGAGGGACTAAAATTCATGTGGATTGTTTTACATCAAGAAATCAATTCCCTAAAATTATATATATATATATATATATATATATATATATATTAGGTATAATTAGTGATAATAGTATTATTAAGTATTATATAAATTAAACCATTTAAAATTCAAATTCCATATAGATCAAAGTCAACTAAAAAACAATATATCATTATATTAACTATAATTATGTATTATTAAATATTGTTAAAATTTTTGAATAAATTAACAAAAATTATTAATTACATATTGATTATTGGGGCTAGAAAGCTTATTATGAGCTTGAAAACAATTGTAAATTGGTTGATCTTTACATTTGGAGTAAAAATAGGTTCCTCTTTGAGACCCTCGTCACTTCTGTTGTCTTAAACGGATGTGAAGTTTGGGGTTGCAGTATATCCAAAGAGTCATGGAGGAAGATTGAGATGATTCAAAAGCAATTCATAACCTACAACCTTAAGATTAAGGGAAATACTCCCTATCCTATCCTCTTGATAGAATATGGTTTGTCCCCCATCGAGAGTACACATATGTTTAGATATATGATGTATAAGAAGAAACTTGACAACATGGAATCAAAAAAGATCCCTAAAATTGCTTCGAACTATAGTCAAAACCCTCACCTTTGCCTCAAGTGTGGGTGGCATAAGGATGGGGAATTAAGGAGGAGCTCAATATGGGAAGCAAAGATAATATCAAAAATACTATTACCTCCATGTTTAAGGACAAGTTGTGGGAGGATCAGGAGTTGGAGAGTAAAAGGAAGCTAAGGTACTATAAGTGATCAACCCCACCCTTGATAATCAGAATTATCTCTATGTATTGTCCAGCAATAAGAAAAAAATGAACATCACTAAGATAAGAACTAATTCCCATGAGCTTCGAAGTGAGACCGGGCAGTATTCTATTCCCAAGACCCCTTTGAAAGATAGAATCTGTCAGATTTGTGATTATAAGCAGGTGGAGGATGAAAGCACCTACTTTTAGACTGTCCCACTCTTACTCACATTCGCTCTCAATTCCCTACCATCTGCCACACTTCCAATCTTCATGACCTATTAAGCCAACCCACCTATAGCGATCTTGGAGCACTTATTTCCCTTCTCTTCGACCATAGAAACAAGATTTTGAAGAATCAAACTTAGATTATTTCTCCTCTCTTAAGGTCTGATAGACCGCATTGGTCTTAGCGGATGGTAGCCATCATCATCATCATCATCATCATTATTGAATATTGTTAAATTATTATTATTAAAAATTGTAATATTATATATATATATATATATATATATATATATATATATATATATATATATATAATTTTCTTTTCCATTGACAACAAATTTCATTAAATTTAATCTTCAAATCGATTTAAAATATTTATACTTTTAAAATAATGCAACCCTTAACTCAATTTAATATTTTAATTTTTTTTAAATCACTACCATGTAACATTACATGGGAAAATTTGTAAATAAAAAGTCTTGGTGAGCTTCCCGCAATATCAGCGAAAGATGAGAAAGTGAAGCTCTGCAACATCTTCAACGTCAAGGAAACATCCTCAGGCTCGGATAAGCCTTCATTACCGAAAATTCTCCCCATAGGAGAAGCTATTGGTGTGTGAAAAGTGAAATACAGAAGTGAAATCCCCATAAATTAAAATGGTGAGTTTCAAATAATCTCAATATGGTATCATTTTGTCCTTTGTTTGTGGCTTGTTTTTAGTGGGTGTTTATTTCTGTGGGTTGCTATACTACTGGGTGGCAACTTTAGTTTTAGCTTCTAGAACGGCTGGGGCTCACGAAAATTTCCTCTTGCTCTGTCTTGGGTGAAATAACTACATGGGTGGTGCACTCGCGTGGATCTCTTCTGTGTTTTTCTTAACCATTTGGGTGGATTACTGGGTCCCTGTTGTCGGGCTTTCTAAACGATGAGTTGGGAATACAATCAGGAAATAATCCACATCCTAATCCTTGTGCTCCTCGCCATATACCTTCTTTGTGCCATTATCTGCACACACAAAAGAACTTATATCGGGAGGCCTCATGTCAGATAGCTAAAACTCTTCTTCTTCCTTGGGGATTGATAGGGATTCGAACTCAACAAAATCGACAGTGCAGTCGAAAAATTGTATGTTTTGGGGAAAATGGTTAGCTTTTTTTATCATTTCAAGGTCATGCAAGGGTTTTAGCTTCCATTACTGCAATAGATGGTGGAAGTGCATTGGTTGTTGATGTTGTTGTTTCTACCATCTCTAAATCTCATCCTCCCATCGTTGCATGCCTCTCACTGAACTTTTCGTCCTTATTTTTTGTCCATACTTGTCATGGCCACCCTACTTTTCGATAACTCCCTACCTGTTTCTTTCTTTTTTTCAAAATTCTCAACTACCATGTCAGTCCTAACCTTCGATATTCTCCCGGTTTAATTTATGTGTGGTTGGCATTCCATTCTCACCGTACTTCTGACAACATTCGATCCGAGCGATTGTTTCCTATAGGTTGTCTTACTGACCTATCACCACTGCCAAGGTACACTCAGCGTCCTTTCTACCGCCATCCAAATCGGAAAAATTATTCCCTCTTACATGCAATTCAACACATACCCCTTTTGGCCCATATTATATTCACTCGACTCTCTTTTCCAAGGTCCTAAATTCTCCCTGTCAGGGCCAGCATTTACTAGGGCCACCTAATTGGAGTTACACTTGACCCGCTTTTCCAGTTTTGGCCATCCTTTCTTGATTTGGCTCTCTGACACGAACATCACGTTGGTGAGAGTGGTTGTAACTTTTCACTTCAGCAAAAGTCTTACTACCACGTCAACTTTGGAGGGGTCATGGACCCTTTCATGACTGACACGTCAGCACACAAGGCCTTCATCCAAGCCACTGTGGCTGCTGAGAAGGCGCATGATGTGGGTCTGAATGGTTAGCGGTTCCCTATACCCTCGAGCAGTGAATCTTGGTTCCCTATACCCTCCAGCAGTGAATCTCCTCCTACATCTCACCTTTTTCCTTCCCGCAACACTCAAGATCGTTGCTTCAGTTCCTCACGAGGCGGCCCTGGAAGACTTGGCAGGAACAATCGTGAGTCCAAGAGAATCATATCCCCGTCACAGGACACCAAATTACTTAGTTTTTCCTAGGAGGATCTCTCAGGGCGGGTGACCAGCCTTTAGCGTCACGCTCTCGTCGGTCGTTGGTTTTTTGGGGTGATCTGAATCTGAATGTTATTTTTGTTGTATTATTTTCATTTTCATATTTATAATTAAATTTCTAATCACTGGCTTTATGTGCATAGGTTTCCTTGGTGTTTGTGAGTGTTAAAAAAAGTAAATTTATCAATTTTTTATGTTAAATTCAAGAGCATAAAACATGAAAACATAATGTTGAACAGCAGCAATAACATGTACAACAAACCATCACAATGATCCATTAGCACAGTGTTTTGATGAAGGATTTCACCCCTCCTGGGCTACATCTCCTTGGTCGAGCTTCCATGACTTGGGCCTTTGTATTAGCTCAAATGTGAAAAAAAAATTGTTTACATTCACCTATTGCTCCTGAAGCCTATTTCAATGTGTTCAAAATGTCCAAATAGTCCATAAATAACTCTTCTTGCTCCCAATTTGATCGAATTTTGCCAAAGTTATGGCCAAAACAGTTTGGCCTAGGAATTCTCCACTAATTCTTGAGATGACTCCAGTTAAGGCTGCCAAATTTGGGGGCAGCTCTAAATTTGGTGGCTCCCCGCAATATGTCGCCAAATTAAACTAAAGTTTAATTAAGTCTAAGCGGGATTAACTTAATATAAGTGTTATTTTAGCACCATAAGCATGTTCTAATAAACTGCAAATTAGCAATATGATTAGCACTTAATTAACACAGGTTATGGTAATTAAACCTGCATTAACACTAATTCCGCTTAAATGCATTCCGCTCTGTCGTTGGTTATGGTAGAATGGTCACGTAGGGAGGGAGTTGGCCCACGGGGCTGGCCCCCTCCAAACCCCCGACGATCAAACCTTATGGATATAAATAAATATCATAGCCCATTGCTATTAAGAATCATGTCATGGGCTAGTGGTAAGCTCGTTTGCTCGCTTTGGGGAGGTCATGGGGTCAAGCCCCGACCTCCACTCTTTCGTCGTTGTATAAGTTTTGCCACACCAAAATTTTATTCAACCATTAATTATATGGTTTTCCAACCATACATATATATATATATATATATATATATATATATATATATATATATATATATATATATATAACCTTTGAACTTTGATATACATTCAGACTTTGGACTGTATGAATTCAGACTTTACCATATAGTTTCGACCATATAATAAAATTCGACTTTGGAGTTATAATTGCAATTCATACTTTGGAACTGGTTCACCAGAGGGGGAACGTGTCGGCCCCTTGCTGCACCATGTGTATGCCTCTGGTTGGATCATTCCAACCATTAAAAAAAAATCAAATTCAACCTTAGGCGACACATTAAAAAAAAAAAAAATCACTTTCAAACCTTTCTGGCAAATCCTGCAGTGACACTTATCACAGTGTCATTGGGCGAAAATGACAAAATATTCCCAGAATATCCCTTTTTTGACAAAATGTCACCATTCTTTCTTGTTCTGCAATTTTTTTTTTTGTTTAGAAAAACGAACAGCGGGCTCTATCTTCTTCATCCAGACTATTTTTTGATGAAACAAATTGTGTCAGATTCCTGGCAACGAGCTATTCGCTGTTGTTAAATTTCCATTTGATTTCAAACACTTTCAATTTTGAGCTTTTACACTAAGTACTTGATCATGGGGATATGGCAGAACTGGAAATGCAGGTTTGGGTAAAGAGGACTTGGAGCCCTCTCGTTGGCTACCCTCTGAAGGTCAGCAAGTTAATGAACAACTGGTTATGCATCTATTGCCTTTATATGGAGGACGTCACTTTAATTCTTAGTAATGCTTGGGTGTGCGGAAGAAGTTTTCTAGAGCTACATGAATGGTATTTGGATTTCAATGCTATCTCGAAGACTCCCAAGAATAACCTAGTCTGGGTTAAACTCCTCGGCCTGCCCCTCCAATTATGGACGAAGCTGACTCTCACGGCAATTGGGAATTCTATTGGGAGAACCAAATACATAGACCCTAGCTGTATCAGTGTGTGGGACAAATGCATAGTGTGTTTTTTGGTCAAATTATGTTTCACCGAAGGGCTTCTAGGGACAATCATCCTGGAGTGGGCAGGCTCTCAACATAGACATCGTATAGACTTTTGGGGTCTTCCCTTTTGGTTTCTGCTATGCCATCACACTCGCCACTTGCTGGGGAGGTTCCCCCGTGCCCAGGGGAACGCGAAAATGCCTCAGTCTTCAAAGGTGATGAAAGGAGTGTATGGTGTCTACTTGGGGGAGAAACTGTCACCGACAAATGGGGGTAAGTCAAAATCTTCGCTCTCCTCCAAATTTTGTTACCATGCACCTATTCAAAAAAAAAATGGCTCAACACTTTCCTTCTGACCCTCTGTTGGCCCTCCTGCCTTTGCACTCTATTGAAAAGACCCCGGCTAGATGGGGTCCCCCTTCCCCTACTCTATAGGTTCGCCCCCCTCAACTCTCGATTCCAAAGCAGACACCTATTGTGGCCCCCTCTCCCTCATGTTCCCCCTTCTCTCCCCCCGATCCCTTTTTTCACTCACCTGACATGCCCTCCCTTGAGACTGCATCCCCTCCCAATGCCCCTGAATCGGTACCTTTTGACGATGCGAACTCTAATCGTCCCACTGGCTCCCCTTCCAACTCCCCCCAAAACTCAATCAAGAGTGACATTGGTTTCATGTTGGTTAACCCTAGCTTGGATCTGACCATGCTTACTTTACATGAAGGCCGCAATGACTTCCCCTCCACCTCCATCTCCCCTGCTTCTGCACTAAATATCACTGTTAGTAAAAAGGACAAGAAAGGCAACAAACATTTCAGAGGGAAACTAAAATTCAAATCCCTGCTACTAGACAACCCAAATGGCTTAAGGCACATACCCATTATTGCTTCTTTTTATGATCAAGAACTTAGAGCTAGCATGCCCTCCCCCCATGCTCCATGAATTTGATCATATCTCTTAATATTCGTGGCCTTGGAGATCACTCCAAGTACCTTTGTATCAAAAATTGTTTCATTATTCATTATTCGTCTTCAATAAACCATGTGCTCGACTTCCAAAGCCATCCCTCGTTTCTTGTCCATCCAGTCGCACTGGCACATTGCTGGGGTTGACTCGATGGTGTTTTTGGGGGGCTTAAAGCTATGTGGAATCCCCTTTTTGTGAGGTTTCACGTCTTTCGTTTCTTTTCCAGAATCCTTTTTTTTGGTCGAATCCGGGGCTACTCAGAACACTTCCACATTATCAACTTTTCTGCTCCCTGCCGTGATCATTCCTCTTTCTAGGGCTAAATCAACTCTTCTGAGATTCTTAATATCTAAAATCTTACTCTAGCTGGAGATATGAATGTTTCATTGTCTAGTGTTGAGTGTTGGGGTACTCATAGTTGTATTGACCCACTTGCTGAAATATTGTCTCGGGTCTTTTCAAAACATCATCTGGTTGATATTGCATCTTTCCCCTTATCTCCAACCTAGAAAAATCACCGGACAAGTGATGCTTTCATGGGAAAAAGGCTTGACCGCTTCCTCGTACACGAAAGTGTACTGGAACTCCTAGGAAACCACAAATATTTTGTCATTATGGATTCATTATCTGATGATAGGCCAATAGCCCTCACTTGGCATTTGGAGGTTGTTTGAAAGGGCCTCCCCTTAAAATTTAACCAGATTTGGTTGGAGGACCCTGGCTATCAGGATCTGGTTCAGAACACTTGGCTGAAGGAAGGGGACCCTCAAGATATCTTAGCATCCTCCTCTTTCTCTTAGGAGATGAGGAAATTAAAAAGCTACTCTTAGGAATGGGAGAAGAAGAAGAAACAGAAGTTGGTGGCTGACCTGAGGGGCATTTTTAATCACAGTAAGGTCATACACGCTTCCATGGCATCCTATAGCCCTATCCCTCACACCATTGCGCTTTTGGATTCCCTTGAGGGTAGGAAAATTCAGATTCTTCGAATACAAGAAATCACTTGGAAGCTCAGAATTCGAGTTGTCTAATTACGCAAAGGGGACCACAACACTAATTTTTTTCACCACTTCCCCAATTGCAGAAAAAACCAGAACGTGATTTGGAAAATAAACTCAAATGGGGGTGAGTCAGTCTACTCCCAATCAGATATCTCTAGGGAAGCCATTTAATATTTCTCTGAATTATACAAACGCAGGGATGGTGTCTGTGTTTTGGACTAGTTCTGGGCTATGGAGTAGTACCCTTGTATGTTTAATGATGCGTCAAATAATTAATTAAACAAGAATGTCACCAAGGATGAATTTATGGATGTTCTAAAGTCATTTTCCAAGGATGAAAGTCCTGATCTGGATGGCTACCCGGTCGAGATGTACCTTCATTAGTTTGACTTAATGGCGGATAATTTTCTCATGGTGGTGGAGAATCAAAGAGTAGGGGATGTATTCCTGGGGGACATCAACTCAAATTTTCTCACACTCATCCCTAAATCCTCTCACCCTGTTGATTTCAGGGATTTCTAGCCCATTTCATTATGTAACATTGTTTATAAGGTCATCTATAAACTCATAGTATGTCGCATTATTGCCTCCCTCTCTTTTCACATCTCCTGTGAACAGAGCGGTTTTCTCCCTGACAAACTTATCCATGACGATGTGGCCACAACACAAGAAGTTTTACACTCCATTCATCTTAAAATTTTGGATTCTTTCATAATGAATATTGACATGTTTAAAGCCTACTACTGAATTGACTGGTCATTCATCCGCCTTGTCATGTATAAAATTGGCCTCTTTACGCATAATACCCAATGGATAATGTCTTTCATCTCCCCTGTCTGGTTCGCAGTGTTGATCAATGGTATTCCGACTGATTTCTTTCGGGCTGGTCGTGGCCTCTAACAAGGCTACTCCCTATCGTCACTAATATTTATATTGTTCATGGATGGTATGAGCCTGCACATCGATGAGGCCCATAGGCATGGACTATTCGATGGTATCCGAATGGCCCCTGTTATTTTGGTCACCCACTCTTTCTTCATGAATGGCGTATTAGTTTTTGGCATCATAGCTTGAGCATAGTGGGTTGTTCCACATTTTATATTTCTCTGGTTTTGCGCAACCTCGAGCTTGGTTATCAGCAGCGACAAATCTATTTTGATATCGACCTCCCGGAACTGTGTTGATCTGGATATCATTGTTGTACTTTTTCAAGTAAACATTTCTCCCATCACTAATGGATTTAAATATATTGGTTTCCACCTCAAGCCATGTGGCTACAAAAACAAGGATTGGCCTTGGCTTCTGGATAAATACAGATAGATATTGAATATTTGGTCACACAAATGGCTCTCCCTTGGAGGCTGCTTCATCCTTGCTCAAGTTGTCCTCCAAAAGTTGCTTGTTTACTGGGCTCGCCTCTTTTTCATCCCAGTGGGTATCATGGAGTTCATTAAGGCCATCATTTCAAATTTTATCTGGTCGGGTGCTAAGGGATCAAGGAAATTCTCCCTATGTAACATGGAGTTGATTATGCTTCCTAAAAGGATGGCGGGGTGGGGCATCCTAAACATATATATCTTCTCACGGGCCCTCCTTATCAAATCACTCTGGAGAGTTGTTTTGGGCACAAGTACTTGGCCTTGCCTATTTCGGGAAAAATATAACATTTGTTGGGACCTAGTTTTCCTTTTCAGAGCTCGGTCCTTCCCTTCTTGTCAGGGTTCTATCATTTGGAGGAGCTTTGAGAAGGTATTTTCCATGTTTTTCAACTGGCTTGTTTGAGATTTTTGTAATGGAAAACATATTTACTTGGGCATTGAAAGGGTCCGGGGGCTTCCAACAGGTTTTTCACTTGACCCCCACTTGCATCATGTGTTGGAACTTAAGGGTCTTTTCATGATTTCACAGTTCACCTCCCATTGGAATAGAAGTTGCACCATATGGAAAATTGCTCGACAATTGAATTTTCATGGCATGGCTGCTGAGGAATGGGATGCAGTGGTTCCAATACTTAAAGCTGGAGGTTGTTGTCTTCATCAGGCGAGTGATAGGATCAAATGGCATGGTAAGCAGTACCGGTCCTCACCTGTGGTCAAGGATATTTACGAAAACTCTTTGGGCCTTTATACTCCTCGGGAGGAGTCCCTTTTCTACATGAAATTTTGGAATCGCAACATATCTATCAAGGTAATCCTTTTTGTTTGGATGGAAATGAAGAACTGGGTATTAACTTGGGACAACTTGACCAAGAGGGGATTTAATGGGTCGGGTCTTTGTGTTTTTTGTAAGCTGGAGTCGGAATCAATACAACACATTTTTTTCATTTACACTTTTGTACTAGAAATTTGGTCCTGTTTCGCACACTGCTTACAGAACCAAGACTAGATGCCTCTCTCTTTCCAACAGATCATTGAAGCCTAGGGATCTCTGGCCTCTAGTGCCTGATCCTTACCCTTCTTTCTCTGTTGAGAGGTGTGGCTCGCCAGAAACAGGTACATATTTGAGGATTGTCAAATACTTCAACATAACATATATCTGTCTATTCTCAAGTGGATATACTCTGTCCCCTCACTACCTCAAAGGGTTAGAGATTGCTCTATCTATATTCAACTGCATGAAGTCTCCATCCCGGCGGGCTACTTCGATGGGGCGCAGCAGTTGGGTCAGTGTGCGTGTCATGCATGGATTAACCTTGGTCATTATGAGTATTAATCCATCAGTTGGAATGGCGGGCCTAGCTCTAACATGCGGGCAGAGCTCCTTTCCCTTTGGAGCCTGCTCTAGGTGGCATACAACTTTCAAGTGGAAAATATCCATATCTATGGGGATGATAAAACTGTGATCAATGGGATCATTGGTCATTCCAGCTTCCAGCCACCTACCCTCCTCCCTTGGTTTCGCAGGATTCAATATCTTTGTGGTCCCCTTATTGACCCTCCCATCCAACATATCTTTCATGAGGCCAATAGAAAGGCGGACACTCTTTCCAAACAGGGCCTGCTTCTAACTTTCGGGTATGTTCGTGTACAACATTACAGGGGTGCTCATCTGGTCTCCTCTAATCTTCATCCTCTCCCTAGGAGTGCTCCTCTTGGTTCGATGGTTTACTGATATCTTGTTTTTATATATGGACAATTTCCTTTTCCTCTTACCTTACAACTTTCCGAACTCTGCTCATGTTTATGCCTAGTGTCTTCTGGGACTTTTGTGGACTGATCTGTTCTTTTTGGTTGAGCACATATGTATCTCTCTGCCAGTTTTTGCACTTTTTTTTACATTATTGTCATATGATATATTTTGGCTTGATTCCAACACCCCTGCTGCGATATCGTTGATATATGTATTGTTTTTTTATCCAAATACAATTAATATTTTTTTCTAAAAAAACTTCAATGGAAAGACATAAAAATGTTGATACACTTTGGAAAAGTTAAATATATTAGGTAGGAATAATTAATTTTATTTTAATAAGAAATTCATGTTCAGAAATTATGAGCAACTCTAGGAAAACAAGCCTAATTTTGTTTTACATGTCAGAGTGGTTAGTCAGTTATGGGTAAGAAAACCACGTGGCCATAACCTTTCCTTGAGACTTAAAAATGAACCAACACGGTAATAGGTTAATAAGTACCTGAGCTATCCAAAGGAGGAAGGAAGCACAGCAAGAAAATATTTGTGTTGGGAAATTATGCTGAAATGTCAGGCATATACATGCAACACTAAGGCTTGGACTAAGTCTAGTGAGGACCAAAGAGTCACAAAAGCTAGTTGTGCAGAGCTATTACTAACACCCTGCTTGTAAGGATAGCACAGGGGGAGACAAAGTGGGCATTGGTCTCGCGGCTAGGAGGATAAGGCAATGTTCTCCACGGGATTTCCAGACTTTCGCTGCAACAGAAGGACAAATAAGTATTCTTGACATATTTAATTGTAGACGTTGTAGTAAAAGCATGTAAATGGATCTGTAATAGAAGAAAGTAGAATAAAATTGTTAAGTAACAGATTCTATTGCAACTATACCTCGGTCTAAAAAGAATTTTTTGAACCTTATAGAAACTAAAATAACTAAGTCTGTCTATTTTTCTGTGGTAACCTGTAGGGGTGAATTAATAGTAGATTTGTAGGAGAACGAACACGCATGGATAAATTTTCTTTGTTATAGTCTGGTATTAATGATACAATATTGGGTACATTAGAAGAAGTTAAGGTAGGACAAATTCACTATAGTTAGAGTTAGTTTCCTGGCCTAGCCACGTAAATGGCCTAGAAGGGTAATAGTCCCTGGCTATTGAACCTTGAGTACAAGAAAACTACAATAGTAAGCATATAAAATTTCTCTTTAAACCAACTTCTCAATCGAGCTTACACAATTAACTGGAATTAATTGAAAATAAACCAACCCATAATACTACGATGATCCAGAATAACAATTGAGTTCTTACAAGGAATAATATACACAATACATGACTCGGAACATTAACACTTAGGAACTACAGATTGATACACAGGAAAATAACACCGAGAGCATTATGAAAAAATGGCGAACATGTTCTATTAAATAAAACCGAGCATAAGACGTTGGGGTTACAGTAGTAACCCTCCAAAATTAAACCAAAGGAGTATTGTTCTTACAATGGAAAAATTCATAAATCAGAAAACCTTAAAAATACAGAGTCTTATATGTACAGTAGAAATTGTAGAAATCCCTCATTTAAAATAACTATAGATTACATCACAAACAAAATTTAATGAGTAAACTAAGACAACCTTTCTCGTTGCCCAAACTCTAGAACTAGAAATTTGCCTAGGCCTACGGAAACTGGAAAAAGAATAGTCTATTGAACCCAGTGGAAATGGATTAACCCCAAGTACCTACATTAGGAGGGAGTCATAGCATTTTTGGATGCTGACAAGCAGGCTTTGAGAAGAAATTACCTGCAATAGCAAAAAAGTCATGGTAATTTTTTGTTTAAGAAACAAATTTGGAAAGCTAAAACCATATGAAGGTCTATCTCAGTAAAAACATAAAAATATATACCTGTACACTCTCAATTGTGTCTGTCCCTTATAACTGGAGTTCCAACCTATCTGGGAAGGGGTTGTGCAAACAGATGCAAATTAAAATCACCATTATAAACCATGAAAATTATCCAACAGATGAATCCCTTGTTGGGTCGATGGTTCTGGTACGATACAAGCAATAAAATAATGAAAATCGGATAGGTGAAAGAAAATGACAATGTAACACTACAATTGTTCTAGAAAAATGTTGAATTATCATACCTAAGTGTTGGAAACGGGCTTAATACTCTATGTATTGGCACCAAAATGGATAGTAGCAACAAGAGAGGCACAATGGAGACATTGTATGACAAATTGGGAGGATTCGACAACAAACCCTCGTTGTACACAGAATGAATGAGTTCGGCAGAGGGTTTTTCTTGGCAGTTACCAAAACCTAACCCAAAGCAATCTCCACCATATATTAATTTTCCTTGATCTGAATCATAGATGAAACTAGAGAATCGAGGTCAATGTCAAGTGTTGAGCCAAGGGGTGGCGTCCAAAAACTTCTTAAACTTACCATACTCGTTGCAAGATAGCAAGGGTTGGGGTATGGCTAGACCAGGAATTAATACAAGCATGTACAATCAAGGAACATAAATAAATGACCTCATATTAATTTACATTTGTGTCTATAAATGTATACAATTTAACAAATGTTTGTAACCACATATAACGCCATGTTATTAAGCACAATCTTGACCATACATATTAGAAATGGGTGTTACATGTGTATTTGAAATGGGTAATTGGAAATACATATATGTAAATGGAAATAAGCAAGGTATTTCACTAGGTAGTCAACTTATCATAACAACTTTAACCAATGTAAGTTATGTGTTAAGAATTATGTTTTAAATGTTTTTCTTTACTTAGGGATATGTCTAGGGATATGTGACACGTAGTATCAGATCCATAGTTGCAAAGTTGTTGCCTCTGGGTTAAAAAGGAACAATAGCCACTGTGATGTTCACAAAGAGAGAGAATGAGATATTTTGAGGAGAGAAATATTTCCACCAGTGAGACCTGCGATGGAAGCAGGTTCAGCCCCTTTTCCGGAAAACAACTTGGAAATGTGGGTGCAGTTGGGAGAAGAAAAATGCACCACTAATGCTACTATATTGGAGACAGTCCAAGAGCTCAAGAATGAAATGGTTATATTACGAGACGAAACTTAGAGGTTGATGCATGAACAATAACAAATTATGAAAAGTGTGTCTAACAAACATAACCACCTATAACCCATTCCAATTGAATAGATATTATTGGAAATCAAGAGTTAAGGGGTGAAAATCCAGAATCAGAAGGTGATCAAGAGAACCGGGAAGAGGAATCAGGAAATGTATTCAATCATAAAAATAATAAGAGACAGAAAGCTGAATTGCAAGGAGAATTTAATAAAATAAATCCCCCAATATTTGATGGTGAACAGGAAGAGGATATTGAAGCATGGCTTATCAATATGAAAAAATACTTCCAATTGTATAAATATGATCATAATTTAAAGGCTTGATTGGCGATCTATCAGTTTCAAGTAAAATCCACATTATGGTGGAAGGAAGTGAAAATAGTACATGGAATCAATGAACATAATGTGACTTGGGAAAAATTTTAGAAACATTTTAAAGACAAGTATCTAATTGAAAGATTGTATGATGAAAAATCAAAGGAATTTCACGATCTTCACTTTGGCCAGTTGACCATGGATGAATTCTTAACAAAATTCATATCCTTTCTACAATATGTTCCTTTTATACATGAGGAAAAGGAAAAGGTTCAGCGATTTATTAGCAGTTTACCTATTTTTATGAAGGAGCGTCTAAATTTTATAATCCAAAAACCATGGAAGAATGCATAAGGAAGGCATGTATTATTATCAGTAGTTAAAGCAAAAAGGAGATGGACGGAAAAGAAAGGAATCAAGTTTTTCAGGCGCTAAGGGAAATAAGTCCTCAAATTTTCAAGGACCCTACAGAACTCAGCAGCAAAACCAAAATATCAGTCAGACCCAACAAAGATTCAAATTGTCAAATGAATCAAAGGCCAATGAACAGTCTAATAATATTGAATTGGAACCAGCAAATAGGCCTCTGATAGCATGTTGAGGATGTGGGGGACTGCACTATTTTAAAAAAATTCTGTATCAAAAAGGAGCAAAGCATGTGGCACAAATTCAAAAATCATCTACTGTAGGAGAGTTGTAAAGGAGCATACTCAGAATTAATGCTACTTTGGAAGACCATCAGGCTAGATATAAACCAACAAAGTTGGAATTTGAAGGTAATATTTATGGTCAAGTTGTCTCTATTTTGATTGATTCGGGAGCTAGCCTGAGTTATATATGCACCAAAGTGGTAAAAAATGTTGTTTGTAAACAAATAAATTAAAAAAATCATGGCTAGTGCAGGTGGACACAGGGGCTAAAAGGAGGGTGGTCGCTAAGGTTAGCAAATGCTCCTTGGAGCTAGTAGGTTAGCAAATTATAAAAAACTTAAATGTTGTTCCCTTAGGATCTTTTGATATTCTTATAAGCATGGATTGGCTAGAAATCCATTGGTATCTCTTTAATTGTAAGGATAAAAATTTATCAATTATTTAAATGAAAAAGGAATGAGAGAGGAGATTCAAGTAGTGAAAAAACCCTTGAAATTAAGATCGGTAACAACCTCTCAGTTGGAAAAATGTATTCGGAAAGGGTGTTAGATTTACATTATGAAATTAGGATACTCAAATTCAAAATAAAACGCTGCCAACTTAGAAAATCTACCTATTGTGAAAAATTTTCCTCATGTTTTTCCTAAAGATATTCTTGGATTGCCTCCAAAACGAGATATATATTTTACCATTGAATTATTATTGGAGTTGCTTCAGTATCTTGAGCACCATACTATATGGGTGTGCCAGAATTAATGAAACTTAAAATGAAATTACAAGAATTATTAGATAAAAAGTACATTCACCCAAGTGTGTCATCTTGGGGAGCCCCTGTACTTTTCTTGAAAAATAAGGATGGAACCTTATGTTTGTGTATTGACTACCGATAGTTAAATAAGTTGACATTCAAGAACAAGTACCCTTTACCTCGTATTGATGAGTTGTTTAATTAAGTAAAAGGGGCTACATTATTCTCTAATATTGACCTTTGATCACGTTAACATCAAATAAGAATAAAAGAAGAGGATATATTCAAAACAACCTTCAGGAATCGCTATGGGAATTATGAACTTTTCGTCTTCCCCTTTGAGCTGAATAATTCCCCAACTACTTTTATGTGTCTTATGAACAGTATATTTCATCAATATTTGGATAAGTTTGTATTGACTTCTATTGCTGACATACTGGTGCAATCCCGAAACATGGAAGATCATAAGGAGAATTTGTGGATTACTTTAAAGACCCTAAGGGAACATCAGTTGTATGAAAAATACAACAAATATGATTTCTTTAAGGAACAAATTCAATATTTAGGGCATGTCATAGCAAAATATGGAACTTTTGTGGACCCTGAAAAAATAAAAACCATAATGGAATGGCCAATTCCAAAAAGTGTAACTAACATAAAATCATTTATGGGATTTGTTAGATATTCTCAGAGATTTGTTGAAGGATTGTCCAAAGTAGCGTATCATATTACATCCTTGCATAAGAAATGATGAACTTCAAATGTACAGCTGAGTGTCAAAACAGTTTGACCAAATAAAAATGTTGCTTACCACTGCTCCTATTCTAAGCATTGTAGATCCAGACAAGGAATTTTTTGTTTGCAAAAATGCTTGTAAGGAGGGCATAGAGGGAGTATTAATTCAAGAATGTTGAATTATAGATTATTAATCTTCAAAGATGAAATAACATGAGCATAAATACTCATCCTATGACTTATATCTAATAGGAGTAATACATGCGCTAAATATGTGGTGACAATATTTGTTGGGAAATACATTTGTTAATTATAGATCACCATAGTTTAACTAACTATTTTAAGCAACCTACTTTGAATGCTCAGTAGGCACATTGGGTTTACTTCATGACCAAATTTTATTTTGAAATTAAACATTTAAAAGGAAAAGAGAACCAAGTAGTGGATGCATTGAGTCAGAAATTAAATTTTATTTATGAACTTTCCTTTAGCAAAGTTGAGGTTGCTTTTAAAGAAAAAAGTAAAGAGGTTGCCCAAAGAGATCATGAATATCGGTTTTTATGGAAGAAATCTCAAATTATGAATAACAGTGAACAACAATCAGGATTCAAGGTAAATGATAAAAAGTTGATAATCTACTGAGACAAAATGTATGTTCCCAACCAAAGAAGTGTCAAACAATTAATTCTTGAAGAGTACCATAGAAGCCCTTATGTGGCTCACCTCGGTTACCAAAAATTAATTACTGCATTAAAAAAAGAATACTTCTGGCCCGGAATAAAGAAGGAAGTGGTTGATTGCTTGGCCCATTGATTAGAATGTCAACAGTTGAAGACTGAACACACACATCCAACATGACTGCTTCACCCATTTCCTATTCTGGAATGGAAATGGGAAACAATTACAATTGATTTTATTACTGGTTTACCCAAAACCAAGAAACAAAATGACTCTATAATGGTGTTTGTAGATAAATAAAGAAAATATGCTCATTTTATTCCCATCCAATCTACCTTTAAAACACTTCAAATTGCTAACATATTTATGAAGAAAATCTTTAGACTACATGGAATACCAAAAGCCATCATTTTAGATAGAGATGTAAAATTTACGTCAGCATTTTGGAATTCCTTGTTCGAAGGTTTAGGCACTCAAATACAATTTAATACAGCCTATCACCCTCAAACGGATATGCAGACTGAGTGGGTAAATCAAGTAACTGAAGATATGTTGAGAATGGATGTAATGCAATAGTTGTCTAAATGGGAGGATTATATACATTTGGTGTAATTTTCTTACAACAAAAGTTATCATGCCTCCCTAAAAATGAGTCCCTTCGAAGTATTGTATGGATGTTGATGTAAAACACCCATAAATTGGGGAGGCCCTGAAAACAAAATAACGTTGGGACCCGACATGTTAAATGAAATGGAGGAGGAAGTGAAGAAATTAAAGATGAATTTGAAGGTCATGCAAGATTGATAGAAGACCTATGCGGAAAAGAAATTCATTTATCGTGAATCTCAGGTTGGAGATCACGTATATGTACGGGTAAAACCAAGAAAATCACATTACAATGGAAACATTGTGCTAAAATAACACCCCAATTTTTTGGTCCTTTCCATATTTTGGCCCGGGTAGGACCGGTAGCTTATCAACTCACCCTGCCCAGTAATATATGTGTACATAAAATTTTTCATGTTTTTGTACTAAAGAAATAGATATATGATCCTAAACATATCATCAATTGGCATGATATGCAGATGACTTGTGAGGTGATAGTATATGTATAGTTATTATTATTATTTTTTATAATAATGATGATGAAGGATCAAATAAAGTATTTCAGATTTTGGATGTAGCTCGAGTCGGGAAATGAATTCCTAATAAATCCCTTACACATAATCGATTGGAGAGAAGTAATGTTGCAGAGGTCAGTTATCACCAAAGTTAAAGTGCAGTGGTGACACTTTATCCCAGAAGAGGCTACATGGGAAGATGAAAAACTTATGAAATAATCTTACCCAAGATTGTTCTGGAAGTGTGAAAACATTGGGACGATATTTGGTTTAAAGGGGGGATAGATGTAACATCCCTTGGGAAAATTTGTAGATAATAAGTTACTCCAGTCGAAAGACATAAAAATAGTGACAGAATTTGGAAAATTTAAATATATTAGTTCGAAATAATTAATTTTATTTTAATAATAAAGTCATGTTTATATTGATGCAGGAAGTATGAGCAACTCTGAGGAAAACATGCCTAATTGTGCCTTACATGCCAGGGTGGTTAGTCGGTTATGGGTCACAGTTACCTGACCATAACCTCTCCTTTAGACTTAAAAATAATAATAATAATGAACCAAACAGTAATAGGTACCTAAGGTATCCAGAGGAGGAAGGAGGAATAGCAATAAAATATTTGTGTTGGGAAACTGTGTTGAAAATTCAGGTGGATCCATGCAACAGTAAGGCTTGGACTAAGTCTAATGAGGACCAGATAGTCACAAAAGCAAGTTGTGAAGAGCTATTTCTAACACCTTTCTTGTAAGGATAGCATTTTGGGAGACATAGTGGGCATTAGTCTCGTAGTTGGGAGGATAAGGCATTGTTTTCCGTAGGATTTTGATACTTGCGGTGCAACAGAAGGGTAGATAAGTATTCTTGACTTGTTTAATTGTAGACAGTGTAGTAAAATCATGTAAATGGATCTATAATAGCAGAAGGTAGAATAAAATTATTAAGTAACATATTTTGTTGCAACTATATCCCAGTCTAAAAAGAATGTTGTGAACCTTATAGAAACTAAAATAATGAAGTATGTATTTTTTTGTGGTAACCTGTAGGGGTGAATTAATAGTAGATTTGTAAGAGAACGAACATGCGTGGAGCAGTTGTCTTTTGCTACAGACTGGTATTAACGATCAATATTGGGTACATTAGAAGAAGTTAAGGTAGGACAAATCATTGTAGTCGGGGTTAGTTTCCTGGCCTAGCAGGGTAACATTCCCTAGATATTAAACCTTGAGTACGGCAAAACTATAAAAGTAAGCATATATAATTGCTCATTAAATCAATTTCTGAAACGAGCTTGAAAAAATAATTGGAATTCATTGAAAAGAAACCAACCTAGAATACTATAGTGCTCCAGAATAACAATTGAGTTCTTGCAAGGAATAATATACATAATACATGACTCGAAACATTAACAATTAGGAACTATGAATTAATACATAGGAAAATAACACCAAGAGAATTATGCAAAAATGGCGAACATTTTATATTAAACAAAACCAAGTAGAAGATTTTAGGGTTACAGTAATAACCCTCCAAAATTAAACCAAAGGATTATTGTTCTTACAATGCAGAATTTATAAATTAGAAAACCTTAAAAAGACAGAGTCATGTATGTACAGTAGAAACTATAGTAAATCCTCATCTAAAAGAGCTCTATATTAGATCACAAACAAAATTTAACCAGTAAATCAAGACAACCTCTCTCGCTACCCAAAATCTAGAACCGGAAAGCCACCCAAGCCTATGGAAACCAACAAAAAAAAAAATAGTCTACTGAAGCCAGTGGAAATGATTTAACCCCAAGTGCTTGGGCTAGGAGGGAGTAGTAGAATTTTTGGACGTTGACAAATAGGCTTTGAGAATCAAGTACCTGCAACAACAAATAAATAATGGTAATTTTTTGTTCAAGAAACAAATTTGGAAAGCTAAAACCATTGGAAGGTCTATCTCGCTAAAAAAATAAAAAATATATACATGTACACTACAAATTGTGCATGCCCCTTCTAACTGGAGTTCATAACTGTCTGGGAAGGGGTTGTGAAAACAAATTCGAATTAAAATCACCATTATAAACCATGCAAATTCTCCAACAGATGAATGCCTTGGCGGGTCGGCAGTTCTAGTAAGAGACTACCATGAAAACAATTAAAATTGGATAGGTGAAATAAAATGACAATGTAACAATACAACTGTTCTAGAAAAAATGTTGAATTCTCATACCTGAGTGTTGGAAACAGGCTTAATACTATGTGTATTGGCACAAAAAATAATAGCAACAACCAAAGAGGCACAATGGAGACATCGTATGAAAAATTTGGTGGAGTAGGCAACAAACCCTTGTTGTACACAGAACGAATGATTTTGGCAAAGGGTTTTGCTTGGTAGTTACCATAACCTAACCCAAAGAAATATCCATCGTAGGTAAATAGTTCTTGATCTGAGCCGTAGAAGAAACCCGGGAATCGAGGTTGATGTTAGGTGTGGAGATAATAGGCAATGTCCAGAAACTTCCCGAACTTACCACACTGATTGCAAGATAGCTAGGGTTGGGGTATGGTTAGACAAAGAATTAATACAAGAATGTACAATCACAGAACATAAACAGATGACCTCATATTAATTTACATTTATGTCTATGATTGTATGAAATTTAACAAACATTGGTAACCACATATAACACCATGTTATTAAACACAATCTCGACCATACATATGAGAAATGGGAGTTACATGTGTATTCAAAATGGGTAATTGGTAATGTATATATGTATATAACAATAAGAAATATATTTCATTAGGTATTCAACTTATCATAGAAACTTTAAACAATGTAAGCTATGTGATAAGCATTATGTTTATAAAAAAGAAATTACTTAGGGATATGTCTACGGATATGTGACAGGTGGTATCAGAGCCATAGTTGCAAAGTTGGGGCCTCTGGGATAATAAGGAATAACATCCACTATGATGTTCACAGAGAGAGAGAAGGATATGTTATGAAGAGAGCGAAATTTCCACCAATGAGACCTGTGATGGAAGTAGGATGAACCCCTTCTTCGGAAAACAACTCAGAAATGTGGGTGCAGTTGGGAGAAGAATCGCGCACCACCAATGTTTCTATATTGGAGACAGTCCAAGAATTGAAGAATGAAATGGAAAAATTACGAGCCAAAAATGAGAGGTTGATGCATGAATAAGGAAAAATTATGAAAATTTTGTCTGATAAACAAAACCACCGAAGTCCAGAGCTAGAGAAAATTATTGGAAATCAAGAGTTAAGAGGTGAAACTCTAGAATCATAAGGTGATCAACAGAATTAGGAAGAGGAATCTGACAATGTATCTGATCATAAAAGGCACAAGAGACAAGAAGTTGAATTGCAATGAGAATTTAAGAAAACAAATCCTCCAATATTTGATGTCGAACAGGAAGAGGTTGTTGAAGCTTGGCTTATAAATATGAACAAATACTTCGAATTGTATGCATATGATCATAATTTAAAGGCTCGATTGGTGATCTATCAGTTGCAAGGAAAATCTACCTTATGGTGGGAGGAAGTGAAAATAATACGTGGAATCAATGAACAGAGTGTGACTTGGGAAAATTTCTGAAACATTTTAAAGACAAGTATCTAACTCAAATTTTATGATGTAAAAGAAAATGAATTTCACGGTCTAGGAATTCACGATCTTTGTTTAGGCCAACTAACCATGGACGAATTCATAACAAAATTCACATCATTTCTATGATATGTTCCTTATATACATGAGGAAAAGGAAAAGGTTCAGCGATTTATTAGTAGTTTACCTGTGTTTATGAAGGAGCATCTCGAATTTGATAATCCAAAAACCATGGATGAAGTCACAAGGAAGGAATGTATTTTTTATCAGCAGTTAAAGAAAAAAGGAGATGGAGGAAAAAGATAGACTGAAAATAAAGGAATCAAGTTTTCATCAGGTGCTAAGGGAAATAATTCCTAAAATGTTAATGGACCCTACAAAAATATGCAACAGAACCAAAATACTGGTAAGACCCAGCAAAGGATCAAATTGTCAAATGAGTCAAAGGCCAATGAACAGTTTAATAAAACTGAAGTGAAACTAGCAACTAGGCCTTGGGTACAATGTTGGGGATGTGGGATACCGCACTAGGTTAAAAATTGTCTGTATAGAAAAGGATTTGAGCAGGTGGCACATATTCAAGAAGCATCGACCGTAGGAGAGGTGGCAAGGATCTTACCCGGAATTAATAATTCTTTGGAAGACCATTAGGTTGAATACCAACCAAAAATAGTGGAATTTGAAGGTAATATTTCTAGTCAAACTCTGTCTATTTTTGTTGATTTAGGAGCTAGCCTAAGTTATATAAGCCCCAAAGTGGTATAAAAATGTTGTTTTGAAAACAATTAAATTTAAAAATTCCTGGCTAGTGGAGTTGGACATGGTGGCTAAAAGGATAGTGGTCAGTAAGGTTAGAAACTACTCCTTGGAGTTGGTAGGTCTGCTAATTATAGCACAACTAAATGCTTTTCCCCTGGGATCTTATGATATTATTTTAGGCATGGATTGCCTAGAAATCCATTGGTCTCTCTTAATTGTAAGGATAAAACTATCAATTATTTATATGAAAAAGGAATGAGACAGGAGATTCAAGGAGTGAAAATACCCTTGAAATTAAGACCGATAACAACCTCTCAGTTGGAAAAATGTATTCTAAAAGGGTGTCATATTTATAATGTGCAAGTAGGATACTCAAATTCAAAAAAAAAATTGCCACCTTAGAAAATCTACCTATTGTGAAAAAATTTCCTGATGTTTTTCCTAAAGATATTCCTGGATTGCCTCCAAAATGAGATATATATTTTACCATTGAATTAATTCTTGTAGCTTCTCCAGTGTCCCGAGCACCTTACTGTATGAGTGTCTTATAATTAATGAAACTTAAAATGCAATTACAAGCACTATTAGATAAAATTACATTTGCCCAAGGGTGTCACCATGGGGAGCCCCTGTACTTTCCTTGAAAAAGAAGGATGGAACCTTACGTTTTTCTATTAACTACCGACAGTTAAATTTGTTCACAATCAAGAACAAGTGCCCCTTACCTCATATTGATGAGTTGTTTGATCAGGTGAAAGGGGATACAATATTCTCTAAGATTTACCTTCGATCAGGTTACCATCGAATAAGAATAAAAGAAGAGGATATATTCAAAAAAACCTTTAGGACTGTCTATGGGAATTATGAATTTTTTGTCTTTCCCTTCGGGTTGACTAACTCCTCAGCCACTTTTATGTGTCTTATCAACAGTATGTTTCATCAATATTTGCATAATTTTGTATTTATTTTTATTGATTACATACTGGTGTATTCCCGAAACATGGAAGAGCATAAGGATCATTTGCGGATTGTTTTACAGACCCTGAGGGAACATTAATTGTATGAAAAATACAGGAAATGTGATTTCTTTAAGGAAAAAATTCAGTATTTAGGGCATGTCATAAAAAATAGGGAATTTTTGTGGACCCTCAGAAAATAAAAAACCATAATGGAATTTTTTGTCTGTGCAAATGCTTGTAAGGAGGGCGTAAGGGGATTATTAATGCAAGAAGGCAGATTTATAGCCTATGACTCTTGAAAGCTGAAAGAACATGAGCAGAAATACTCATCATATGACTTAGATCTAACAACTATAATACATGTGTTAAAAATGTGGTGACATTATTTGTTGGGAAAGACATTTTTGCTAATGACATATCACCATAGTTTAACTAACTCTTTTAAGAAGCCTACTTTGAATGCTCAACAAGAACTTTGGGTTGCCTTCCTTAGAAAAATTGATTTTGAAATTAAACATTTAAAATGAAAAGAGAACCGAGTAGTGGATACTTTGAGTCAGAAATTAAATTGCATTTATGAACTTTCCTTTAGCAAAGCTAAGGTTTCTTTTAAATAACAAATTAAAGAGGCATCCCAAAGAGATCGTGAATATCATTTTTTATGGAAGAAATCTCAAATTAGGAATACTAGTGAACAATAAATAGGATTCAAGGTAAATGATGAAAAGCTAATAATCTACCAAGACAGAATTTATGTTACCTACCAAATAAGTGTCAAACAATTAACTCCTGATGAGTACCATAGAATCCCTTATGTGGCTCACCCTGGTTACCAAAATTTAAGTACTACATTAAAAAAATAATACTTCTGGCCCAGAATGAAGGATTAAGTGGTTGATTACTTGGCTCATTATTTAGAATGTCAACAGGTGAAGATTGAACACCAACATCTAGTTGGACTGCTTCACCCATTGCTTATTTCGGAATGGAAATGGGAAACAATTATAATTAATTTTATCACTGGTTTACCCAAAACCAAGAAACAAAATGACTCTATAATAGTGGTTGGAGATAAATTATGCAAATCTGTTCATTTTATTCCCATGTAGTCTACCTTTAAAACGATTCAAATTTCTAACATTTTCATGAAGGAAATCTTTAGATTGCATGGAATACCAAAATCCATCATTTTAGATAAAGATGTAAAATTTATGTCAGCATTTTGGAAGTATTTGTTCGAAGGTTAGGCACTCAAACAAAATTTATTATAGCCTATCACCCTCAAATAGATGGGCAGACTGAGTGGGTAAATCAATTAATTGAATATATGTTGAGAATGTATGTAATGCAACAGTCATCTAAATTGGAGGATTATATACATTTGGTGGAATTTTCTTACAACCACAGTTATCATCCCTCCCTGAAAATGAGTCCCTTCAAAGTATTGTATGGGTGTAGATGTAAAACACCCATAAATTGGGGAGGCCCTGAAGACAAACTAATCTTGGGAGCTAACATTTTAAAAGAAATGGAGGAGGAAGTGAATAAAGTAAGGATGGATTTGAAGGTCGTGCATGATCGACAGAAGACCTATGCGGACAGGAAACACAGAATCATGAATTTCAAGTTGGAGATCACGTATATGTATGGGAGAAACCTAATAAAAGCACCTTACAATGGGGAATTTGCGCTCCAATAGCACCCTGATTTTGTGGTCCTTTCCATATTTTGGCTTGGGTAGGACTGGTATCTTATTAGCTCGCCTTACCCAGTCATATACATGTACATAAAAATTTTCATGTTTATGTACTATATATATATATATATATATATATATATATATATATATATATATATATATATATATATATATATATATATATATATATATATATATGATCTTAAACATATCATCAATTGGCTAGATATACAGGTAAGTTGCGAGGCAACAATATATGTATAGCTGTTTTTTTCTATAATAATGATGATGACTGATCTAATAAAGTATTTAATATTGTATATGTAGGTCGATCCAGATGGCGAATTACTAATTGAGCCCTTACACATACTCGATCGGAGAGAAGTAACGCTAAGGAGGTGATTTATCACCCAAGTTAAAGTGCAACGGCGACACTTTAGCCTAGAAGAGGATACTTGGGAATATGAAAAACTTATGAAAGAAGCTTACCCAAGCTTGTTCTGGTAGCATGAAAGCATCAGGATGATGTTTGGTTTAAATGGGGGATATTTTCAATATCCCCCGGGAAAATTTTTAAATAATAAGTTACTTAAGTTGAAATACATAACAATGTCGACACATTTTGGGAAATTTAAATATATTAGGTAGCAATAATTAATTATATTTTAAAAATAAAGTCAGGTTTATAATTATACAGGAATTATGAGAAAATTTGTGGAAAACATGCCTAATTGTGCCTTATATGTCAGGGTAGTCAGTTGTTATAGTTCAGACGGTTACCTGACCATAGCCTCTCCCTGAGACTTAAAAATAAAAATAAAAAGGAGACAACAAGGTAATAGCTACTTGAGGTATCTAGAGGAGGAAGGAGAAACAACAAGAAAATATATGTGTTGGGAAACTATGCTAAAATGTCAGGCGGATCCATGCATCGGAAAGGCCTGGACTAAGTCTGGTGAGGACCAGATAGTCACAGAGGTTAGTTGTGCAGAGCTATTTCTAACACCCTTCTTGTAAGGATAGCACTGGGGGATACGCAGTGGGAGCTGGTCTTACGGTTGGGAGGATAAGGCATTGTTTTCCGCAGGAGTTGCAAACTTTCGGTGCAACAGAAGAACATATAAGTATTATTGATTTGTTTAATTGTATAAGTTGTAGTAAAATAATTTAAATGGATCTATAATAGCAGAAGGTAGAATAAAAATTTGAAGTAACAGAGTCAGCTACAACTATACCTCTGTCTGAAAAGAATTTTTTAACCTTATAAAAACTAAAATAACTAAGTTTGTGTAATTTTGTATGGTAACTTGTAGGGGTGAATTAATAGTATATTCGTAGGAGAATGAACATGCATCGAGCAGTTTTATTCTGTTACAGTCGGGGTTTCTGGTAAGAGGCGAGCAATAAAACAATGAAAATTGGACGTGTGAAATAAAATGACAATGTAACAATACAACTCTTCTAGAAAAAACGTTGAATTTTCATACCTGAGTGTTGGAAACGGGATTAATACTCTATGTACTGGCACAAGAATGGATAGTAGCAACGAGAGAGGCACAAAGAAAACATTGTATGACAAATTTGGAGTCGGAAACAAACCCTCGTTGTACACAGAACAAATGATTTCGGCAGAGGGTTTTGCTTGGCAGTTACCAAAACCTAACCAAATGCAATCTCCACCCTAGATCAACAATCCTTGATATGAGTCGTATATGAAACTCGGGAATCGAGGTCGATGCCAGGTGTTGAGCTAAGGGGTGGTGTCAAGAAACTTCCTGAGCTCACCACACTCGTTGCAAGATAGCTAGGTTTAGGGTATGGTTAGAACATGAATTAATACAAGTATGTACAATCAAGGAACATAAACAAATGGCCTTGTATAAATTTAAATTTATGTATATGACTGTATACAACTTTAAAAACCTTGGTAACCACATCTAACACCATGTTATTAAACACAATCTTGACCATACAAATGATAAAATGGTGTTACATGTGTATTCGAAATGGAAAATTGGTAATGCATATATGTATATAGAAATAAGTAAGGTATTTCGCTTGGTATTCAACTTATCATAGCAACTATAACCAATGTAAGTTATGTGTTAAGCATTATGTTTTATTTTTTTTTTCTTAGGGATATCTGACAGGTGGTATCAGAGCCATAGTTGCAAATTTGTGGCCTATGGGTTAACAAGGAATAATAACCATTGTCATGTTCAGAGAGAGAGTGTCATAGATATTATGAGGAGAGCAGGATTTACACTAGTGAGACCTGCGATTGAAGCAGGTTCATCCCCTTTTCTGGAAAACAATCCAGAAATGTGGGTGCAGTTGGAAGAAGAATCACGCACCACCAATGTTGTTATATTGGAGATAGTCCAAGAGATGAAGAATGAAATGGCCAGATTAAGAGCTGACAATGAAAGGTTTATGCATGGACAAGAAAAAATATGAAAAAATAGAACCAGGAAGAGGAATCAAACAATGTATCCGATCTTAAAAGGCACAAGAGACAGGAAGTTGAATTGCAAGGAGAATTTAAGAAAATATAGCCTCAACCATTTGATGGCGAATAAGAAGAAGTTGTTGAAGCTTGGCTTATCAATATGAACAAAAATAATTCCAATTGTACGAATATGATCATAATTTAAAGGCTCGATTGGTGATCTATTGGTTGCAAGGAAAAGCCACCTTATGGTGGGAGGAAGTGAAAATAGTATGTGGAATCAATGAACAAAATGTGACATCGAAATTTTTTTTAAATATTTTAAAGACAAGTATCTAACTGAAATATTTTATGATGAAAAAGTGAAGGAATTTCAAGATATTTGATTAGGCCAGCTGACCATGGATGAATTCATAAAAAAATTCACATCCTTGCCACGATATGTTCCTTATATACATGAGGAAAGGGCAAAGGATCAACTGTTTATTAGCAGTTTACCTGCATTTATGAAGGAGCATCTGGAATTTGATAATCCAAAAACCATGGACAAAGTCATAAGAAAGGAAATTATTTGTTATCGGCAGTTAAAGAAAAAAGGAGATGGAGGAAAAATCATCAGTCATTGAGGGAAATAAGTCATAAAATGTTAAATAACCCTACAAAAATTAGCAGCAGAGCTGAAATACCAGTAAGACCTTGAGAAGGTTCAAATTATCAAATGAATCAATGGCTAATGAACAGTTTAATAAAATTGAAATGGAACTAGCAACTAGGCCTATGGTCCAATGTTTTGGATGTGGGGTACCATACTATGTTAAAAATTTCATGTATTGAAAAGGAGCAGAGAAGGTGGCATAGATTCAAGAAGCATTGACCACAGGAGAGGTGGCAAGGAGCTTGCCCAGAATTAATGTTGCTTTGGAAGACCATCAGGTTGAATACCAACTAATAATAGTGGAATTTTAAGGTAATATTTATGGTCAAACTATGTCTATTTTGATTGATCCAAGAGCTAGCCTAAGTTATATAAGCCCCAAAGTGATAGAAAAATGTTGATTGAAAACAATTAAATTTAAGAATTCTTGGCTAGTGCAGCTGGCCACGGGGGCTAAAAGGAGGGTGGTCGCTAAGGTTAGCAATTGCTCCTTGGAGCTAGCAGGTCAGCCAATTCTAGCAGACTTAAATTTTTTTCCCCTAGGATCTTATGATATTATTATCGGCATGGATTGGCTAGAAATCCATTGCTACCTCTTCAATTGTAAGGATAAAACTATCAATTATTTAGATGAAAAGGGAATGAGACAGGAGATTCAAGGAGTGAAAAGACCCTTGAAATTAAGACCAACCACAGCCTCTCAGCTGGCAAAATGTATTCGGAAAGGGTGTCATATTTACTTTGTGAAAGTAGGATACTCAAATTCAAAAGAAAAGTTTGCCACATTAGAAAATATACATGTTGTGCAAAATTTTCCTAAAGATATTCATGGATTGCCTCAAAAAAGAGATATAGATTTTACAATTGAATTAATTCCTAGAGCTGCTCCAGTGTCCCGAGCACCTTACCGATTGAGTGTTCCAAAATTAACATAACTTAAAATGCAATTACAAGAACTATTATATAAATAGTACATTTGCCCAAGTGTGTCACCTTGGGGATCCCCTTGTTATGCGGATTATTCCCTCTCGCTGACAAGAGCAATCTCCCTAGTACTCAACGAGTAGCTAGAAACAAACATCCATTTGGAAATATTTTTCTCTAGATTAAATGCATTTCAGAATTATTATAAGAAAGTAAAGAGGACATGCCCCTACCTTGAAATCCAATGTTCGATGCAGTCTTTTGTCTCGTCCCTCCAAAGTGGCTTCTTTAGTAAGTAGAACCTGCAATCAAAGACAAGACAAAAGAATCAAAGCATCTGCAACATATAATAATCAAGAAAAGCTAATCCAACTCAGTGATCAAGGAGTCTAAGTATTGATATTATTCAAATAATCTTAAGAACAATTCAATGAGAAAAAGAGATCCATATGTATTATCTTGAATAAAAAGAGTAATATTCCAACCTGATGCCTTGATGTTGTATAGATTTCTCTCAGGGTCCTAAACAATCATTCCTCCTTCAGCTTTACAAGCCTTCCTCTCTTAATACTAGCATAGAGTTATGGACCCAAGGGTGTGATCATTCTTATGCCAGCAATATTTTTCTAGTGTAGAAAGTATGCACTCTTGGGAATTTCTTCAGCAACTCATTTACAATATTTAAGCTACCCTTCAACCTGAAACTTGAGCTCAATTTATAGGGAAATGGAAGTAGTTTCAGCTTCCATGAAGAGGGGGATGGATTCCTCTCATGAAGGGATTTGAGCTCCATGGACCAAGGGATAAGCTCCATGAGTGGAGGGATAAAGCTCGAACTGATCGCGCCTCTAGAAGCTTTTAGTTGGGAGAATATTCGACCATCTAGGCTTCTAGAATTTACTTTTTCTTTTTACAGGGGTTGGAAGCTAATAGTAGAAAAACGTACGGGGGTTGCCGCAATTTATAGACCAAACATTTGCAGGTCCGCAGGAAAGGGCTAGAAAAAGTGCGAAGGTAGACTTTTAAGGGTTTTATAGAGCTTTTCTCTAATTCCAAGACTTGATTTAGGAGCACTAAGGTTTTTTACTTCTAATCAGAGCATGATATAGGTGGTGATAGACCTATACAGACAGTCAAATGTCATGGTGACAAAATAATGTGTAACAGATTTCCCCTAAAGTGCGAAGTCTGAGGTTATTCTGAAGAGTGAAGTGCTTTATCATTCTGAACATTGGATTGGAGACAAGGGTTGAAAACCTATAAAAACATTCAATGAAAACATATATTTATATCATCGTTGAGATAGGCATTCCCATACTCAGATCAAAACTAACTAAATGTTCTGGTATAAATATGATTTCAATATTACATCAAAAGTAGACATAGTATGGGCGCAGCTATCTGTCATGAGTAGTCTATTGTATCATGAATAATAAAACTCCTCGAAGCCTGGATGGTGGAAACTAGATCCAGGGCCTTTATTTCCACTTTCCGAACTAGTACGTATCTATCCATGTGATTGATTGTGTCAAAGTCGAACATGGTAGAAACCATTTGATTAGCGGTCAATGAGGTGAACTGTTAACAAATTTGAGAGAAACCACCAATAATGACAATGGTTCTCAAAGTACTCCAGTACAATCCATGAAGTGTGAATCAATGATTTTCAGTCGAAAACTCATGGAATCATTTGATCGAAGGTCAATGATGTGACCTGTTGTCAAAGGCGAGAAACCTGCCATTAGGGCATGCAGATCCCAAGGTACTGATAGGATTCTAGATCAACTTTCTAGATGATGAGCTAACGTCGATAGAAAGTGATCCGTTGCAGGAAATCCCATGACACGAAACCATTAGATCAAGTTTTGAAGAAATATTTGAAAGGACTGACTCAAGGATGGTCAATGTGAATGGAGAAAAATGTTTGCAATGAATGTTTTATTTGAATTTTCTCTTGAACACATAACAACACTACAGATGATTTGGTAGCATTTGACCAAAAGCTAATACCCAGAAACTAGCTGAAGACTTTCAATGTGGTTTGATTAACTGTTAAACAAAGGATTTCCGAACCCAGGTACAAGTGTGACAAAGTGTCGTGTTCAAGGGTGGCATGTTGCTTTCTAAACAAGGGTGACAACTGGATTCTTTTTCTCTCTTTTTCCCCCGCCATGACTAACAAGTACCTCTTTATTTTTTACAAGCCTGAGGAGGATAAAATTTTCTTGTTTGTGTAAGCTCATCCTTCGGATGATTCCATATTAGTATTAAAATGAACCCTAAGGAGTGGTCTAGTCCTATTTGTAATAGATAGGTCCTTTAGTGTTAAATTTTAACGAGTCCAGTATAGGAGAAACTTGGCATTTTTCAGTTTTAGGGAGTCAAAATAAAAACATAAGTAAACTCAATAGTTGTTATTTTTCATAAATTTAGTCTCTCTGGCCCGAAAAAGGATAAAATAATGCAGGAGAGAACTCTATTGACCACGATTAGTCAACGTATACCTTTTTCATAATTAGTACATTTTAGTCCAGAAAAGGAGTAAACTTATACTAAAGAGACGACTGTTCATTTACTTTAACGAGTTCGAATAGTTAAGTACTCAGTGATCTTTTTATATTTATAGAGTCTGAAAAGGGCTTAAAATATAACTCCAGGGTTTCACTTTTTCATAATTTTACAGAGCCTGAAAAAATGATAAAAGTATACTCAGTGTCAAAATAATTCTTTTCACCAAAAAATCTTGTGTCCTGCACAAAAAACTCAAAATATTACACATACTTGTTTCCAAGAAGTAAAAATATTTTAAAAATGACCTTTTAAAGTGAAAAATAAATAAAATATAATATTTTATTCATTAAAAAATATAAAAAGGAGTTAAAACAAAATTATTTTCACCTTTTGTCTTTAGAGCAGTGTATCGAGAGCTTTTGGCTAAAAAGTTCTAGAGTAGATATTGGGAGAACCGACCGTCCATTCCTCGAATTGTCAGAACCAGGTAATCCACATCATCTTAATCTTCATTTCTATCTGTTTCATTTTCCTTTTTGAGTCTTAATTTCATTTTTTAGGAGGATTTTGTGTTTAAAAATGCACTCTCGGGGGTCCGCAGGTCATTCACGCGATAATTTCAGACCCCGATAATTTTTTAAAGAAAAAATTATCAGGCTTCCATGGTTTTTGTGTGGAGTGCATGCAGATGTCCGCACTGTCTGCTCACAAAAACTGCGAGTGCACCATGACCGTTTTAAAATTAAAAATTTCTCTTAAAAATGGTTCAAATTTTGCATCCAAATGGTTTTTAGCTTTTAAATGTGTTGATTTGTAGGTTGTTTCACCATGTTGGAGTGGCGAGAACGTGAACATGAGCGTATGGACAATGAAGCCATGGAAGATCCTAACAATTCGTGCATTGAAGAATTGTGGCTTATATAAAGTCTAGGATATCTAAGGTATGAAGGCACAATCAGAGTTGATGACATGGCTTGTAAATGCATGGGAGGTTCAAGACCAATGCTTCATAATTGGGGACCACCAGCTCGAAATTGAGCTAGAGGACATTTATTTCCTTACCAGATTGTCCCAGACAGGAGGAAGCATATCCTTATTTGGAGCCAGACAGGGAGGTCTTCCTGTCGCCAGCTACAAAGAATAGTATTGCAGTAATGAGGCAGACTTAAAGGATAGTCGCATAGATATAAAAACTATCTTGCGATTGGATCTCAAAGTGATAGCATTTATAGTAACCAGATTGTGCGGCAGTGCAGCTCTGCATGTGGCCACTAAATCCCAAATGAAGATTGCAGTAGAGTGTTTCAGAGGGACCATATTTAACTGGTGCGAAGGAGTATTGGCCAATATGAAAGGCCAATTAACTAGAGCAAAGAACGTGAAGTTAAAAAACTTTGGGTATGGCACCATTCTCATTTCATTTGCTTTAGAGAGATTCCCACTTCTTTATCCTCAGCTGATTCCTGTAGATCGTGGGGAACCTCGTGAACCTCGGATGGTATGGTGGGTAGCATTAATGGCTCTCCATGGTGGCGATGGAAGTTCAGTGGTTCAGTTTACTTCGGCATACTTTATGTGGCTTAGGAACCAAGTCTTCACTATTGAAGACTTCCCTTATGCAGGAATGGATTACAGAGATGATCCTGAAACATATTTGCCTCCAAGGGCACAATGGGATGAGACACGTAAGCGAATTTTTTTAATGTTTTTAATCTAATTATTATTATTTTTATCATCCAATACTGACAAAAATATTTAAATGTAGATGTCAGTCCACGATGACCAACAACACTTCATCGCTTTGATAGGCGGGAAGCATAGCCTGTAGCACCTCCACAGGACCAGGCAACAGAAATCCTAGCAGATATGGACCACCACCTTGAGAGGTTGACCATAGACATTCCTGAGATAGGAACATATGATATTCCTCTTAGGCTTCAGAGACACGTGATAGGTGTTCCAAGACCATTTAGGAGATTTCTGCGCAAGGTAGCGCGTGTTATAGTCTATTACCATGATCATCGTCACGGATAGTGGATGATCATTGTGGATTGACATTTTTCATTTTTTGTATCAGTATCTATTAGATTATAAGATGTTTGAACCTAGGATCATAGACGATGTAATATTTTTTGAAAACAAACTAATCTATCATAATGAAATTACTACTTTCTTTGAGTATCTTGTTCAACATGTATCGAATGTTATTTTGGTTTACTTTTTTAATGTTGCAAATGTCTATTTAGAACATGATTAGCTAATTCATCGGCTAATGTGTTTAAATTTCTTGAAACATGTTGATATTCGATGTAATCCAATTGTCGTTCCAAGAGATGAACCTTCAAAAATCATCTCAATAACAATATATTTCTAATGGCATAAACCTTGTTTAAATGTAATATAATGAGTTGTGAATCTAACCTAATGATCAAATGTCGAATACCAAATGAAATGGCATCATATAATAACTCAATGACAACGCTGCATTCTACAATATTGTTCGTTGTTTGACCAAGGCATATCCCATGAATAAAAAATAACTCATCAGTGGGTGAATAGATAACCCAAGCTACGGAAGAGATATTCCGTGTACTACGACAGGCACCATCAACAAAACCAATGTACGTTTGAAGGGGTGTCTACATCTCCAATATCAAGAGTAATCAAGATAAGCAGTGATAGTAGTAACAACAAAACTAATCTAGGCACACTTTTCTAATCTAAGGCACACTATTCTAAAAAGTAACTATTGTACAAGAGAGATATTCACACAAAAGTCAAGCATAATATCTCTTAAGATAAAGACCATTTATGGGCTTATCTAGAGAGACCCTGTCATAATCAGTTAATTCATAGGCTCCTTTTGCAAGCACATGCTTGACAATGTAGGGACCATGCCACATTGGTTCGAATTTTCCAGCACCTAGCTTGATCGTATACTAAGACAAGGTCACCTTCTAAAAAAACACGAGGGTTAACACTTTGATCATACTGAGCTTTCACATGTTTCTTATGAGCTTCGGTAGCCAGTGCAACGGTGTTCCAAGTCTCATCTAATTGTGCTAAGTACAAAAAGTGTTTTTCCTCTTCAGAGGTAGCTGGTAACAACTCAATGGCTAATTTGAGTGACGGTATTTCGCATTCAATGGGTAACACAGCTTCTAAACCATAGACAAGTTGAAAAGGAGTGAACCCTATAGCAGTTTTTGCCGAGGTTAGGTATGCCCATAGTGCCGAAAAAACATGGTATGCCAATTCGATTTGTGAGTTCCAATAATCCATTTAATCATGGTGGTTAAAACCTTGTTGACGGCTTCAACTTCACCATTAGTCTATGGGTAATATGGAGTAGAATTATTATGGCGCAGGCCAAGTTGATCGGAAAGTTCGGTCATCATAATATTTCGAAAATGGCTTCCATGGTTTGTGATAATAGCTTCAGGCACACCGAAATAAGAAATAACAGATTGAATACAAAAGTACCTGCAGTTTTGCTGTTATGTATATTTATTAATTATTAGTTAGATATAGTTATCTTAGGTTTTATTAAGTGAAAGGGCATGATCAAAGATCATGCCTCTTCGCCAAGGGACACCATAAGGCTATATTTAAAGCCTTGGTGATTCCCCATTGTAATCATCTTTCATCTTTTATCAATAATAATATATACTTATAAAGTTTACCAGAGTTTTTACACTCCATTGGCATCAGAGCCATCGCTCTTCGGGATTTGTGTGATCACCCAGAATTAAGGAATTACAAGAAAATTCCAAAATTGCAGATTTTTTTTTAAAACCAAGTGCTTGTGGGTAGCAACATTTGTTTTTTAAAAAAAGAAGAAGGAAGAAATATATATATATTAATAAAATCAAAAGAGAGAAGGAAATTCAACATAAAGGGGGAAATAAATTAAAAGGAAAAAAATATATATTTAAAAGAAAATAGTTCCAAAAGAAAAAGAAAAAAAAAGTAAAAAGAGATATATATATAAAGAAGTACATATACGTACATGTGAAGACAAAGTAAAAAGGAATAAGGAAGAGTAATTGCTCGTGGTTTACAAGCTCGTGGTTTTGTAGCCCATGGTATTAAAACCCATTCACCCTTTTCAAAACAACGTGACTTTTAAAAACAACGTGACTTTTCAAAGTTAACAAATTTTTTCCCCATAATTATATATATATATACATATAATTCAAATAATAAAATAATAATTATTATTATTATTATTATTATTTAAAAATATATATAGATAATAATACAAATTATTATTATTATTTCAAAAAAAATTAATTTAATTAATTAATTAATTAATTTTTAAAAAATGGAAAAATTGGCGGAAAAATATTCCCCACCTCATACACGTTCAATGTCCTCATCGATGTCGATGGCCAAATTCCAGAAGAAATTGGTGGATCTCGAGAAACAGATCAATAATAATTCCGAAGAATTCGGAAAAAGATTAGTCGATCTTGAAGGTACAGTTGCAGGACACTCCAACGACATCAAAAAGGTTCATGATACGACAAATCAAATAGAAAGACAAATGTGGCTAAATCATCACGAGGCCACAGAAAAGCATAGCGAAGCAATGAACAAGATGACAGAGCATAGCGAAGCAATGAACAAGATGACAGAACTCTTCAATAAGCTAAATGATAAGATAGATAAGTTAAGTCAGACACAATCCCCAATATTTCCTAACATGGAACAAAATCAACAAAACAATTCCGAAAACTCAGGGAACTCAGAAGAGCATCAGGAAAAAACCGATTCCCCACCTCATCAAGAAGATAATAATGCAAATTTTCAAAATAAGCAGCTCTGGAATGCATTTGCTAATCAATATCCCCTTCTTGTTCCACCATTAGCATATCAGCGAAAAGCCAAAATCGAGCTACCCAAGTTTGATGGTAATGAAAAAAATAGCGTTGCATGGCTTAATAAAGCGGAAGAATATTTTGAGATTTATGACATTACTAGTGATGATGAAAAAATTAAGCATGCTTCCATGAAAATGGAAGGAGAAGCATATAATTGGTATATGTGGTGGAAAAATACGACGCTTGCTATTAGTTGGAGGAAATTTAAGGATTCATTCTTCAAAAGGTTTCAAGGCATAAAAGAAGAAAAGTTTTTTTTCAACGTTTATCAAATTACGCCAAAAAGGAGATGTGGATGAGTACACTCGAGAATGGGAGACCTTGGCAACGCAAGTACCGGGATTGTTAGAATCTCGTCTAATCCAGTCTTACATCTCAGGACTTAAAATCCATATACAAGAAGAGCTCGAACTTCATGAAATTACATCAATAGAAGTAGCAAGGCAAAAAGCAAAAGCTGCTGAAAAGAAATTTGAAAGGTTATCAAAACCAGAAAAAAGTATATTCGAGACAAAGACTTCCTCAATCTGAAAATATAGATGACACAAAATATGTCCCACCCCATGTTCGTGAAGAAGAAAAATCTAATGTGGAAAAACGAAGAATGAGAGAGGGCAAGTGCAAGCGTTGCAGTGAAAACTGGGACCCTAAGCACAGATGTGCTAATGGAAAAGTGAAAAATCTATACATTTGTGAAGCAACTAATGACGCTAACAATAATGATTCATATATAGAAGGATTAGAAGACAACTTAGAGTTCTCTCCAGAAGTGGATGGCGAAACTATTCCGCAAGTGTCATTATCAGCTATGACAGGCATATCACAACCTCAAACTCTAAGGTTAAGAGGACATATCAAGAACAACAACGTAATGGTTCTCGTCGACACTGGCAGTACCCACAATTTTCTAGATTCAACCATGGCAAAAAGACTTAACATATTTACCTTCCCCATGCCTAATAAGAAGGTAATGGTGGCCGATGGTAAGAAGATTGAGCAAGTAGGGAAATGCCATAAGGTCAAACTACAGATAAAAAAATTTCATTTAGAATCTCCATTCTACACCGTTCCATTACGAGGAGTAGATGTGGTCTTAGTAATTCAATGGCTACAAACTTTAGGTACTTATTCTGCCAACCATCAGAAGCAGTTTATAAGTTTTAAGTGGAAAGGGCAGAAACACAGGTTGTATGGATTCCAAGCCCCAGAAGATCAAGTCGTATCTTCCTCTCTGATGACGAAGATGATTCAAACAGGAGTGCCAACATCTACAGTACAATGTCATCAGTTAGAAATGTTATCTTCAAAAGGGAGCCACGAAGAGTCACCAGAAGAACAAGGACTAGTTCGAACACACGAAAAATTATTCCAGGATCTACCCATAAAAGTGCCTCCAGATAGGAAAATCAAACATCCAATAGAAGTCAAGACAGGATCCGACCCTGTCGATATCAGATCTTTTCACTATCCACATCAACAAAATATTGAACTCGAGAAGATGCTCCACGATCTTTTTAAAATGTGGGAAGCAAGAGCTCGCCACTCGAGAAACCTAGGCTTTCATCAATGATGTCCTTAATTATGTATGCTTTGAGGACAAAGCATCTTTAAGAGAGGGGTAATGTTATTTATATTTATTAATTATTAGTTAGATATAGTTATCTTAGGTTTTATTAAGTGAAAGGGCATGATCAAAGATCATGCCTCTTTGCCAAGGGACACCATAAGGCTATATTTAAAGCCTCGGTGATTCCCCATTGTAATCATCTTTCATCTTTTATCAATAATAATATATACTTATAAAGTTTACCAGAGTTTTTACACTCCATTTTCCATCTGTCGCGAATGTAGGCATTGCCTCAGCCCATTTCGTAAAGTAATCTACAGTGATAATAATATACCCATGCCCCCTGTCCGAGTGAGGGTTATACGTAATGTAATCAATGCCATATTTCGCAAAGTAGCTGACAACAATGATTGGGTGAAGAGGAACTGGAGGTGCACGCAACTTTCGATCAAAAATTTGGTAGTTCTGGCATTTTCGGACCGCAATAATACAATATTTGAAAAATGATGGCCAAAAATAACCAGCGTGAAATATCTTTTGGGTTGTGGAAAACCCAGACATATGACCACCACACGCTTCAGAGGGGCAATCATTCAAAACCCTTTCAGCCTCTTCGTGAGTTATACATCATCGAAAAACAGAATCCACACCACGACAATAAAGAGTGTCTCCAACAATATTGTATTTTTGGGATTGATATCAGATTCTCCGTCGATTTGAACATGAAATATATGGGCAAAAGGTTTGGGTTTGAAGATATATAATAATATCTCCATACCATGGATCTAATGTACTGATGAGAAACAAATATTCGTCTGCAATGGGATCTCTACCACTGTTTCTGTTTCAGTATTGGGAAAGTCACACATAAGCTTTGCAAACACTAGTGATTTCTTTGATTTAGATTTCTCAAATTCCAAATCAAACTCTTGTAGGATGACAATCCATTTATATTATTTTCCCCTGAGTAATTGTTTTGTCAAAATATACATCATCAGGTTGCAATTAGATATCACAGTTGTTTTACGTAACAGTATGTAGTGACGAAATCGTTGGACAACTAGAACTACTTCCAAGGCCAATTTCTCCACATGCGAGTATTTGATTTCCATCGGGTTGAGATCTCGACTTAGATAATAGATCACATGTTCATTGTGAGATTCATCCTCTTGAACCAAAACCATTCCAATTGTGGAATCAGAGGAAGCTAAGTATAAAAAGTATTCCTGGTGGTAATTGGGTGGATGCAATAATGATGCATGGGTTAACGCGTGTTTTAATGCATCAAAATATTTATCAGCAATCTCATCCCAAATAAAAGGAAAACTTTGTTTCAACAACCGGGTAAAACATTTTGTTAACTCAGCATAGTTCGGAATAAACCTACATAAAAAATTTTCTTTCCCTTGCAAACTTTGGAGTTGGCAAAGTGTGGAAGGAGGAGGTAAGTTGATGATGGCCTCAACCTTTGAGGGGTTGACACGAATGCCATCTTTCGAAACGATGAATCCAAGTAATTGTCTTGATTGCACACAAAAAACACATTTTTGCGTGTTCAAACGAATCTTGTAGTGCATACATCTCATGAATATAGCTTGTAAGTGTGTAGGATGATCATCTCTGCATAAAGAGTGAGTAGGTAAATCATCCAGATAAGGCTGTACAATATTTTTGATGTCATGAAAAGCATAAGACACAGCCCTTTGAAAAGTTTCACCAACGTTTTTTAATCCGAAAGGTAATTTGCAATAAGAAAATGTTCCCCAAGGACATATAAATGTTGTTTTTGGTTGATCAGCAGGAAGTATGTTGATTTGATTATAGCCAGAAAATCCATCCATAAATGAGAAAATTTCATTTCCGACACAATCATCAATTATTTGGTCGATATAAGGAGTAGGATAATTGTCTTATGGACATGCTTTATTAATGTCCCTATAATCGACGCATACTCGTATAGTCCCTTGTTGCTTCGTAACGAGAACTATATTAGATACCCAATCTGTCAATGGAATTGGATAAATAAATCCTACTTGTAACAGTTTTTCAACTTCAGCTTTGATAGCAGCAACTTTTCGCGGATGTATTGGACGTAATATTTGTCTAATAGGTTTGACATCCAGGTATGTCTTAATTTCATGAATGATAATATTAGGATCAATTCCTGGCATCTCTTCGCAAGACCAGGAAAAAATATCTCGGAATTATTGAAATAGGGATTTGTATGTGTTAATCTCTTCAATTGTACAAGAAGCACCTATATGAATGTTTTCAATAATTCCAAGTTTAACCGATATGTAGATAGGAACTGTTGTAGAAATATTTCCCAAATTAATATGAAAATCTGAATTTGTAATCGATATGGGATTTTGTGGTTTCTCGACATAATCAATTGTAAAAATAGATGAAAATTGTTTTCAAATTTATCAAGATCAGGTAAAAACGAAGATCTATGATGTAGATCATCCCAGGGTAATTCATCCAATGACAAAATTTCTCAAATACTTTTATCAGTTTGAAAACCATGTTGAAAGGGGTTGGAAAATGATGTCAAGGCTGAGCTTGATAGAGAAGAGGATTCTTCAGTGATCACATTCATTTGATCAGGAGTAGTTGAAAGTGTGTCAGAATACGAATGTACTGCCACATATGCCATTTCAAAAGGACTCAAAGGCATCTCGTCATTGAAAGAGTCTAGTTCTGATTCTGAAGGCACTACCCAAGTGTCATCGAATGTTATAGTGATTGATGAGATCATATTGATGTTGGCAATGGTACGTGGTACATTAGGTGGAGGTATAGATAAAGTTCCCATGAGAGCAGAATCCTTTACTAATCCTACACCAAAATCTTCATATGAGATAGTCGTTTTTCCAAAATGTTGGATATTGTTTGTAGAAGCAGGGTCGAACGAATAATACGACAACTGATCGATTTTCACAATCTTTCCCTTATGAGGAAACATGATTAGCCGAAATAAGGATGAAACGACAGCATTCATGGCATAAGACCAACTATGACCCAAAATAAGGTTGTAATCGAGAGGGGCATCAACAACTTCCACATCTAGATTAACGGTTTTACGTTCTACTTCTATAGGTAGATCCTGGAGTATTCCGTATGGATGAAATCCTCTTCCATCAAAGGCTTTAAGAATTGTCGGGGATTGGTTGAGTTTTGGAGAATCGAGATTTTTCCAACAGTTAAATGACATTATGCATGTATATTCCCCCTCAGCAATTACAGTATGAAAAACCCATCTGGTTTTTACTAATACTGGTATTTGAAAAGTCATCTGATGAGGGAGTCTCGGTGTAAAATTTTATATATCAAAGACCATGAGGTTGGAATCCTACGGATCAATAGATCTGATAGCTGATAAGAGTAATTTCCTTTGTGTTGGACATGATTGTAGCACTTCTAAGGTCAGCATTGTTGAAGGGGATATCGCCAAATCTTCAACAATGTTGTAATTTTGAGTAGCTCTCACATGTGGATTGAAAGATGACCTTCAAAGTACACCTTTAGCAGGCAGTTTAATCACTAGATCAGGATTAAGTTTCTTGATTTGGAGTGGTCGGAAACTGAAAGAGATATAGCTAGTTTTTTACTATAATTTTTTTTCTCTTTACCAGTTATAGGATTTTTACTTCCATAGTCTTGCAATCGTGTCACAACCATAACCTCAGACATCATTAAAATATTTGTCGATGAGTTTGAAGAAGATCTTATCATTTTATTATCTTGAGTGGGAAAAGGATCCTTCAAGATAGTGGGTGTGGGTGAAATTTTGACAAACTTAGAGACCTCAGCCCGATGTGGGCACTCTTTGGTATAGTGATCCTTGTCACAGATAAGACAAGGTTAATGAGGTTTCTGTTTTTCATCAGTTGGTTGATTCTTTTCAGTTTTCTCTTTAGGAGATTTAGTTTGTTTGTTTTTATTCTTTCCTTTCTTCTTATTACCTATTTTAGATTTAGTTGTAGATGAGTCTACAACATGTATGTCGGCAGAAGTTTCAAGGGAAGAATCTCCTTTCGGTGAATCTGGTAAAGTTATAATAGGAGAAGTAGTTTTGGAGGACTTATTCTTACTCTTATTAGCACTAACTGAACCAATTACACCATATGTAGCATGAGAACCAGAAGGAGTTGCAGTTATTTGACCTGGACGCGATAAGTCAGGAATTTTTTCGTATAAAATACCAGACTGTGTATATACAAGGTCTAAGTATTGTGCTTGAGCTATGAACTGTTCTTCCGTAACAACACCTCCCTTAGCCACATCTTCAGTGATCTTTGGAAGCAATGATTTGATAAACCATTCTGCCAAGATCTGATCCGGAATAAAAACTTTCACTAAACGTCATCTACGTCTCCATTCATGTATGTGATCTGAAATGTATGTAGACGTAGATTTTTTTAATGAAGTTAATATTTCTATTCCATTGTTGTAACGGACTGGAAACTAAAAGTTTGTTAAAAAATTTGTTTCTAACGCGTTGAAATTGTTGAATGAGCCACGTGGTAGTTCAATATACCACTTTGCAGCCAAACCTATCATTGTTCTTTGAAACAATCTTAATCGAATGGAATCATCGATTAAAGAGTTGGGTGCGCACCAGAGGTGGTAATCCATGGCATGGTTTGAGGGGTCTTATCCTGATTTACCTTCGAACTTAGGAATATCACTGGGAAACTTATTCGGCATTGGTGGCTAAAAAAGAAGATAATAAATCGGATCATTCGTGAGGCGTGACAAATCTAGTAAATCTAAAGTTGCAATGAATGGTAACCGATGGTTAGGATCCTACTGAGAAAACTGATAACCTTGAGGGACTATACCAGTACTAGGAGGAGGATATCCAGGGTAACCTGGGATAGCCTGTGCAGTTGGGATCAAAATGCCTCTGGGATAACCAGGGTTAGTCATACTCTACTAAGGTTGAGCTTGTGTCTGATATGTGTAACTAGGGTACGGTTGATGTTGGTATACTGGATTTTTTCCTATAGGTCCATATTGATATTTCCCTTGATACAGTTGATAAAAAAACTGACCTGTATAAGGTTGGCTTGTTACAATTATACTTGTACCAGGTTGCCCTATAGATTTTTGAACAGTAGTCTGAACCATAAGTCCAGGTTTATGAGCAGTGAATTGAGGGATTGGTTGTGATACAAGTGTCATTGTTACTTGAGGGGCTATAGAAATAGGGACTGCAAAAACTCCAGGGATAGGTGTACTAGGTTGTTGAATAGAATTTGATGCAGCAGACCAGGTTGCTGAATACTACTAGGTGCAGATACCTGAGGTATAATTTGAAGCATAGGTTGGACAGGTTGTTGGATTTGAGTGTAATAAATTGGCTGACCAGGCTGATTATAAGGTACTTGCACAGTGGGTTGCAAATTTTGTTGATTCAACGACGGATTCCACACTTTATTTACCCCAGGATAATAAATTCACGTTGAAGGTTGTGATGCGTAAGATGGACCATAACCAGGTTGATAATTTGGAACGTAAGCTTGATAGTTTGCTAGATAATTTCCACTAAAAGATTTATCTCCTATTATCACTCTACAAATTTTCAAAATCCGATGTTTGAAAATCAGCCATAATACTCCTTCAAATTTCTTAGTTTGAAAAATATCATAAAATGATGAATTTTATGGTGTATTTAAATTTTTTTAACTTAGCTTAAGGTCTTAGAAACGAGTCCAAGTCACATCAGAGGAGTATGTTTTGAGCTGATACTTGGAAATGACCACAAGTCCGAAATTTTGCCATCTATTACCAAACTGTCTAAGTTTGTAGTGAATATAGCTGGAAATTAACAGGATTTGCTACGGAAACACCTAATAGTTTTGTAGCAAATCTGACATTTGTCAAATGAAACGTACTACGAAATTTCTGCCAATATTTAACGATTTGAAGAATAATGATGAATGACTTAGTGTTGCAAGGACCTGCTGCCATATTTAAACCATCATTTTAAAAGCGTTCCATGTCAGTCATCATTTGTTTATAGATCCTCTCATTCCACTCTCATACTTTCTGTTTTATCTTTCCACACTCATTATTCGTTGCTAAAGCATCTCTCTGTCAGGAAGCTGCCCTGTAAAAACCCTTGTCAATTGTATGAGTCTCATCCCATTTTAGTTGCTCTTTTTTATCAAGCGTTCTATCCTAAATAGGTGTAAAGAGGTAAGGTAATCCAGCATTTCATCACACTGGGAATGGTGACAGCTACACCCAAGAAAGATTACAAAGGAGTTATACCAATCCGCTATGAACCTACAGCTCCAGATTTGGTTTTAGAAAATGAATATCTCACAGAGTTGTTTACAAAGGTAGGATGCATTGAATTCATTCAGAAATTGCAAGGGAATCATCCACAGGTGTCACGAGATTTTGTGGCCAATTTCAGAGGAACATTTACAAAGGTAGGTTGTCTCCATGTCCTAATTTCACCGAATAGTATCTCTAAAGTAACAGGGACTCCCAGGGTTGGAGAGGAGTGGTTTAAAGCCACCAAATTTGACTTGAAAATTTGTGATGAGTATTTTAAACCAGAACATGCAGGAATCAAAATTACTAAAGGAATTCCTAGGAGCTATCTTAAAGATGAATTTTCTAAGCTGCTAACAGTCATACAAAAGTATTTTACATGTGAAGGGCACTTTCAAACCATATATATGTATCATTTCAAATTATTGATTCATTTTACAGGGAAGAAACTCATAGATATCCCATTCTATCTCTTTAGAAGTCTTGGGAAGATGGCAGACAAGGTACAAGGAAAGCCTGAAGATATGAAACTTCCATTTTCCACCATGGTTTGATGAAGTTGCTAGTTTTGGAGGAATTAAACAAAATAAACAGAGACTGGGCATCATTTCTGTTCATGAATGGATATGAACTAGATGTCTTATCTCCGAGAAAAGCTTCCAAATCTAAAATATCTCCTTCCAAGCAAGAAATGGGTGTCAATGCTATTGAAGGAAATCAACATGAAGGTTTAAAGGTTTCAGATAAAGACTTGATGGAACATACTGAGTTAGTCCAGGACATATCACTACTTCCAGCAACTAGAACTAGAAAGAGGACTGTCAAGCATGTTACAGACAGCAAGACTGAATCTGAAGCTAAGAGATCCAAAGGAAATGTTAAAGAAGATGTTAAAGGCAAAGGTAAACTTGAATACATCCTACAAGCCATTGACATTGCAGAATCTCCTGTAGTAAAAGAAGCTAAAGAGCAGACATCTAAAGTTAAAGGTAAGGGACACATTATTAAAAAATTAGATTTCTCCTTAGATGATTCAGCTTTTATATTCAAACCTCGAAAACCTCATACCAGGTCACAAATGTCAAAAATTGTTACTATCAAGATATGACTCAAGGATAAGAAGACAGATAAAACTACAGATATGTCTCAAGAAAAACTTAAGATAGGTTCTTCTAAAGGAAAGGACAAGGTTATAAAGAAAACTGAAAAAGAGGCTTTGATAGAACAATTGAAAATTGTGAAAGATGAATTGGTTGAAACTAAGAAAGAGTTGGAGAGATATAAGAAAGACAGAGAGATGATAGATTAAGTAGAAAAGAAATTGACTGAACAAGTTGTTCATTTTGAGACTTCTATTGCAAAAACCAAGAATATGTTGAAAAGGACACAGCCTTTGCGCAGCATAGTGTCACAGAAAAGAAATAGGAATTGGTGCCTACAAGCAGAGAAGAGAAACCTACAAAGGCAAGTGAAAGAATTAAAAGAGTAAATGAAACTGATGAGAACAGAATTGGAGAAAAGAGACTTCGAAAGAGGAGATGTAAACAAAGTTGCTTGAAAACACTGACATACAATAAGGTAACAATTAGATCAGCATATTTTTGTCTTATATTGTCAAAAAACTACCTACATTTATGTTCATATACTTTTTGAAGCTCAGATGCAAGTTTTATTGAATTACCTAAGTATTAGGCAATTCCACAACAAGTGGCAGGCTTGAAGGACAGTTTTTGCTACGGAATTTATGAAAGCATCTTTTTGGTTTTGAAAAGAAAAAAATTGATGGAAGTAAGAAGTTTTAAAGGCCATGCTTATTTGTTTTGGGTCATATAACATCTTCCAAGGGTTAAAATCAGCAGAAGAATATTATATATCAACTTTTTGGATGCGCTACGAAAACATGTTGTTTTTGTAGCTCAAAAACAGAGTTTTAGCAAAGAAGACAGTTTTATGACAAATAATGATAAGGCATGAAAAGGATCAAGCATGTGTAAGATTACTCATCATCAGGTGTCAAATTGTATCAAATGTCAAAGACTATCATTTTTTTCCAAGTGGAGACTTTATTCAAAAGAAGAGTTTGAAGACAATAGTCCAACATGTGCCATGTCATCAAACTAAATTTTTCAAAATGCTGGGCAAAGTTATTCCACGAAGGCTGTCATGATATAAATGTTTTGTTAATGGGAAGCATAGTATAAATTTAGGATTCCTCTTGAGGATGACTTGGATTAGTTTAGTTCAAATGTAATAAATAAGTGTTTAAGTCCTAGTATGACTCTTAGTCTTATTTCGAATAGGTGTCAGTCCTAATCTCTAGAATCCAGTTTATAGTTAGATTTAAGTTTCAGTTTAAAGTTTAATAATCTAGCCACTTGGCAGATTGAATGTAAAGGCTAAATTCCTATAAGTATTGAAGACTTCGATGTACCAAGGGTTGGAAGATGTTATCAGAACTAGTTACTTTTGTAAATGCTTTGAGCAGATTGATATATATATAAAAGAGTGACTTTTTCTGAAGCTGAGATTCTTATTATACTTCAGTGAGCTTTATTTCTTCTCTCATATGTTTTACTTCCATAGTTTTGATGCTTAATACTCAGAATTCATGGGAACATGCTCTGACTTCCTTTAAGTGTTGATTTATGGTGAATTGAGCTCTTTGGTCTTATATGTGGATGGTTTATTCAATGTTTGATACTTATTACTCAAAATTCATGGTCATTCATGCTCTGACTTCCTTTAAGTGCTAAGCTTGGGTAAATCTATGTTAAATACTTCCCTTTCACTTTCTTAAGGTATCATTACTCAGAATTCATGCACTCATGCTCTGATGTCCTTTGAACCTTAAGATATTGAGAATTTCCTGAATGTGTCACCCTTTCATTAAAGTATATACAAGCCTCAGTTTTGTAAGAAGAGCTATTTTGTTATCTTATCCCTATCACTAACTCCATATCCCAATGGTAGCTTGTCTTCATCTTTAAACCTGCAAACATACAAAACCACAAACCATAGAGTTAGCCATCTATATTTATAAAAAATCATTAACCCTTGAGAGAGCCCTCTCAGGCTGAGGAGGCTAAGCCTCATCTAAAAGGTTGGTTTGAAATAGTTACACTGAAGTAGTCTGATCAGCAACCTATCAAGGTGCTGTTTTGGTGATAACATTTTGGTGCGTCTGCAGGGAGTCTGAAGATACATCTCTTTTGAAAAATCATGCAGCTGAACTCTTGAATGTAGTAGGAGCTCAGACATCTGTTCAAGGCTGCAAAAATACCTTGGCGACTCCACACATCAAATAAAAAATTGGAAGGTGATTCCATTGCTAGAAGATCAGTTGCTAGATGAAGTTTCAAGATGAGTTCCATTGCAAGGAAAAATGCCAGGTATGATCCTATGAATTGGTCTCATATCCCTGGTTTTCCAAATCCTATGCCAAATGTTGATTGGTTAGATGATCTTCCAATATTCAAAGATGAAAAGAAAGACAATGCTGCTCTTCATTTGGTTAGGTTTCATCTACATGTACATAGTCTTAAGGTTCAAATTCCTGAAGACTGTCTTATGAAGATTTTTATGAATACTCTAAAAGGAAAAGCATGGTCTTGGTATAAAGGTTTAGCAGATGGTTTATTGTATTCTCTTGCTAATTTTCATGATGAATTCTATGAGATGTATAAAGAATTTCATCCATCTCTATTGCTGGTCAAAGATTGTTGTAAGCATTTTGTGGGTTTTATTCAGTATTTGGAAGATTGTTATGGTGATGATGAATTTATGGATGAAGAAATTTTAGAAGCTCTTCATGACCATATATTCCAAAAACTAGAAGAAAGAATAACATCCCCTAGGATCCATCATGGAAATCAGCAAGAGAATACTTTTGAAAATTATATTTCATCCTCCGAGATTGATATAGATATGCTGCAGACTTGTCAGTCTTTAGATTATGATGAAAATGAAAATCAGTGCAAATACCAAGAAGAAATACTGGAAGACTGTTTTACTGACCCTCGCGAAGAGGAATGGATTGATGATTTCTGCATTTCCTTAGAACAGATTAATTCAAAAAGTGATCATAATAGTGAGGAAGATTTCATTGTCTATGGAAATCAATCAAAAAAGCAGTTGGATCACTTATCAAATGAATTTTGTGTGACTAAAGATCAGTTTTTAGAAGTAACACAATGTTATGAGGACCATCAAGCTGATAATGTATTCTAGGATCCTATAGCTTTATACATGGAAGATTTTTACTCTCCAGTGTTTCAGTTTTGTTTTTACCATGAAGATCAGAGGCAAATTTAGTGGCACTGGTCATCACAATTCTATAGTTACTTTGAAGTCCAATATAGTCAAATATCAGATAAAGAAGATGATTGGCTTTATTTGAAATTTCACGTTGATTGAGTTGAAGGAAGTTTATAGTTAATAGATTAGGTGGGTAGGAATATGTGCAAATAAGCTCAAGGTTGACTGAGCATTTTCAGTAAGGACAGTTTGAAGGAGGAGTTTGGGCAGAAATTCAAAGTTTTTATTTATAAAAAGATGATTGCAGCACTGGAGCTACGAGTTCTTAGCATACCACAGGGGTATGCTATCCCTAATGGAGCCACTGTTATCACTCTACAAATTTTCAAAATCTGATGTTTGAAAATCAGCCATAATACTCCTTCAAATTTTTTAGTTTGCAAAATATCATAAAATGATGAATTTTATGGTGTATTTAATTTTTTTAAACTTAGGTTAAGGTCTTAGAAACGAGTCCAAGTCACATCAGAAGAGTATGTTTTAAGCTGATACTTGGAAATGACCACAAGTCTGAAATTTTTCCATCTGTTACCAAACTGTCTAAGTCCGCAGCGAATATAGCAGGAAATTAACGGAAACACCTAATAGTTTCGTAGAAAATCTAACATTTTTCAAATGAAACGTACTACGAAATTTCTGCCAATATTTAATGGTTTGAAGAATAATGATGAATGATTTAGTGTTGCAAGGACCTGCTTCCATATTTAAACCATCATTTTAAAAGTGTTCCATGTTAGTCATCATTTGTTTATACATCCTCTCATTCCACTCTCATACTTTATGTTTTATCTTTCCGCACTCATTATTCGCTGCTAAAGCATCTCTCTGTCGGGAAGTTGCCCTGTAAAAACCCTTGTCAATTGTATCAGTCTCATCCCATTTTAGTTGCTCTCTGTTATCAAGCGTTCTATCCCGAACAGGTGTAAAGAGGTAAGGTAAGCCAACGTTTCATCACACTGGGTATGGCGACAGCTACACCCAAGAAAGCTTACAAAGGAGGTATACCATTCCGCTATGAACCTACAGCTCCATATTTGGTTTTAGAAAATGAATATCTCACAAATTTGTTTACAAAGGCAGGATGCATTGAATTCATTCAGAAATTGCAAGGCCCCATCATCCACAGGTGTCACGAGATTTTGTGGCCAATTTCAGAGGAACATTTACAAAGGTAGGCTGTCTCCATGTCCTAATTTCATCGGATAGTATCTCTAAAGTAACAGGGATTCCCAGGGTTGGAGAGGAGTGGTTTAAATCCACCAAATTTGACTTGAAAATTTGTGATGAATATTTGAAACCAGAACATGCAGGAATCAAAATGACTGAAGGAATTCCTAGGAGTTGTCTTAAAGATGAATTTTCTAAGCTGCTAATAGTCATACAAAAGTATTTTACATTTGAAGGGCTCTTTCAAACCATATATATGTATCATTTCAAATTATTGATTCATTTTATAGGGAAGAAACTCATAGATATCCCATTATATCTCTTTAGAAAGTCTTGGGAAGATGGCAGACAAGGTTCAAGGAAAGCCTGAAAGATATGAAACTTCCATTTTCCACCATGGTTTGATGAAGTTTCTAGTTTTGGAGGAATTAAAGAAACTAAACAGAGACTGGGCATCATTTCTGTTCATTAATGGATATGAAATTAATGTCTTATCTCCGAGAAAATCTTCCAAATCTAAAATCTCTCCTTCCAAGCAAGAAATGGGTGTCAATGCTATTGAAGGAAATCAACATGAAGGTTTAAAGGTTTCAGATAAAGACTTGGTGGAAAAAAATGAGTTAGTCCAGGACATATCACTACTTCCAGCAACTAGAACTAGAAAGAGGACTATCAAGCATGTTACAGATAGCAAGACTAAATCTGAAGCTAAGAGATCCAAAGGAAATGTTAAAGAAGATGTTAAAGGAAAAGGTAAACTTGAAGACATCCTACAAGCCATTGACATTGTAAAATCTTCTGTAGTAAAAGCAGCTAAAGAGCAGATATCTAAAGTTAAAGGTAAGGGACTCATTATTAAAAAAATAGATTTCTCCTTATATGATTCAGCTTTTATCTTCAAACCTCGAAAACCTCATACCAGGTCACAAATGTCAGAAATTGCTATTATTGGTGATAGTAATAAGAGAGATGATAAAGGTATGGGAGAAATAGAAAAAGAATTTATTGCCATATCACCTATTGAGACAGAATCTATCAAGGATAAGAAGACAGATATGACTCAAGAAAAACTTAAGATAGGTTCTTCTAAAGGAAAGGACAAGGTTATAAAGAAAACTGAAAAAGAGGCTTTGATAGAACAATTGAAAATTTTCAAAGATGAATTGGTTGAAACTAAGAAAGAGTTGGAGAGATATAAGAAAGATAGAGAGATGATAGATGAAGTAGAAAAGAAAGTGACTGAACAAGTTGTTCATTTTGAGACTTCTATTGCAAAAGCAAAGAATCTGTTGAAAAGGACACAACCTTTGCGCAGCATAGTGTCACAGACAAGAAAGAGGAATTGGTGCCTACAAGCAGAGAAGATAAAACTACAAAGGCAAGTGAAATAATTAAAAGAGGAAATGAAACTAATGAGAATGGAATTGGAGAAAAAAGACTTGGAAAGAGGAGATGTAAAAAAAGCTGCTTGAAAACACTAACATACAATAAGGTAACAATTAGATCAGCATATTTTTGTCTTATATTGTCAAAAAACTACCTACAGTCATGTTCATATACTTTTTGAAGCTTAGATGCAAGTTTTATTGAATTACCTAAGTATTAGGCAATTCCGCAGCAAGTGGCGGGCTTGAAGGCCAGTTTTTGCTGCGGAATTTTTGAAAGCATCTCTTTGGTTTTGAAAAGAAAAAAATTGATGGAAGTAAGAAGTTTTAAAGGTCATGCTTATTTTTTTTGGGTCATATAACATCTTCCAAGGGTTAAAATCAGCAGAATAATATTATATACCAACTTTTTGGATGCGCTAGGTTGTTTTCGTAGCTCAAAAACAGAGTTTTAGCAGAGAAGACAGTTTTATGACAAATAATGATAAGGCATGAAAAGGATCAAGCACGTGTAAGGTTACTCATCATCAGGTGTCAAAGTGTATCAGATGTCAAAGAGTATCAATTTTTTCCAAGTGGAGACTTTAGTCAAAAGAAGAGTTTGAAGACAATAATCCAACATGTGCCATGTCATCAAACTAACTTTTTCAAAATGATGGGAAAAGTTATTCCACGAAGGCTGTCATGATATAAATGTTTTTTTAATGGGTAGAATAGTATAAAGTTAGGATTCCTCTCGAGGATGAATTGGATTAGTTTAGTTCAAATGTAATAAATAAGTGTTTAAGTCCTAGTAGGACTCTTAGTCTTATTTTGTATAGGTGTAAGTCCTAATCCTTAGAATCTATTTTATAGTTAGATTTAAGTGTCAATTTAAAGTTTAATAATCTATCCACTTGGAAGATTGAATGTAAAGGCTAAATGCCTATAAGTATTGAAGACTTCAATGTACCAAGGGTTGGAAAATGTTATCAGAATTGGTTACTTTTGTAAATGCTTTGAGCAGATTGTTATATATAGAAATAAAGTGACTTTTTCTGAAGCTGAGATTCTTATTATACTTCAGTGAGCTTTATTTCTTCTCTCATATGTTTTACTTCCATAGTTTTGATGCTTAATACTCAGAATTCATGGGAACATGCTCTGACTTCCTTTCAGTGTTGATTTATGGTGAATTGAGCTCTTTGGTCTTATATGTGGATTGTTTATTCAATGTTTGATACTTATTACTCAAAATTCATGGTCATTCATGCTCTAACTTCCTTTAAGTGCTAAGCTTGGGTAAATATCTGTTAAATACTTTCCTTTCACTATCTTAAGGTATCATTACTCAGAATTCATGCACTCATGCTCTGACTTCCTTTGAACCTTAAGATATTGAGACTTTCCTGAATGTGTCACCCTTTCATTAAAGTATATACAAGCCTCAGTTTTGTAAGAAGAGTTATTTTTTTATCTTATCCCTATCACTGACTCCATAGCCCAATGGTAGCTTGTCTTCATCTTTCAACCTGCAAACATACAAAACCACAAACCATAGAGTTAGCCATCTATCTTTATACAAAATCATTAACCCTTGAGAGAGCCCTCTCAGGCTGAGGAGGCTAAGCCTCAGCTAAAAGGTTGGTTTGAAATAGTTACACTGAAGTATTCTGATCAACAGCCTATCAGGGTTCTATTTTGGTGATAACACCTCCTTGAAACAATTGTTGTTATTCATAAACCTACAACCCTAAAGGAGGATGTTGTCCTTGGAAAGCTTGTTGCCCTGGCATAGGGTATTGTCCTTGAAGAGGTTATGGACCCTGAATAGAGTACTACCCTTGAGTTTGATATTATCCTTGAGGTATGTATTATCCTTGAGGTATGTACTTTCCTTGAGGTTGCCCCCCAGGTGGCAAGTTACTACCTTGAGGTTTCCCCCCAGGCGGTAAATTGCTACCTTGAGGGTTAGGGTTAGGAATATTTCCAGACATCATGTAAACTTGTTCTGTGTTCAAATTTTCTCTATGAGATTCATTGGGACCAGGTGATTGTACAAGTTTTTCGAGAGAGGGAGATGCTTCTGAGAAAGTACCAGAAAGCGACTGGTATCTTGAAAGAACAGATGGACCACCATACAAAAAGAATTTTGGCAATTTAGAAAACATGGATGACTCACCAAACATGTTTAATTAAGGTATGTAAGTACCTCTGGGTACGACGTAAAATGGAATACGAGATGGCGAATAGTTGAGAGCAGAATTATGTAGAAAGTCGGTTAACTGAGAATACCAAGGATCTTTTTTGAAAGGGCTGTAATAAATCGATTCAGTTTTCCTTAGATCTAGAGATTCTTGACGTGAAGGAAGAATAACCTCTTATTCTGCATTAGTAATCTCTTCGATACTCATGAGGTCGGGAGGAAGGTTCTCAGTGATGCGAAACTTCACTGGAGATGACTGAGGATGACTAGGGGTTCGGGTTATGAACTCTGAAGCAGGATTAGATGTAGCAGGTTCAGTTTCAGGTTCAGAAATTTCAGGTTGAGTAGCTAATAATTCACTAGTTGTGGAAGCAAGTTCAACTAGTTCAGAAATTTCTAGTTTTCTTTGGTAAGTTTCTATTGTATGAGGCTAATCTACTTCATAATCAATATGTATTATTATATATTTTTCCTCTTGTTTATTTGATCCGGTTCCTAATGGTTGGCCTCTTCCATATTTAAGTTTTTCTAACTGACTTGGTGTGTACTCAAGGGGTTTCCCCTGCATTCTATGAGAGTGTCTTGGTAATTCAGCCACGATTAAATGTTTAACACATGAAAACCAATAAAAATGTCAACAAAATAAACCTAAAGTCGCTAAGGAAACAATCAAATCGAACACACACCTACAAAATATAAGAGACAATCCACACACAAATAGTATGTTTCCACACTAAAAACACTAGTTGGTGATGAAATCCAATGTCATATAACTCTAATGTGGAAAACTTGGCGGTTGGAACAGTTACCCTAACAATCTGCTTAATGAAATAGTATGGTACAAGTCCCTCCACTTATGCCATCTCGAAGTAATGAGTACCCTTTTGAAATTCCAAGTAAGCCTAGCCGACGTATGTTCCAAGTATAGTGGGACCTTCCCTTTACTGTCACCTTGGGAAAAATCCTGAATATTATGGTCACTAAGGTCACCAACGGAAAACAATGTACCTGTGGGAACAGTATACGATCCGATATACACACAAGGATAGAGTATCAAGCTCAATCCCCTTGAAGGCTCCTCGATATGGTAAATCTGAGGTTTGCCAACAAGTGACCCCAGGCTCCTCGACATGGTCCATCCAAGGTATATCGTTTGTATTACGTGCACATCTTCTATCTTTCCCAATGAGATAGGTACAATTACCTCACTAGTTCCGACATGATCTCGTGCTTGACTCTTTTAAGAAGAGCTTACTAGAGCACAAATGCTACAATTGGATTTTCCTACCGCAAGATTCTACTTGTTTGTTAAACTGTTTTGGAATGTTAATTACAACCTGTTCCAAAACACTAGCCTAAGCTATGTTCATGGAATGAGCCCTAGAAAATGTAAAATATATAGATTGATTTTATTAATGCGTTGTTTTTAATTTGGTTGTTGCTTAAGACAAAAGGTATGGAGTTGAAACTTCAATGATGTTTGTGACCCGACTCAAAAATACACTAAATGCATCTAAATGAGAAGTGCAACTCTTTTCTTTTCAATGAATCTTATCTAAGGGAAATATTGAGAGATTTAACAATTTTCAAAGCACCAATTATTTCATTCATAAAAAAAATTCTTTAAAAGAAGATGTTTTCGTAGAGAACTCAATTCGCAAAAATGATCAATTACTCTTTTGAAATGAAATTCCTTGAACAATCAGATCATAAATTACAAATCAATAAACAAACCATTTCCAAAAGAAAACAATATCTAAAAACTATTAAAACATAAAATTCAAAATCAAAGAAAAATCTAATTTTGAAGTCTATCTAGAATGTTTGAGGATGTTTTCTCCTAGTTTGTGATTAGACTAAGAAAAATTTCTACTTATCTCAGCAGAAAATAAAACATCCAAAAATGCTTTGGTGTGATATCAGGCTCCAGTAAGCTAAAAGCTCTTCCAAAATTGCAAATGAAATAGGAATCAATTTTCATAAAAGTAAGGTTTGCAATGATCTTAATGGCTGAGAAATACACTTTCATCATACCAGTAAGTTGAGGTAAATGAAGATATCTTGTATGGAGTAGCAATAAAGTAGGGAAAAATTCTCACTCATACGATGCAAATAAGATGATAAATCACACAAACGCAAAAGTTGTTGAAAAGAAATTCACACATAAGATTTGACAACTAAGATAGTTTGGGGAAAACACAAAGAATCTGGTGACCTGGCTCTAAAAAAGAGAACTTTAACTTTTTCAAAAAATTTCCAGGGGTCTGCAGTTTCTAATGGAAAACAGAGTGGAGCCGCACTGTTTTGAATTAAAACTTGCGGAGGTTGCTACACTTTTTTCTGCTGAAAACCGCAGAGGCAAGGATAAACTCTGAAAAAAAAAAAATCAGGCTTTCCTTTTTAGGGATTCTTAAAATTTATCTACCCAAACCAATCTCAGATAAGTCAAAATATGAAAAATCTAAAATTCAAACTGAAAATAAATAAAGAAAACTAAGTTCTAGTTCCCCAACGGAGTCACCATTTTGTTATGTGGATTAATCCCTCTTACTGACAAGAGCTATCTCCCTAGTACTCAATGAGTAGCTAGAAACAAACATCCATTTGAAAACATTTTTCTCTAGATTAAATGCATTTAAGAATTACTATAATAAAGTAAATAGGACATGCCCCTACCTTGAAATATAACGTTCGATGCAGTCTTTTGTCCCATCGCTCCAAAGTGGCTTCTTCAGTAAGTAGAACCTGCAATCAAAGACAAGAAAAAAAATCAAAGCATCCGTAACATATAATAATCAAGAAAAGCTAATCCAAATTAGTGATCAAGGAGTCTAAGTATTGATATTATTCAAATAAGCATAAGAACAATTCAATGAGAAAAAGAGATCCATATGTATTATCTTGAATAAAAAGAGTAATTTTACAACCTGATTCCTTGATGTCGTACAGATTTCTCCCGGGGTCCTAAATAATCGTTCCTCATTCATTTTGACAAGCCTTCATGTTTGAATACCAGCATAGAGTTATGGACACAAGGGTGTGATCATTCTTATTCCAAAAACAGTTTACTAGTGTAGAAAGTATGCACTCTTGGGAATTTCTTCAACAACTCATTTACAATCTTTAAGCTACCCTTCAACCTGAAACTTGAGCTCAATTTATAGGGAAATGGAGGTAGTTTTAGTTTCCATGAAGAGGGGGATGGATTCCTCTCATGAAGGTATTTGAGCTCCATGGACCAAGGGATAAGCTCCATGAGTGGAGGGATAAAGCTCGAACTGATCGTGCCTCTAGAAGCTTCCAGTTGGGAGAATATTCGACTAGCTAGGCTTCTAGAATTTTATTTTTCTTTTATTTTGCTTTTTACGAGGGTCAGTAGGTAATAGTAGCAAAACGTGCAGGGGTTTCCACAATTTATAGACCAAACATCTGCGAGTCTGCAGGAAAGGGGTAGAAAAAGTGTGGAGGTAGACTTTTAAGGGTTTTACAAAGCTTTTCTCCAATTCCAAGACTTGATTCAGGAACATTAAGGTTTTTGACTTATAAGGGAGCATGATATAGGTGGTGATAGACCTATACAGACATTCAAATTTTATGGTGACAAAATAAAGTGTAACACCCCTGTACTTTTCGTGAAAAAGAAGGATGGAGCCTTACATTTGTGTATTGACTACCGATAGTTAAATAAGTTGAAAGTTAAGAACAAGTACCCCTTACCTCGTATTGATGAGTTGTTTGATCAGGTAAAAGGGGCTATAGTATCATTCTAAGATTGACCTTCAATTAGGTTACCATCAAATAAGAATAAAAGAAGAGGATATATTCAAAACAGCCTTCAGGAATCGCTATGAGAATTAAGAATTTCTCTTCTTTCCATTTGGAATAACTAACGCCCCAGCCACTTTTCTGTGTCTTATTAACAGTATGTTTCATCAATATTTGGATAAGTTTGTATTTATTTTTATTGATGACATATTGATGTATTCCTGAAACATGGAAGAGCATAAGGATAATTCGCAAATTCTTTTACAGACCCTGAGTGAACATCAATTATATGAAAAATACAACAAATGTGATTTCATTAAGGAACAAATTCATTATTTAGGGCATGTATGATCTGAAAGGAGTGTATTAGTTTTTTGTGCTAAGTGTCCTTTCAGTAATAAAAACATGTAAAATTTGTCTCCATTTGTATTCTTAAGGAATGAATATTTTAACCATGAAACATAGATGAATTTGTGAATTTTAAGCATGAAAATAAGCCGAAATAACATTGTACAACAATTTATAACAGAGAATAAACATCACACATAAGTTTTACACAGTAGGCATGATGAATCCGTTCACCCCTCCTGGGCTACATCTGCTGGTCTAGCTCCCAATGGCATGTCCCTCTTTGTCATTATTCTAAAAATTGAAAATTACATGTTTACAAGCCTCTAATGGTTTCTTTCTCTACACTAGTGGCTCCAGGATGCTCAAATTAGTCTAGGTAGACTCTTGTTTCACCCAAATTAGTCGAAACTTGACCTCCCAATGCATTTTTCCCAATGTCAGCTAGAAAAAATCCACTATAAGTGGAGACTGGCACTTAACTGTGGCTAAAATTAGCAAAAACCCTAATTTTCAGGGCACCGCTATAGTTTCCACCGGAAAGACCATTTGCATTCAAATCAAATGGTTTGGGCGGGGTGGTCACATGCCGACCCCCCGCCATTAAATCCGCGTTGAAAACTCCGCAAACAATAGTAGTGCGGAACCATAACTCCACGTTCCGCAAAACCGTGGCATTCATTGCCACCAAAACCATGCCCGTGTGACTATTTTAAAATCTCCGCCGAAGATTATGGTTTATAAAACCGTTTCGTTGCAGTTTTAATGTCACCGCGACATGTGAATGTATACACCGTCGTCAGTTCACTTTTTTGGGAACTTGCGGCCTCTGCAGCCATTTGGCATAAACCTTGCCCTTTAACTGTGCGTGCCAGCTTAAACTCTAAGTCGTACTCTTGCATACATGCAACCCAGTTTCCTCTTCTCTCGCCCAACTCTTGCTTCATGAACAGTGAGCGAACAGCTGGGTGGGGAACGTAAACTGTGACATGGTTTTTCAAGATGTATGGTCTGAAATGTTTGACCGCTTTGTATATCGCATAAGCCTGTTTCTCGATTTTAGGATAATTTAATTCAGCTCCCTGCAGACCGGTGCTCATGAACGAAATGGGACGCTCGTCATTATTTCTGTCCTTTTGTGTGAGTACGGCTGCCAGGGACGAGTCTGAAGCAAATGTGTACAGGCTGAAATCTCTGCCGAAATCTGGGCTCTAGAGGGAAGGTGCTTCGGCTATCGCTTTCTTGATCTGGTCGAACGCTTCCTTTTCGGGTTGATTCCATTTGAAGGTAGCATTTTTCTTTATCATTCCCTGCAGCGGTTTCACTATCTGGGCGAAATCTGATATGAACTTACGTACAAAATTGATCTTTCCCAAAAAGGACTGCATTGCTTTCTTACTGCTGGGGGGAGAAATCTGAGCAATGGCTTTCGCACGTTCTAGATCAACGACAATGCCTTGCTTAGTTATGATGTGACCCAGTAGGTTTCCCTCTGCTACGGAAAAAATGCTCTTCTTTGGGTTGAGCGAGATACCGTATTTTCTGCACCTTTCAAAGATCTGTCTGAGGTGACGCAAATGATCCCCCCAGCGTTTAGACAATACCGTCACATCATCCAAGTAGACTACCACACTTTGGCCTATCAGACCCCTGAACGCTATATCCATAGCTCTCTGGAACGTTGCTCCCGCGTTGATTAATCCAAAAGGCATGCGCCTGTAAGCGAAAGTTCCCCACTTAGTCCGAAAGGTAGTCTTTAACCTGTCTGGTTCAGCCACTAGTACTTGATTGTAGCCAGAGAATCCGTCCAACAAGGAGAACATTTCCGAGCCGGACACTGCTTGTAGTATCTACTCCATAGGGGGCACTGGGTAATTATCTTTACTCGAGGCCCGGTTCAAGTTTCGGAAATCTACACATAAGCGAATTTCACCTGACTTCTTACGTACCGGAACCAAATTGGACACCCATGTGGAATGGCGAACTTTGAAGATAATGCGAGCGTCCAAAAGTTTTTTGAGTTCTTTTAGAATCAGTGGCTCCATTGTAGGGTGTACTTTCCTAAGCTTTTGTTGGAATGGTTTTACATTTTCTTTAATGGGTATCACATGTTGTATTATTCGAGTATCGTATGTGCGTAAGTCCTCATATGTCCAAGCGAATACGTCACGATACTTGCGAAATAGCTGAGTGAAATATTGAGCCTCTTGGGGGGTGCAGTCTTTCCCCAGGTTGATGAATTTAGGATTATCTTCTGATCCCAAGTTCACTTGTCGATGAGCCAAGATCGAGCTCTGCACTTTTGCATTTGGGGGCCCACGGAACCGATTTTGCAGATCAAAAAGCTTCTCCAGTGATACCACCCCTTTAGGCATTGGGTTTCCTTTGACTTGCTCGTACTCCTTTTGCATAGCTTGGTCGTGCTCATCTTCATCTATAGCAGTGTCTTTGAATATCTCTGAGTTGCACATAAATTCCAGCACCTGTTGATCATCATCAAAAACACGCAAATTAGTGATATTGTCTAGCACGGATGGTTTATACATAACTTCAATAGAAAACCCGTCCCTTAAAGGGGTAAACCTGGCGGCAGCATTAGCTAGAGTATCTGCTGCTGCGTTGTGCATTCTTAGAACAGACTTAATTCCAAAAGCGTCAAAAGCAGAAATTAATCGCCATACCTCTTGCTAATACGCCCTCAAATGTGGAGACAAACAGTGAATAGTGTTGCGTACCTGCCGAGTGATAATCTCGGAGTCTCCAATGACCCGTAAGCATTTTACCTTCAAATCCAGCGCCTTTTTAAGCCCAAGGATCAAAGCTTCATACTCAGCAGTGTTGTTAGTGCATTGGAACTCGAGTCGACAAGAGACTAAGAATTTTTTCTTATGCGGATCAAGCAAAACGCAGCCAGCGCCAGAACCATCGAGATTCTTGGAACTGTCGTAATACAATGTCCATATATCATTTTCCGAGTTCTTGGGGGTAGTGGGTTGCGGAGGAATTTCGTCTTGGTGTGAGACAGTTTGGGCTTGTTCCTCTGCGATGAGTGTCATTTCAGAAAGGACCTCGGGGCCTACTGCAGACTGGGGAGGTCGGTAACATCCAAAAATGGAATCTAGAAAACACATACCAAGTTCCTCCTGGGCAAAGCTGATGGGTTCATTTGTGGCATCCAAATCAGTTACAGTGTGTTTCATGTATGGTTCACTTTCGACTCTGATTTGGTTGTTTCTCCCTTTGTAAGGTAGCCATAAGTGAGACCAATCTGTGGCGAAGTATCCTTGCAATTTGCTAGACCAGTCTCTACTAAGCAGTACACCATAGGCTTCCGGGATGTCAACAACCACAATATCAATACATTGATGAACCCTAGAGTCGGATGAGAGGCGGATGATGACATTGTTTAATTCTCCAACTGCTGGTACTTGTGATCTGTCCAGTTGAATGATTTTTGCGTCAGTTTTCTCTGGCAAGATGTTGAGTTTCTTGCACACAGATAGAGGCATGACATTCGTGGATGCACCAGAGTCAATGAGACAATTGTGAACGTTGAAATTAAACATCTCAAAAGATAAGAGAAATGGAGGGGTAGATCCTCTCGAATTCGTGTTGACAGCGTTCACTATAGACTGGATATCTGGACTGGTTTGTGCAGACGTGTTGCTGACGTTCTTCGTATTTTGGTTGTTGGCGAAAGCTTTTAGGATAAGTTCCTTTTGATTCGTGATGCGGGCCAACTCGTAGAGTGAGATATTAGCCCTGGTCTTTTTCATGTCCTCCACTATGTTGTAGCTAGTATCGGTTTGGGGACTAGGTTCGGTGGTGGTTTTCGAGGGTTCCACCGGGAGCTTGGTCTTTTGACTTGCTTTGCTATTACTATTCATGGGCTTTTCTGGTGTAGCTTGTCCTTCATTTCCAGGAGGAATAATTTTCCTCAGGAAAGCCCTTTTCTTGTCCTCATATGATTGTTCAGGAACAGAGCCTTTGCTTCTAAGACTGTATTTTCGAGTGGGCTAAGCCTTGGGACTGCCCGCCATGTTGATATCAATGGGAGCAGGACTCTCTCCCCCGCGGATTACATCGAAAGTTAAAACAGAGGCTCCTGATTCCCCATCTAGGAGCGAACCCTCATCTCGATCAGAGACTTCATCCTCTGTCAGGCTTCCTGGAGTTTGGTCATCCAAAAGTTGGTTAACCACCGCGGTCATGCTGCCAATCCATTGCGGGCACGTTTTTTCAGAATGGGCAGCTTGGTGAAAAGAGCAAAAATTGTCTTTCCCTATCTCCTCCACGTTGAGAGCGGCACTGGTGTTTGACGGAGGTCTGCTGGTGTTGGGATTTCTTTTCTTGAAAAAGGGTTTCGGAGGTTTATTTGTAGTTGAGGTTTCAACGCCTTTTCTCTTTAAGTCAGAGACCTCATTCGTTAATAGTTTGAGGGTCTTGGCCATACTTTCGAAATCAAAAGTTTCTCTCTCTCTATTTGGGGTGGAAGACTGACCCTTTTTAGTGGTTGGTTTGTGATCATCCTTTCCGTCATGGTCCATGACTCCTATCGACAACATGTCTTTTTCTACCGCGAGAGCAGCAGTGTAATTTGCTGTAAGAGTAGCGCGGGCCTCACGTTTGACGAAAACGGCAATATCCCTAGGGAGGGCTTTAGTATAGTAGTCGATGGTGATAGAATCGTCCAATGCTAATTTTGGAGGAAATTTTTGCAATATGGTGGTGAAGCGTTGGTTAAAGTCTTTAACTTTCTCTTTTCTATGACACTTGATGGTGCTTAGTTCTGTGAGGAGCATAGAGGGTGTTTTATCTTCTGCAAACTTTTGCAGGAACACACGACGGAATTGGTCCCATGAAGTAATAGAAGCACTGGGTAGGGAACGGTACCAGGTGGCTGCAAGGTTTACAAGAGTGTGTGGGAACAATCGACATGCGACATCATCGGACTGAACTCTCATGATTTGTAGGGACAGATAGAAACTACTAATATGATCTTCTGCTGATGTGCCTTTCTCGGGATCAAATTTAGGAAGATGCTTCTCCGGGTGTCTAGGCATATCATGGAGAGGACCTAAAAGAGCCAACGGGGATTGAGCCATCCAGGCTAAGGGTTTCACCCTCCTGGGGTGCTGACGATATCGGGATTCTGCCTCGGACTCACTTCCCGTCCCTGACACTGATGCTCCGTCATGATGGCGAGAGTGTTCGTCTTGGTGTCTTTCACGGTTATTCATGTTTCTAAGATGCTCCCAGTTGTGGGGAAGGGGCCTATTTTGGTTTTGGTGGTGACGATCGTTGACGTGGAGTCTTTGGCCACGAACTACATCTCCTCTGCCTCCACGTCTGTGACCTCTGTTGACTCCACCCTCGTTTCTTCGAGGCCTGATTCCTTCCCCTGCATTTCTTTGAGATGTGTTACCTTCTCTTTCATTTCTTCGACCCCCTCCTCTTCCTTCCAGCGGGGAATACACTTGGTTGTTGTTCCACTGATGTAAGTCAGGCTGAGGTTCGGGGAAAGGTTCAGTATCAGGGAAACCTTCACTATCTTGGAGAATGGGGTCATTCTCTTGGACAGCCCGCCCGAGGTCTTCAATCATGGAGTTTACAAGTTCAGGTATGGTGCGGACAAGCACACCATTACGGGTGATGTTCTCAGCAGGAGTCCTAGTGTGAGCTAGAAACTCCATGATAGGGGCATACCGTAAATCCCTGATGAGATTACGGGCAACTGGGCGTAAGGATCTTAACTGTTCGTTAGTGATTTCAAAGTACCGAGCCTCCTCCGCTGGAATATCCTCTAAGGGGGGAAGAGAAGGTTCGTTATTTATGACCTCCCGGTGGGGAGTTTGTGATGGAATATCGGTCGTATGCTGGGAGGATGCCATGGCCCTCCTTCTAGCGCCAAATCTGTTGACGGGAAAATATGTCCGGCCAACAGTAGGGGATCTCCCCGGTAGAAAGTCCCAATTAGACTTTGAACCGTTTGAAGTAGGGATCCCGTCCGAGGTGTGGGTCCGGCTACCACTTAAATGAATATCTCTTCGGTTTCGAGCAACCTGATTGAAACTGCAAACATACACTTATTCACACGATACAGAATACATGACTGATGTATAAAACCAATATATGACACTGTGCGTAGCAAGGTGATAGACAGAATGCATACACTCAGGAAGTGTCTTTAGCAACACATCTATGGGGTATGCATGCAGGATAATCTGACCGCCAAAGAAAAATTTCTTTACGGTAAGAATATCCCTCAACTTTCCGAAAGATATAACGAAATGCTAATAAAACAGTTCATTAACATTCATCGTAAAGTAAATAATAAACTTGAGCATCATCAACACAATCACAGATAGCTATGGTGCATGAATGATACTATTAATAACACAGATTCATTAATCAGAAGATATTCTGAAACTGCACGCAGAATACACACAATGTTGTCACAGCTAAACACATCATCCACTCAAAGGGGTTTTAACATGTATTGTATTTCATATATCAAGAGTATGATTCTTCAGTTACAATGCAATAATGCCTTTCAGTCCAAAAAAGAGCAGCCAGTTACAATGTGCCCCACATGGGTATTTATAGATTCAAGAGCCGCCCTTATGGCCTTCCGACGCTTCAACTTCCCGACGTTTCAGCTTCCCTGCGACCTTTGCCACACTTGCGACCTGCGACCAGAAGTTTGCAACCTGCGACTTGGTCGCAGGTGCGACCTGCGACCTGGTCGCTGGTGCGACCTGGTCGCTGGTGCGACCTGCGACCTGGGGACAAAAACGACCTGCGACCCAGCGGTTAAACTATGGAGGTGGTCATGTAATTGAGGTTTCTGGAACGTCAGCTTTCTTGCCCTTGAGGAAATCTCGCCACGCCTGGTAATCTGCTGTTATGGGGGCGACAAGAGGGCTTTCCTCTTTTATTCGGTGCATACATTCTAGGGCATTCGGTACCAGAGTCTCCTTCTTCTGAGAGATCAGCATTGAGAGGGAGGCAAGCTTGGTATAAATTTGCACTGGAGTGACAAGCAACCGATTTAGGTTTTCTTGCGATGCCTCAAATTCTGGTGCGGCAGCAGCTTGTCTCACGGGTTGCAGAAAAGACTGAATTTCCTGCTCTACCTGCCCCCAGTCTTTAGTTTCATTCAGTGCCCCTAATGACGGAATGTGATGAAGAGCGTTCATGGAGTCAATACCACTGATTAGGTGATTATATGCAGACATCACTTTGTCCAGATCTTTGGCCAGCTTGTCTTTGGATTGCATACTCATCCGAATTTGCACTTTGGCTTCTTGCGTATGACTCCAATCCTTCCTAGGCACATGTTCAGGAGCTTACTGATACTGCGCTGTCTAGTTCATCATCTTGTCCAAAGCTGCCGAGGCTTCCCTGAGCTGTTCGTGTTTCTGCCTGGTTTCCTCTCGTGCCTCTGCCAACGGGGCCACTATTTGTTTCAGGGTGAGCATTTCCTGGTATACTTGCCTCATTGTCATCTCCAACACATCACACTCTTTCCTGACCGCCAGTGGGACCTCATTCACTTGGGCGGGCCTACCCTGGAGCTGAAGCATCTCATTTTCTAGCCTTGATTTCTCCTGCTCTGCCGCTTTTAGCCTGTTCTGTAAAGAAATAATTTCCCTGCTCATCCTAGTGACATTTTCCTTTGTGGCCGCGGCAAAAGCGGTGCCTGCTGACGCTATCATAACAGGATTAGTCCTTGTGTCTGGGACTATGTCCTTTCCAGTGGCGACCGTGGAGATGGCGGGATGGCCTTGCGCTAAGGATTTCCTTTTCTCTTGCCGTATTTTGAAAGAGAATTGGTCAAATGTCAACCTGGTCAAGTCGAAGACTTCTTCTTCTTGCTCACCGGGAAAGTCATCAACATTGAGGGTACTTTTCGCGCCACCTGAAGGGATATTCAGGGGAGATAGGTCAATGTCGTCTATTAGCTCGTCCTCTTCATCCTGCGTTTGATCCTTTTCTTTCTCCTTTTTCCGGCGCTCTGCTTCCGCCTTGTCGTGTTCTTCTTTCTTCCTGCGTTCTGCCTCTGCCTCTGCTTCCTTTTCCTCTTTTCTTTTTCTCTCTGCCGCGGCGGCTTGCTCTGCCCTTTTCTGACGATCGACTTTGTCGAGTTCTTCTTTCAGTGCCTTTTCTGCCGCCGCCTGTGCCTCCTTTTCCTGTCTTTCCTTCTCCTCCTCCTTTTTCTTTTTTCGCTCTGTCCTGGCGTCTTTCTTACGTTTCTCTTCATCCTCTTTCATTTTCTTTTCCTCTTCCTTCTTGGCTTGAGCTTCCGCTTCCCTTTGCTGCTCTGCGGTGTCAGGCCCCGTACCGGTCTGTGTTCTCTTATCTTTGGAGGAAGAAGAGCCTCCAAGCTTCTGGCTTCTATCTCCTAAGTTCTGGTGATCTTCTTCCTCTCGGTCAGAGTCGATCCCTGGAGCTAGATGCCTGTCTGCATTGTACCAGTTTCTTTTTTCGTCCTCTTCCGGGCACTCGACATGCTGATAGCTCCATCTAAAATTGGCCCTTTTACAGTGCTCAGGAACTATCCTGACTGGGTCATAAGTTCGGCAATCCAGATTTCTGAAGTGATAACTTTTTACCTCTTCCCCTTCACGCCCTACTTCTCTGAAGTCCCTGACTGTATAAGCACCAATGGTGAGAGGTAGAGCGGGCCAAGGTTTCTTCTTCCCTTTGGAAAGGACGTTAGAGAAGCCTGAGGTCATCTGGAAACATACCTCCTGCATGAGCACCTTATCGGTAATAAACTTAGGCAGGGCATGTGGTGCTTTAAAAGAGCCAAACACTCGGATGATTGTGAATTCAGTGAATGGGAACCAGTGTGCCACCTGACCTAGTGTCTCCATTGCTCGCCAAGACATGCAGGGGGTGTCTTGACCAAATAGTTTCCCGTAAAGGGCGGGAATGAAGATATGAGAGATTTGCTCGATGTCTGACTTGTACCTGGATTCCCAGAATACCTTGGTCTGCAAATGTATGGCCTAGGTCTGTTCGGGGTCCCAGTTATGTGGCCATCCCTCAACATGCAGCTGGGCACAGACAACATCTAATAGATACGAAGCCATATAGAATTCTGATGGCGCTCCCTCATCTGGGGCTAAAGCTGAAGCCAAATTTGTGTGCATGGATCCCATTAATATACCAGCCCAATTGAACCGAGTGCCGTGTACTGTTACGTGTTCCATAATGGTTGCCCATGTTCCGTTGAAAGTGGTGGCGTTCGAACGCCCGTATATTCTTCACAGCATGGCGGCCACTAACTTATACACCTTCCTCAGACTGGCCACCGGGTACTCCTGGTCTTTTTTTATTTTAAACTTATCTGGTTCTGCCCACCATTTTCTGATTGTATCAACCATCGGCACTTCATTTGCAGAAAACCATCTTGGGTGAAGTTCACCTCTGGTTTGGGTAGCGAGTAGTAGACCTGTGCTTTTGAACTCTCCAATGTTGCGAAAGCTTTTCCTGCACTATCTCGGATTGCGAAGTTTTTCGGATCCGTCTTCTGTATGATCCAGTCCAACATCTCTGGGCACGGAAAGATGGCGGGATGTGGCCCTGCTAGGTGCAATTTGGACTTCTTTACTTTTAGGTATACTTCACGGTCTGGGAGATCTTCTGGGAACTCCTCTTCTGGTATGGCGAACTCACGATATACTTCATACCACCTAAGGCTATCCTCCTTTGCGAAGGTGCAAAGGGTGTCTCTGTATATTGGCGGCGGAGATGTTTGTATGTCTGTGTCTGACTCTTCCTCCACCACCTGCCTACTTCTCCTTCGGGATACCCGGGGTGCCATATTGCTAGAGTCGGAGAGGACCGGTACTGTGTCTGCTCTGAATTCACCTGCTGCATTCAAGACAGAATCCCAGGATAAGAAAGACATGATGATAACAGCTAAAATAAAGTCCACACATACAAAGTTTAATTGACTGTTCTCTGGGAGTCGCTGGGTCGCTGATCCACAAAAGGGACTCACACGCGACCTCGCGACCTTGCAACTAGGTCGCAGGGTCGCAGAGTCGCTGAAAGGGAGTTTTGCGACCTTGCGACCTGGTCGCTAGGTCGCAGGTCGCACTTGAGCCTGCCGGGGGGTTTCGCGCGCGCGCGGCTTCGCAGCTAAACTTTACTTACAGGGAAAAGTACACGGTTTGAAAGGGTCTAAACTGACAACAAGGCATAGCCATGAGGATTTGGGCTAGAGACGGGTGACCCAGGGGTTTGTGGGAACCAAAAAAAAAATAAACTCAATCTAAAAAACCTATCTGCTCAACGGTAAGTAAATAAGACCGCGGGGAGGCTCAATAATGGCAAGAAATGCTCAAAAAGGAAACATAGGGAGGAAAAGGCAACTTACCCGGAAGAAAACGCGCCAGTCGACCTGTCAGAGCAATTCCACGGTTTTCGCTGAGAGCAACAAATGCGACCTAGCGACCCGACCTTATATAAAAAGGTCGCACGTGCGAATACTTAATGAGGTCACAAGTTGTAAGTTTGCGACCTTGCGACCTCGCGACCTTAAGGTCGCTGGGTCGCAAAGGTCGCTGAGTCGCTAATTCCCTAAAAACTTCATTTTGCGACTTTGCGACCTTGCGACCTTAAGGTCGCTGGGTCGCAAGGTCGTAAATTGATTGACTTCCGGCTCTTGCGACCTGGCGACCTATGCGACCTTAGGGTCGCAGAGTCGCATAGGTCGCATGGGTCGCAAATCATGGATCTGCGACTTAGCGACTTGCTCTCTAAAACTTTACTTGGCTTTTTCCTTCTTTAGTTTCAAAGGGGCTCCAAAAATTTTGAAGTGTGTGTTATGATTTTATGTATTTTTGGAGGGTGTTGTAGGAGCTACAACACCTCCTTAGGACACGTGGCAGCCTCCGAGCTTGCCACATGTCTCTCATCCAATAGCCCATTTTCAAAAATGTACAACTCCATCAACGGTCAGAAATGAAACCTTTACATCTAAGATCAACGATCCACATCATGCCATGTGTCTAATTCTGATTGGCTGTGAGAAAAGGGAATATTCCCCAGAATATGCCATCTGTTGACTATACATGTATGCTGACTGGGCATCCCAGTCACAAAATTTTAGTTGTTTGGGAAAACGAACAGAACGTGATATCTTCCTCATACGACATCGGTTTTTCGAACCATTCACAGCACTGGAATCGCAAAGACGAGACATTTTCGGTAGCTCAGGTTTGGTACAGTTTCGAGCACCTAAATTTTGAGCATAACACATGATCTCCTGATCAATGTCATACCAAAAGATGCAATTTTGTGGACCCTGAGAAAATAAAAACCATAATGGAATGGCCAATTCCAAAAAATGTAATTGACATAAGATCATTTGTGGGATTGGATGGATATTATCAAAGATTTGTTGAAGGATTATCCAAAGCATTGTATCTTATTACCTCCTTGCATAAGAAATGACAAACCTTCAAATGGAGAGATGAGTGTCAAAATATTTTTAACCAATTAAAAAGGTTTCTTACCACTACTCCTATTATAAGCATTAGAGATCCATACAAGGAATTTGTTGTCTGCACATATGCTTGTAACAAGGGCGTAGGGGAGTATTAATGCAATAAGGTGGATTTATAGCCTATGAACCTTGCAAGTTGAAAGAACATGAGTAGAAATAGTCAGCATATGACTTAGAGCTAAGAGTGGTAATACATGTGCTAAAGATGTGGCGACATTATTTGTTGGGAAAGACATGTTTACTAATGATATATTACCATAGTTTAACTAACTATGTTAAGGAGCCTACTTTGAATTCTAGGCACGCACGTCAAGTTTCCTTCCTGAGCAAATTTGATTTTGAAATTAAACATTTAAAAGGAAAAGAGAACCGAATAGTGGATGCCTTGAGTTGGAAATTAAATTGCATTTATGAACTTTCCTTTAGAAAAGTTAAGGCTTCTTTTAAAGTACAAATTAAAGAGGCTACCCAAAGAGATCATAAATATCAGCTTTTATGGTAGCAAGCTCAAATTAATAATATCAGTGAACAACAATCAGGATTCAATGTAAATTATGAAAAGTTACTAATCTACTGAGACGGAATGTATGTTCCCAACCAAAGAAGTTTCAAACAATTAATTCTTGATGAGTACCATAGAAGCCCTTATGTGGCTCATCTCGGTTACCAAAAATTAATTACTGCATTAAAAAAAGAATACTTCTGACCTTGAATGAAGAAGGAAGTGGCTTACTAATTGGCTCATTGGTTAGAATGTCAACAGGTGAATACAGAACCCTAACATACATCTGGAATGATTCACCCATTTCCTATTCTGAAATGGAAATGGGAAATGGTTTCAATTCATTTTATTACTGGTTTACCCAATACCAAGAAACAAAATGACTGTATAATGGTGGTTGTAAATAATTTAATCAAACCTTCCCATTTTATTCCAGTATAGTCTATCTTTAAAATGGTTCAAATTGCTAACATATTTATGAAGGAAATTATTAGACTCCATGGAATACCAAAAGCCATCATTTCAGATAGAGATGTAAAATTTATGTCAGCATTTTGGAAGTCTTTGTTCAAATGTTTAGGCACTCAAATACAATTTAGTATAGCCTATCACCCACAAATGGATGGGAAGACTGATCCAATAAATCAAGTAACTGAATATATATTGAGAATGTATGTAATGTAACAGTCATCTAAATGGGAGGATTATATACATTTGGTGGAATTTTCTTATAACAACAGTTATCATGCCTCAGTGAAAATGAGTCCCTTCGAAGTATTGTATGGATGTATATGTAAAACACCCATAAATTGGGGATTCCCTAAAGATAAACTAATGTTGGGACCCGACATGTTAAAAGAAATGGAGGAGGCAGTGAAGAAAGTAAGGATGAATTTCAAGGCAGCGCCAGATCGACATAAGACCTATGCGGACAAGAAACCTAGCTATGGTGAATTTCAGGTTGGATATCACATATATGTATGGGTAAACCCCAAGAAAAGAAACTTACAATGGGGAAACTGTGCTAAAGTAACATCATTATTTTGTGTTCCTTTCCAGATTTTGGCTGGAGTAGGACCGGTAGCTTATTAGCTCACCTTACCCAGTCATTTATGTGTACATAACATTTTTCATGTTTCTGTACTAAAGAAATATATATATGATCCTAAACATATCATCAATTGGAAAGATATACAGGTAACTTGTGAGGCAACATTATATGTATAGTTATTATTTTTTTTATAATAATGATGATAAAGGATCTAACAAAATATTTAATATTTTGTATGTAGTTCAAGTCAGACGATGAATTCCTAATCGAGCCCTTACACGTACTCAGTCGAAGAGAAGTAATGTTGCAGAGGCGAGTTACCACCCAAGTAAAATTAAAAAGGAGACACTTTATCCTAGAAGAGGCTACTTTGGAAGATGAAAAACTTATGAAAGAAGCTACCCAAGCCTGTTCTTGTAGCACAAAAACATCGGGATAATATTTGGTTTAAATGGGGGAGAGATATAGCATCCCTTGAAAAAATTTGTAAACAATAAGTTACTTCAGTAGAAAGACATAACAATGGTGACATATTTTGGAAAATTTAAATATATGAGGTAGGAATAATTAATGTTATTTTAATAAGAAATTCATGTTTATAATGATGTAGTAATTATGAGAAACTCTGGGAAAAACATGCCTAATTGTGCCTTAAATGTCAGGGTGGTTAGTCGGTTATGGGTCAGATGGTTACCTGACCATAACCTCTCCTTGCGATTTAAAAATATAAAAAAGGAACCAAAAAGGTAATAGGTACTTGAGGTATCTAGAGGAGGAAGGAGGAACAACAAGAAAAGATCTGTGTTGGGAAATCATGCTGAAATTTCAGGTGGATCCATGGAATAGTAAGGCTACGACTAAGTCTGGTCAGGACCAGATAGTCACAGAAACTAGTTGTACAAAGTTATTACTAACACCCTGCTTGTAAGGATAGCACGAGGGGAGACACAGTGGGCATTGGTATCATGGTTGGGAGCATAAGGCACTGTTTTTCAAGGAGTTCCAAAATTTCGGTGCAACAGAGAGACATATAAGTATTATTGACTTGTTTAATTGTAGATGTTGTAGTAAAATCATGTAAATGGATCTGTAATAGTAGAAGGTAGAATAAAATTGTTGAGTAACCGAGTCTGGTGTAGCTATACCCTAGTCTGTAAAGAATTTTTTGAACCTTATAGAAACTAAAATAACTAAGTCTGTGAATTTTTTTGTGGTAACCTATAGGGATGAATTAATATTAGATTCGTAGGAGAATGAACATGCATGGAGAAGTTTTCTTCTTTACAATCTAGTATTAATGATAAAATATTGGTTACATTAGAAGAAGTTAATATAGGACAAATTCATTGTAGTCTGGGATATTTTCCTGACCTAGCCATGGTAATGGCCTAGCAGGGTAACAATCCCTAGCTATTAAACCTTGAGTTCGGAAAAAATATAACAATAAGCATATAAAATTTCTCATTAAACCAACTTCTGAACTGAGCTTGCAAAATTTACTTGAATTCATTGAAAATAAACCAACCCAAAATACTACGATGCTCCAGAATAATAATTGAGTTCTTGCAAGGAAAAATATACATAATACATGACTTGGAACATTAACAATTAGGAACTATGAATTTATACACAGGAAAATATCGTTGAGAGAATTATGCAAAAATGGCGAACATGTTATATTAAACAAAACTGAGTAGAAGACGTTGGGGTTACAGTAGTAACCCTCCAAAATTAAACCAAAGGAGTATTACTGTTATAAGGGTAGGATTTATTAATCAGAAAACCTTAAAAATACAAAGTCGTGTTTGTACAATAGAAACTGTAGAAAACCCTCATCTAAAATACCTCTAGATTACATCACAAATAGAATTTAACCAGTAATACAAGACAACCTCTCTGGATACCCAAAATCAAGAACCGGAAAGCCACCCAGACCTATGGAAACCAGAAAAATAACAGTTTACTGAACCTAATGGAAATATATTAACCTCAAGTACCAGGGCTAGGAGAGATTCGTAGCATTTTCTCATGCCGATAAGCAGCCTTTGAGAATCGGGTACCTGCAACAACAAATAAATCATGGTAAGTTTATGTTTAAGAAAAAAATCTTGAAAGTTAAAACCATAGGAAGGTCTATCTCTGTAAAAGCATAAAAATATATATGTGTACACTACAAATCGTGTTTTTCCCTTCTAACTCGAGTTCAAACCTGTCTAGGAAGGGGTCGTGCAAATGGATGTGAATTAAAATCACCATTATAAGCCATGAAAATTCTCCAACAGATGATCCTTTGGCAAGTTGGTAGTTCTAGTAAGAGATGAGCAACAAAACAATGAAAATAGGACAAGTGAAATAAAATTACAATGTAATAGTACAATTTTTCTAGAAAAAACGTTGAATTCTCATACTTAAGTCTTGGAAAATTGCTTAATACTTTGTGTATTAGCTCCATAATGGATAGCATCAACCAAAGAGGCGCAATGGACACACTGTATGACAAATTAGGAGGAGCAAGCAATAAACCCTCACTGTACACAGAAGGAATGAGTTCGACGGAGGGTTTTTCTTGGAAGTTACCAAAACCTAACCCAAAGAAGTCTCCACTGTAGATCAGCAGTCCTTGATTTGAGTTGTAGATGAAACTCGGGAATTGAGGTCGATGCCATGTGTTGAGATGAGGGGTGGTGTCCAGAAACTTCCTGAACTTACCACACTCATTGAAATATAGCTAGGGTTATGGTATGGTTAGATCAAGAATTAATAAAAGCATGTACAATCAAAGAACATAAACAGATGACCTCATATTAATTTACATTTCTTTCTATGACTATATACAATTTAACAAACGTTGGTAACAACATATAACACCATATTTTTAAACACAATCTCGACCATAGATATGAGGAATGGGTTTTACATGTGTATTTGAAATGGGTAATTGGTAATACATATATGTATATACAAATAAGAAAGGTATTTCACTAAATATTCAACTTATTATATAAACTTTAACCAATGTAAGCTATGTGTAAAGAATTATGTTTAAAAAAAAATACTTAGGGATATGTCTAGGTATATGTGACAGGTGGTATCAGATCCATAGTTGCAAAGTTGTGGCCTATGGGTTGACAAGGAATAATATCCACTGTGATGTTCACACAGAGAGAGAGAGAAGGAGATATTATGAGCAGAGCATGATTTCCACTTGTGAGACCTGCGAGGGAAGCTAGTTCAACCCCTTTTCTGGAAAACAACCCGGAAATGTGAGTGCAATTGGGAAAAGAATCGTGCACCACCAATGCTTCTATATTGGATACATTCCAAGGGTTGAAGAATGGAGTGGCCATATTACTAGTGGAAAATGAGAGGTTGATGCATGAACAAGAAAAAATTATGAAAATTATGTCTGAAAAACAAAACCACCGACAACCCGTTCCAAGTCCAGAGCCAGAGAATATTATTGGAAATTAAGAGTTAAGGGGTGAAAATACATAATCATAAGGTTATATAGAGAACCATGAAGAGGAATCAGGTAATGCATTTAATCATAAAAGGCACAAGATATAGAAAGTTGAATTGCGAGGAGAAATTAATAAAATAAAGTCTCCAACATTTTACGAAAAACAGGAATAGGTTTTTGAAGCCTTGCTTATCAATATGAACAAATAATTCCAAATGTATGAATATGATCATAATTTAAAGGCTCTATTGGAAATCTATCAGTTGCAAGGAAAATCCACGTTATGCTGGGAAGAACTGAAAATAGTACGTGGAATCAATGAAAAAAATGTGACTTGGGAAAAAATTTAGAAACATTTTAAAGAGAAGTATCTAACTAAAATATTTTATGATGAACAAGGGAAGGAATTTCACGATCTTCGATTAGGCCAGCTGACCATGGATGAATTCGTAACAAAATTCACATGCTTGCTAGCATGTTTTCGTTATATACGTGAGGAAAAGGAAAAGGTTTAGCGATTTACTAGCAGTTTACCTATATTTATGAAGGAGCGTCTGGAATTTGATAATCCAAAAACCATGGACAAAGTCATAAGGAAGGCACGTATTTGTTATGAGCAGTTAAAGAAAAAATAATATGGAGGAAAAAGATAGATTGAAAAGAAAGGAATCAATTTTTCATCAGATGCTAAGGGAAATAAGTCCTCAAATGTTAAAGGACCCTACAAAAATTAGCAATTGAACCGAAATATCGATAAGACCCAGCAAAGGTTCATATTTTCAAATGAATCAAAGGCCAATGAACAATCTAATAAAAATTAAGTGGAACCATAAACTAGGCCTCTAGTACAATTTTGGGGATGTGGGGGACCACACTATGTTAAAAATTGTATGTATCGAAAAGGAGCAAAGAAAGTGGCACAGATTCAAGAAGCATCAACTATAGGAGAGGTGGCAAGGAGCTTACCTAGAACTAGTGCTACTTTCAAAGACCATCAGGTTGAATACCAACCTACAACGGTGGAATTTGAAGGTAATATTTTAGGTCAAATTGTGTCTATTTTGTAGGTTTTAAACATGAATAGAAAATTATTTACAAACCAATTCTTAAAAACAGAAAATAAACAATAGCGAGAGCATAAACATAAAACATATATACACAGAGATTTTTCCCCTGGATCCCAAATCGGGACTACCAGCTTTCTTTTTCATTATATTCCTTTTAGTGTTACAACACATATATATACATGCCGAAGCATTTAGAAACCCCAATCCATTAACCCTGGATTACAACCTAATCGTAGTTCCCTTGACCGGATCTACAAAATACCAGGGGTCGAAAACCATCATGCCCCAAAACCATGTGCAAACCCATGCAAAAAACCATGAGTGGGTCCGCCCACTGAAAAATAAGGAAAACAATATCCTAGGGCACTTCCTCGAACCCCATGTAGGGGGATACCCGCCCCCTGCGAACCCCTGGATAGGGGGGGCTGCCACCCCCCCTCGTTGCACCCAGTGAAATGAACAGAGGGGGATATCCCCCCCCCCCGTGCGTACGATTAATCGTGGAAATAATATAACACGTACCCAACATTCTCCCACTTGTTGTTTTCTTTCCGTAGGGGGGCACAGGAGGGCTTAGTCATTAGTCAAGTCCTGCAACACCCATTGTTTCTCTACACCAAGATAACTTCTAAGTGCTCACAAACTTCATCAATGCATGTGCAACATTCTTCAAAGTGTCCACCTTTACCAGCAACACCTTTTTATCCTCAACCATATCTCTCACAAAGTGATATTGAACATCAATGTGCTTTGTCTTTGAATGATAATCAGGCTTCTTAGCCGATAAAATTGCACTTTGGCTATCACATTATATCCTTATATATCATTGCACCAACCCCATACTTGAACACAATCTCTGCAACCAAACTTCTTCCTTACTTGCATGAGTGGCTACCAGGTATTTTTCCTTTGTAGTTGAAAGAGCCACTGCAGACTGTCTTTTACTCATCCAACTAACTGCACCTCCAAATAGGCTAAACACATACCCACTTGTAGATCTTCTTTGGTCTAGATCTTCAGCCCAGTCTGCATCAACAAAACCATGGATATCCAAAACTCTGTCCAATCCTGGTCTTCCCTAGTAGCACAAACCATAATCACTAGTGCCACACAAGTATCTAAAAACCTGCTTCACTCTGGTCCAATGTTCCTTCCCTGGTTTTCATATTAACTTTCTTAATACTTCCGTTGCATGTGTAATTTCTGGTCTGGTATAGACCATTTCGTACATCAGGCTACCCACTGCACTTGCATATGGAACACAGGACATATCGTCCTCTTCTTCTTGTGTATTAGGACACTGCTCAGCAAATAGCTTTACACCTAGAAGAATAGGAACCTTCACCGATTTACTATCCTGCATATTGAACCTCTGCAATATTTTCTTGACATACTTCCTCTGGTTTAACCAGAGCTTCCTATTTCCCCGATCTCTCTTAATTTCTATGCCCAAAATATAGTTTGTAGCACCAATATCCTTCATGTCTAATTTGGAGAAAAATTGGGTCTTCAAACCTTGGATAATTTATTTGTCATTTCCAATCAACAACATATCATCCACATACAAGACCAAATAAATAACATGGTCACCAATTAATTTAAAATACAGACAGTGATCCTCTTTGTTCTGGTGAAGCCAAGTCCCCGTATATAGGTATCAAATTTCTGATACCACATCCTTGGTGATTGTTTTAACCTATACAGCGAATTTTTTAACCTGCATACAAGTTCTTTCTTACCCTTCACCATAAATCCTTCAGGTTGCTTCATGTATATCTCCTCTTCCAAATCTATGTGAAGAAATGTTGTCTTTACATCCATCTGTTCTATCACAAAATCAAATGAAACAACAACAGATCAAAGTAAACTAATAGAATTAATCTTTGCAACAGGAGAAAAATATCACCAAAATCAATTCCCGGAACCTGGGAATAACCTTTTTCTACCAATCAAGCTTTTTATTTCTCCACCTTGCCTTCTACATTCATCTTCTTCTTAAACACCCATTTTCTCCCAATGGGCTTCCTTCCAGCCGATGACTCCACCAGATCCCATGCCCCATTTTTGTGCAAGGATGCCATTTCATCAACCATGGCCTCCTTCCATAGTTTTCCATCCTCTAAATCAACTGCCTCCCTGACAGTTCTAGGATCATCATCAGTGATAGTTAAAGAAAAATTTGAACAGAAGCCAGATGGACTATACCTTTTTTGTTTCCTTCTTTCCCGAACTAATCTTCTCACAGCTCGAGTATGTGGCTCTTCCTCTTCTGAACCTTGTTCTGTTGTAGATTCTGACTCATCCTCCTTTAGCTCAAACTCTATCTTCTCAAGTTCCTTTGGTAGGACTTCATGTTTAGCAACTCTAAACACCACATCTCAACTGTACACAACCTTCCTTGTTTCTAGGTTCCAAATCTTGTAAATTTTTAAACCATCCTTATACCCAATAAAAATGCACATTTCATATTTATTATCCAACTTGGTCCTTTTCTCCTTTGGAAAATGTAAATATGCATCCAATCCAAATAACCTCAGATGTGAAAGAGAGGGTTTCTTACTAGTCCATACCTCATGTGGAGTCTTATCCGACAATGTTGATGAAGGTGATATGTTAACGAGGTAACATGCAGTCTCCACTGTGTATGCCTAGAATTCCTGTCCTAACCCAGTACCACTGAGCCTACTTCTTTCCGTTTCCATCAGCGTTATGTTCATTCTTTTTGCAACTCCATTTTGTTGAGGTGTGTATGGAGTATTCTTTTGGCATGCTATACCACACTTCTTAGAGAACTCTTCAAATTCCTTCTTGCATAACTTTCCACCATTGTCTGTCCTCAGCACCTTTATCTTCTTCTCTGTCTGGTTTTCCACCAGAGCCTTAAATTCTTTAAATCTGTCAAAGAATTTAGATTTCTTCCTCAAGAAATATATCCCTTCATTCCTTGAGAAGTCATCTATGCATGAAACATACTACACATAATTTCCCAGTGATGGAACCGACACAGGTCCAAACACATCATTCTGCACAAGCTCTAACATCTTGTTCACCCTCTTAGCACCAGAAGGAAAACTCACCCAATTCTGCTTCCCATATACACAATGTTCACAGAAATAAAAATCCAGAGAGCAATTAGACATACCTTCTTCCATACCATTACCATGCAGTATCTGAAGGCCCTTCTTTCCAATATTTCCAAGCCTTTGATGCCATAGCATGGTCTTATTCTCAGAGACTGCTAGGCTTTCCACTCCACCTTCAGGAACCACGGAACTGTTGCACCCATCAATAACAGTGCTACCCTAAAGCTTGTATAGAGTCCCAATCTGAACTCCCCACATGAATACCAATTCTCCCCAAACCATCTTGTGGGTATCTAACACTGTTTTACACCTGCATCATCCATCTTTCTTACAGAAATCAGATTTATGGCCAATGCAAGAATATGAAGAACACCAAGAATTATTCTAATCCTTCCACCTTGCAGCTTCAACTTGAATTTTCCACGTCTGACTATTCTAGCTTTCCTATCATCCCCTAAGAAGACATCACCACCATCATACTTCTCATACTCGCAGAACCACTCCATATGGGAAGTGAAGTGAAAGGATGCACCTAAGTCAATCAACCATGCCTTGTGATCTACATGTGTATTTGAAGAAGAAGCCAAATACACATCCCCACCTTCATCTGAGGTGGTTTTTTCTTCTTCATAAGGAGCATCATCAAATCCCTTTCCTTTCTTGGGAGATTTAGATCTACAATATTTTTTGTAGTGCCCTTCCTTTCCACATTTCCAACACACCTTTACATGCTTTCCTAGAGATTTAGATATCCCTCTAGATTTAGATCTCCCACTCGAAAATTTATTTTCGTTTCTGTTCTGGGACCTTCCTCGTACATATAAGGCATCTCCATTCCATCCCTCCATATTTCTCCGTCTCATTTCCTCCGACAGCAAGGCTGAGACTATTCATCAAAATTCAAGGTAGTTGTATTGCTACCTATTGTAATAACGATATTGTCCCATGAATCTGGTAGAGAACACAACAAACTAATGCACTTATATTCATCTGAGATTTTAATATCAATAGATGAAAACTAACTTACCATTGTATTGAAGGTGTTCATATGCTCTGTCACTGAGTCTCCATCCTTCATCCTTAGGTTATCCAACTTTTTCTGCGAGAACAATTTATTCACTAGAGACTTAGATTGGTGAAAAGTCCCTAACTTGACCCACAAAGTCTTCGTTGTAGCTTCCCCAGATACATTCAACAATATTGAATCTAAGATACACAACCGTATTGTGCTCTTTGCCTTCTGATCCAACTTCACCCAATCTTCATCTGACATTGTCGTTGGTTTAGTACCTGGATCTACTGTGATCCATTGATCTTTATCCACCAGCAGATCCTCCATATTGAGCTTCACAAATCAAAACTCTGACCATTAAACTTATCAATCTCTATCTTTCCACTTCTCTCCATCTTCTTACACTGCAATAATCAATCCTACAGATCTCCCACTGAACAGGTTCTACCATAGGCCCGAGCAAAAAACCCCTCAGCAGCAAAGGCATCCCCTTGAAGCCAAAAAAAGTTCTGATACAAAATGTAGATTTTAACCCTGAACAGAAAATTATCTATAAACGAATTCTTAAAAAACAGAAAATAAACAATAGCGAGAGAAAAAACATAAAACAGATATACACATATTTTTCCCTTGGATCCCAAATCGGGACTACCAGCTTGATTTTTCATTATATTCATTTTAGTGTTACAACACATATATATACATGCCAAAGCATTCATAAATCCCAATCCATTAACCCTGGATTAGAACATAATTGTATTTTCCTTGACCGAATCTACAAAATACTAGGTGTCAAAAACCATCATGCCCCAAAACCATGTGCAAAACCATGCACAAAACCATAGGCGTGTGCGACTAATTATGGAAAGAATATAACACATACCCAACATATTTTGATTGATCCATGAGCTAGCCTAAGTTATATAAGCCCCAAAGTGGTAGAAAAATGTTGTTTGCAAACAATTAAATTTAAAATTTCCTCGCTAGTGCAACTGGCCACGTGGGCTAAAAGGAGGGTCGTCGCTAAGGTTAGCAAATACTCCTTGGAGCTGGAAGGTCAGCCAATTATACCAGACTTAAATTTTTTTCCCCTAGGATATTTTGATATTATTATAGGCATGGATTGGCTAGAAATACATTGGTCTCTCTTTAATTGTAAGGATAAAACTATCAAGTTTTTAGATGAAAAAGGAATGAGATAGGAGATTCAAGGAGTGAAAAGACCCTTGAACTTAAGACCAGTAACAGTCACTTAGCTGGAAAAATGTATTCGAAAAGGGTGTCATATTTACATTGTGCAAGTAGGATACTCAAATTCAAAAGAAAAGGCTCCCACCTTTGAAAATCTACCTATTGTGAAAAATTTTCCTGACGTTTTTCCTGAAGATATTCATGGATTTCCTCCAAAATGAGATATATATTTTACCATTGAATTAAATCTTGGAGTCGCTCCAGTGTCTCGAGCACCTTACCATCTGAGTACGCCAGGATTAATGGAACGTAAAATGCAATTACAATAACTATTAGATAAAATGTAAATTCGCACAAGGGTATCACCTTTGGGAGCCCCTGTACTTTTCGTTGAAAATAAGGATGGAACCTTAGGTTTGTGTACTGACTACCGAAAATTAAATAAGTTGATAGTAAAGAAAAATTACCCTTTACCTCATATTTATAAGTTTTTTGATCAAGTAAAAGGGGTTACAGTATTCTCTAAGATTGACCTTTGATCATGTTACCATCAAATAAGAATAAAAGAAGAGGATATATTCAAAATAACCTTTATGAATCGTTATGGGAATTATGAATTTGTCGTCTTTCTATTTGGGTTGACTAACGCCTCAACAACTTTTATGTGTCTTATGAACAGTATATTTCATCAATATTTGGATAAGTTTTTATTTATTTTAATTGATGACATATAGGTGTATTCATGAAAGATGGAAGAGCATAAGGAGCATTTGTGGATTGTTTTACAAACCCTAAAGGAACATCATTTGTATGAAAAATACATAAAATGGGATTTCCTTAAGGAACAAATTCAATATTTAGGGCATGTCATAACAAAAGATGGAATTCTTGTGGACACTGAGAAAATAAAAACCATAAAGGAATGGCTTATTCCAAAAAATGTAACTGACATAAGTTCATTTATGGGATTTGTTGGATATTACTCGAGATTTTTTTTTAAGGATTATCCAAAGTAACGTATCCTATTACCTCCTTGGAGAAGAAAGGATGAGCCTTCAAATGGACAGTTGAGTGTCAAAACAGTTTTGATCAATTAAAACGGTTGCTTACCACTACTCCTATTCTAAGCATTGCAGATCGAGAGAAGGAATTTGTTGTATGCACAGATGCTTGTAAGGAGGGTGTAGAGGGAGTATTAATGCAAAAAGGTAGAGTTATAGCCTATGAATCTCAAAATTTGAAAGAACATTAGTAGAAATACTTAGCCTATGACTTAGAGCTAACATTAGTAATACATGCACTGAAGATGTGGTGACATTATTTTTTGGGAAAGACATTTCTGCTAATGACAGATCACCATAGTTTAACTAACTATTTTAAGCAGCCTAATTTGAATGCTCGGTAGGCACATGGGGTTTCCTTCCTAAGAGAATTTGATTTGGAATTTAAACATTTAAAAGGAAAAGAGAATAGAGTAGTGGATTCCTTGAGACCGAAGTTAAATTGTATTTATGAACTTTCCTTTATCAAAGTCAAGGTTTCTTTTAAAGAACAAATTAAAGAGGTTGCCAAAAGAGATATTGAATATCATTTTTCATGGCATCAAGCTCAAATTAGGAATTGCAGTGAACAGCAATCAAGATTCAAGGTAAATTATGAAAATCTACTAATCTACTGAGACAAAATGTATGTTCCCAACCAAAAAAGTTTCAAACACTTAACTCTTGATGAGTACCATAGAATCCCTTATGTGGCTCACATTGGTTACCAAAAATTAATTACTGCATTAAAAAAAGAATACTTCTGGCCCATAATGAAGAAGGAAGTGGTCGGTTACTTGGCTCGATGTTTATAATGTCAACAGGTTAAGAGTGAACACCAACATCCAGCTGAAATGCTTCACCCATTGCCTTTTCCAGAATGGAAATGGGAAATGATTAGAATTGATTTTATTACTGGTTTACACAAGACCAAGAAACAAAATGACTCTATAATGGTGGTGGCAGGAAAATTAAGCAAATCTACTCATTTTATTCCCGTACAGTCTACCTTTAAAACAAATTGCTAACATATTTATGAAGGAAATAATTAGACTACATGGAATACCAAAAGTCATCATTTCAGATAGAGATGTAAAATTTATGTCGGCATTTTGGAAGTATTTGTTTGAAGGTTTAGGCACTCAAATAAAATTTAGTACAGCCTATCACCCTCAAAAGGATTGGCAGATGGGTTGGGTAAATCAAGTAATTGAAGATATGTTGAGAATGTATGTAATGCAACAGTTGTCTATATGGGAGAATTATACATTTGGTGGAATTTTCTTACAAAAAAAGTTATCTGCCTCCCAAAAAATGAGTCCCTTAAAAGTATTATATTGATGTAGATGTAAAATACCCATAAATTGGGGAGGAAGACAAACTAATGTTGGAACCCGGCATGTTAAAAGAAATGGAGGAGGAAGTGAAGAACTTAAGGATGAATTTGAAGGCCGCACAAGATCGACAGAAGACCTATGCGAACAAGAAATTAATTTATCTCAAATTTCAGGTAAAACCCATGAACAAAACCTTACAATGGGGAAGTTGCGCTAAACTAGCACCATGATTTTGTGGTCCGTTCCAGATTTTGGTCCGGGGTAGTATCGATAGCTTATCAGCTCACCTTACCCATTCATATGCGTTTAAATTATGTTTTCCATGTTTCTGTACTAAAGAAATATATATATGATCCTAAACATATCATCAATTGGCTAGATATATAAATAAATTTCGAGGCAACAATATATGTATCGTTAATGTTTTTTTATAATAATATTGATGAAGGATCTAACAAAGCATTTAATATTGTTTATGTAGGTCAAGCTGAACGATGAATTCCTAATTGAGCCCTTACACATACTTGATCATAGAGAAGTAACGTTGCTGAGGCGATTTATCACCCGAGTTAAAGTGCAATGGTTACACTTTAGCCAAGAAGAGGCTACTTGGGAAGATGAAAATCTTATGAAAGAAGCTTACCCAATATTTTTCTGGGAGTGTGAAAGCATCTTGAAGATGTTTGGTTTAAAGGGAGGAGAGATGTAACATCCCCTAGGAAAATTTGTAAATAATAAGTTACTTTAGTCGAAAGACATAAAAATGCTGACACATATTGGAAAATTTAAATATATTAGGTAGGAATAATTATTTTTATTTTAATAAGAAATTCATGTTTATAATGATGCAGGAGTTATGAGCAACTTTGAGGAAAACATGCAATTGTGCCTTACATGTCAGGGTGGTTAGTCGATTATGGGTCAGATGGTTACCTAACCATAACCTATCCTTGAGACTTAAAAATAAAAATAAAAAGGAACCAATAGGGTAATAGGTACCTGAGGTATCCAGAGGAGGAAGGAGGAACAATAAGAAAAGATATGTGTTGGGAAACCATGCTGAAATGTTAGGCGGATCGATGCAACAGTAAGGCTTGGACTAAGTCTAGTGGGGCCCAGATAGTTACAGAAGCTAGTTGTGCAGAGCTATTGCTAACACCCTGCTTGTAAGGATAGAATGGGGGGAGACACAATGGGCACTAGTCTCACGGCTAGGAGGATAAGGCGTTGTTTTCCGTAGGTGTTCCAAACTTTCGGTGCAACAGAAGGACAGATAAGTATTCTTGACTTGTTTAGTTTTAGACGTTGTATTAAATGCATGTAAATGGATCTGTAATAGCAGAAGGTAGAATAAAAATGTTAAGTAACAGTGTCCATTGCAACTATGCCCCGGTCTGAAAATAATGATGTGAACATTATAGAAACTAAAATAAATAACTCTGTGTATTTTTTTATGGTAACCTATAGGGGTGAATTAATAGTATATTCGTAGGAGAATGAACATGCATGGATCGTTTTTATTCTGTTACAATCTGGTATTAACGATACAATATTGGGTACATTAGAAGAAGTTAAGGTGGGACAAATTTATTGTAGTCGAGGTTAGTTTCTTGGCATAGCCACGGTAATGGCCTAGCAGGGTAACAGTCCCTGGCTATTAAACCTTGAGTAAATTAAAGCTATAATAGTAAGCATATAAAATTTCTCATTAAACCAACTTCTGAGCCGAGCTCGCAAAATTAACTGGAATTCTTTGAAAAGAAACCAACCCAGAATACTACAGTGCTCCAGAATAACAACTGAGTTCTTGCAAGGAATAATATACATAATAAATTACTCGGAACATTAACAATTTGGAACTACCAATTGATACACAGGAAAATAACATTGAGAGCATTATGCAAAAATGGTGAACATGTTCTATTAAACAAAACCTAGCAGAAGATGTTGGGGTTACAGTAGTAACCCTCCAAAATTAAACCAAAGGAGTTTTGTTCTTACAATGGCATAATTTATAAATCAGAAAACATTAAAAAGGCAGAGTCATGTATATACAGTAGAAATTGTAGAAAACCCTCATCTAAAAGAACTCAAGATTACATCACAGACGGAATTTAACCAGTAAGTCGAGACAGCCTCTCTAGCTACCCAAAATCTAGAACCTGAAAGCCACCCAGGGCTACAGCAACCGGAAACAGTTTATTGAACTAGTGGAAACGGATTAACCCCAAGTACCTAAGCTAGGAGGGAGTCGTAGCATTTTTGGACACCGACAAGTAGGATTTGAGAAGCGGGTACCTGCAACAGCAAATAAATCATGGTAAGTTTTTTTTTAAGAAACAAATCTGGAAAGCTAAAACCATAAGAACGTTTATCTCGGTAAAAACATAAAAATATATACATGTACACTGCAAATCGTGACCATCCCTTCTGACAAGAGTTCAGACCTGTCTAGGAAGGGGTCATGCAAATGGATGTGAATTAAAATCACCATTATAAATGCAAATTATCCAATAGATGAATCTCTTGGCGAGTCAGCGGTTCTGGTAAGAGACAAGCAACAAAAAAATGAAAATTGTACATGTGAAAGAAAATGACAATGTAACAAGTCAATTGTTCTAGAAAAAACGTTTAATTCTTGTACCTGAGTGTTGGCAACGGGCTTAACACTCTTTTTATTGGCACCAGAATGGATAGTAGCAACTAGAAAGGCACAATGGAGACACTATATGACAAATTTGGAGGATTTGGAAACAAACCCTCGCTCTACACAAAACGAATGAGTTCGGCAGAGGATTTTGCTTAGTAGTTACCAAAACCTAACCCAAAACAATCTTCACCGTAGAACAACAGTCCTTGATCTAAGTCATAGATGAAACCCAGCAATTGAGGTCGATGTTAGGTGTTGAGCCGAGGGTCAGTGTCCAAAAACTTCCTGAACTTACCACACTCGTTGCAAGATAGCTAGAGGTGGGATATGGTTAGACCAGGAATTAATACAAGCATTTATAATCAAGGAACACCAACATATGACCTCATATCAATGTAACAGATAACCTCATATTAATTTACATCTCTGTCTATAACTATATACAATTTAAAAAAAGTTGGTAACCACATATAACACCATTTTATTAAACACAATCTCGACAATACATATGAGAAATGGGTGTTACATGTGTATTCAAAACGGGTAATTGGTAATACATATATGTATATAGCAATAATCAAGGTATTTCGCTAAGTAATGAACTTATCATTGTTAAGTGTTATGTTTTAATTTGTTTTTTTTACTTAAGGACATGTTACAGACCGATTCTTAACATTTTGGGAGAAACGACAGATCTATTTTATAATTTATTTATTTTTAAATAAGATAAAATATGCACATAATTGAAAAAAAAGGAGTTGTAGCTCACAGGTGAGTAATGCACCTGGAGACTACACTCAGAACTAAGAGATTACTCTCATACACTCTACATTCATGAATGAAAGATTACATCATTAAGTACATTACTAGAAACCAGGAAGTTGCAACCAAACCCCTAAACTCTAGGAACAAATCCTAAACTAAGGAGATACGTTACAACTTGTGTAACCTTTTCTCCATTAATACAAAATAATATAATTATTTTCAACTCCCCCCCTTAATGGAGAAAGGATTGTCCTGAACTCCTAGCATCCTTCTAAACAATTCAAATTTCACACGTGCAAGAGGCTTTGTAAAAATATCAGCCACATTGTCACAAGTTTTACAATATTCAACAATAATCTCTTTTGACTGTAGTTTCTCTTTGACAAAATGGAACTGAGTGTCTATATGTTTGGTATTTTTATGGAACACTGGATTGTATGCTAATTTAATAGTGCTCTGGTTGTCGCTTTTGATGGAAGTGGAATTCTTTTGTTCTTCTCCAGCATCATTGAGAAGCCTTCTCAACCAGATCGCTTCACACGTCGCTGCACACAATGCTTGATACTCAGCTTCACATGAAGACAGTGCTACAGTACTCTGCTTCTTGCTGCTCCATGCTATGACCCCGGATCCTATGTTGAATGCGTAACCTGTGATAGACCTTCGATCATCCAGGTTACCTGCCCAATCTGAATCTGAAAAACCTGCTAGAATAACATCAGATGTGTCAGTGTATAAAATGCCATAATTAACAGTACCACAAAGATACCTCAACACGCTTTTTGCTGCTACCCAGTGACTTTCAAGCGGTTTTGACATGAATTGGCTCAACACACTAACAGAGTATGCCAAGTCTGGTCTGGTTGTTGTGAGATATATCAAACTCCCAACCAGCTGTCTGTACATCGTGGCATCCACCTCCTTAGTGCCATCGTCACTGCACAACTTCAAATTCTGCTGCAAAGGTGTCGCTGCTGACCTACACTCATCCATGCCAAACTTCTTCAACAGATTTTTGGCATACTTCCCTTGGGTAAGAAAATTTTGCCCAGTATCTCTCCATACTTCTAATCCCAGACAGTAATGGAGACTTCCAAGATCTTTCATTTCAAAAACTTGTGCCATCAACCTTTTGATTTCTTTGATTAAATTATCTGCATTTCCTGTTATAATCATGTCATCTACATACAAAGAAATCAGAATAATCTGCCCCTGCTTATTGTACTTAGTATAAAAATTTGGGTCATTTAAACTCCTATGAAAACCATGCTCTAAAAAGAAAGAATCAATATTTTCGTACCAAGACCTGGGTGCTTGCTTTAAGCCATATAGTGCCTTTTTCAACCTGCAAACAAGATGTTCCTACCCCTGCTTTACAAAACCTTCTAGTTGTACTAAGTAAATTTCTTCTTTTAATTCACCATTTAAAAATGCAGATTTGACATCAAGCTGGTGTAGCTCCCAATTATGTTTAGTTGCTAGAGAAATAAGCATTCTGATAGTATTTAACTTTGCTACAGGTGCAAAGGTATCATCAAAGTCTATACCTTCCTGCTGTGAATATCCCTTTGCAACCAACCTAGCTTTTAATTTCTCTATACTTCCATCTGCATTCATTTTTGGTTTAAACAGCCATTTACATCCTATGGGTGTTTTATTCTTAGGCAGTTCAACTAAGTCCCAAGTGTCATTTCTAAGAATAGATTCTATCTCTTCATTCATTGCAGCCCTCCATTCCTCAAATTGACTAGCTTCTTTGTAATTAGTGGGCTCTACAATGTTCAAAATATTTGACATCAAAGCATAGTCTTTCAATCTTAATGGTTTTTGAGTCTTCCTACCTGATCTCCTCGGTAGGGGACTTACCTCAAATTTGTTTTCTTCAGATCTAATTGGGCTTGCATTATCACCTTCTTCCTGTTCTTCTTTCTGTTCTTCTTTCTGCTCCTGTTTCTGCTCCTGCTCTCTTTCATCCTCGCTGCTTTCATCCATCAACAATGGAATGTGCCAATCATCACCAATGTCATATTTCCCGTCTTGAACCTGTTCATGAAACACTACATCCCTGCTTGCAAATATCTTATGAGACTCAGGATTGAACAACTTATATGCTTTAAATTTTGTGCCATAACCAACAAAGATGCATTTAACAACTTTAGGGTCTAATTTCTTCCTATCAGATTTGGGTATATGGGCAAATGCTTTTGACCCAAATACTCTTAGATGATTTCTTGCTGGTTTGAGTCCATATAGAGCTTCAAAAGGAGTTTTTAAGCCAAGATACCTGGTAGGACTTATGTTCTTTAAATATACAGCAGTATTAATAGCCTCTGCCCAAAAACTATTAGATAGACCCTTACCTTGTAACATGCTCCTTGCGCACTCCACTAAGCTTCTGTTCTTGTGCTCTTCCACTCCATTCTATTGTGGTGTGTGTGGCACTGTAAACTGCTGTACAATCCCGTGAGATTTGTAGAATTTCATGAATTCCCCTAACTTGTATTCTCCCCCTTGATCAGACCGGAGAATTTTTATAATTTTTCCAAACTGTTTTTCCACCAAGGTTTTAAATTCTATAAATAACTGGAAATTCTGACTCTTTCTACTCAGAAAATAAACCCATGAATATCTAGTACAGTCATTAGTAAATAACAGAAAGTAATATGATCCACCTAGTGACCTTGTCTGCATAGGTCCGCATATATCAGTGTGCACTAGTTCTAAAATATTTGTTTCCTTCCTTCTATCATGCACATGAAACTGTTCTCTATGCATTTTACCTAAGGCACATCCATCACAATTTAACTGAGTATTATGAAAGACAGGGAGTCCCTCAACCATACCTTTTCTCTGCAATAACATGAGCTCCTACAAATTCAAATGACCGAATCTCTGATGCCAGAGTTGTTCGACTGTCGATCCACCTGCAACCATGGCTCGCTTTGGTATACTCTTTACATCCAATCTGTATAGGCTTCCAATGCGCACGCCTGTTGCAACTATTTCTTTCCTGCAATCCTTTATGACACAATGAGTCTTGAAGAACTCGACTTGCATATCTTGATCAGTTATCATGGATACAGAAATGAGATTTTTCTTAATTCCAGGAAAATATAAAACATTTTTAAGATGACTGATTTTACCATTTGGTAACTTGACTGGAATATCCCCATAGCCTCTGATCTCGTATCCACTATCATCTCCTAAATAAATCTTTGATCCATATATACTTTCTTCAAGATTTTCAAAAAATTCCTTTTTACTTGTCATGTGAGAGGATGCACCGGAATTGACATACCAGATGTCATCCTCATTGGATGCTGAAAGGGCACAGTTAGCTGTGAACAGTTGAAATTCGTGAGTGAAATCTTCATCTTCTTCAACATATTCTTCAACGAAATATCCTCTGTGCTTTGCGATTGCCAGTTTTTTCTTTGCATCATCTTCCTGCTTCTTAAAGCATTCATTCTGTATATGACCCTTCTTTCCACAATAATAACATTTCTTTACAGGATGATTTACAAGCATACCTTTATATAGACTCTTCTGCGATGTACCTCCTCTCTGCTGCAGTTGCGACTGTGATTGCTACTGTGGCTGCTTCCCTCTAAATGGTCGTTGTTTCGCCATCAGAGCAAGATCATCGCTCTGGGGTTTCAAGTTATGTCGCTGCTCCTCCTCTTGCAGCAAGATCCCTATCAGATCTTCAAATGTAGGCGCTTTCTCCCTTGCCTCCAATCCAGTGATGAACATTTGAAATTCAAATCGCATCCCGTTCAGTGTGATTGTGATGAGATCAGAGTCAGAAACCTTCTCCCCGATGTCCCCCAATCTGTCTTTCACATCTTTAATTCGCGCAATGAATGCAGCAGCAGTCTCGCTTTCGTCCATCTTCATTGAGAACAGCTTGCTTTTGAGTGCCATGATTCGACTTGTATTCTGGGTTTGATACAGAATTTTGATGGTCGTCCAGATCTCCGCGGACATTTTATAGTCTCTGATATGAGGGATAATGTTGTCCTTGACGGAAATCTTCAGCAAGACTTTCGCCTTTTTTTCTCGCTTATCCCATTCTTGCTCCTGTGTATTCACCCCGTTGTGTGAATTCGACCTCTGCTCATCACCTGTAACTATCGACCATGCATTTGCACCCTCAAGCAAGGTCTGAATCTTAAACTTCCTATTTGTGAAGTTAGATCCATCGAGTTTTCCAGACTCGTGGAGATAAGATTCCATCGTATTACTCATTCTGAATTGATCTACAAATAAATGAATCTACCCAATTGAGTCAGAAAAAAAATACCTATTAGATCCTGTCACCCGATCTGCCACTGATCTGCTAGTCTCCTGATCCACCCACTGTATCTTCGATTCAGATCCAGCAATATCTGACAAACCTGCAAAATCAATCTTGCTTCGATGAGAAAATTCGTTGTTTTCCAATACAGCCACAAAACCGATCTGATCAAAACTGATCCGATCTGCCTCTCCCGGATAGATCCGCAACTTCTCCGATCTGCACCTCTCGCAAATTTTCCAGAAAAGATGAGGCTTCCCGCAGATCCCCTTGAAGGTGAGTTGGTGCCCTCCCGAGCGAAAAAACCATGCCTAGATGAAATCAATGCAAGGCAAATCAGTTGGCGCGATTTTTCTGTGCGATTCCGTGCCAATCTGGTATTTTGGCACGGTGGCGCGACTATGGGCTTGACAGACGCGCTAGTTGCGCTTCCTAGCGCGACTGTCAGCGCAAAAAGCATGCCAACCCCCTTCTGCTCAGAAAATTAAAAAATCATCTGAGTCCGTGAACCAGGTGTTACTGCAGTCCACCTGCTCGGTCGAGCACACAACTCTCGTGTACACGCGGCCACAAAGGCACCTCAAGCCACTAAGGCAATTCTGCCACAAAGGCAAATTGGCCACAAAGGCGATAAAAGATCAGGCTCACCCAATCTGAGCTCTGATACCAAGATAAAATATGCATAGAATTGAAAAAAAAAGAGTTGTAGGCACAGGTGAGTACTGCACCTGGAGACTACACTCAGAACTGAGAGATTACTCTCGTACACTCTACATTCATGAATGAAATATTACATCATTAAGTACATTACTAGAAACCAGGAAGTTGCAACCAAACCCCTAAAATCTAGGAACAAATCCGAAACTAAGGAGATATGTTACAACTTGTTTAACCTTTTCTCCATTAATACAAAATAATATAATTATTTTCAACTAAATAATCTTGAAATACTTAACTGAGTTTTGATTTGCTAAACCATAGAGAATTTTAGGACTGACGCGTTTCGAACTACCAACTGTAGTTCATCATCAGGAAGATTTATAATCTAATATGTTATGGATCACAGAAGCTTGCACTCTCATATAATAAAATTATAATTAGTTAATTTTTATGATATTTTTTTATTTTGGTAATTTGAGATGTATTATGAAGTAATTAATCGCTATCAAAATTTACCAACCATTTAATTTCTATGAATAAGATAGTAATTAATTAATTGAATTAAAGAATTATTTATTTTTAAATATGTATATGTTATTGATAACTATTTATATAAATGGTAATGACCTTTTTCGGGGTATTTTTTGTCGTTAATTTTAATCAAAAAAAAAGACATAGATTTTTTAAAATGTTAAGTTATTTAATCTATAGAACTCTGCTGCACTTAGGGTTTTTTAAAATTCATAATTAAACATAGTAATTCTTAATCATTTTCTTAAACATATTAATTCTTGATCATTTTCTATTATAATTGATATATAATAATTTTTTTTTTATTAATATAATATAAAAAATATATTATATCCATTTTTTTAGTTATCTTAACTCTAGAGAGATCAAAGTTCTTAAAGTGTAAATCTCTTTTAAAGTTAAAAGAGATTACATTCATCTCTGCATTTAATAAATCTCTAGTTAAGATGAATCTAAATTAAACTTTAATAATAATTGATTTTAATTTAGTTTGAAATTTTTCAATATATTGTTTTGTTATTAATAATGAATTTAACCAAATAGATTAAGTTTAAAATTTCTCAGTCATATTAAATTAAAATAAAATCATTTTAATAATAAATTAAAAATATGTTAGTGTAAAGGTAGAATATATATGATATTCAAAATAATATATGTATGTATGTATGTATGGAAAAGTTTCAAAACAAATCTAAATGTAGTTATTTATATAATAGATAATATTTTTTATACAATACATAATGTAATAGATAATAATTTTTACACACTACAGAGCTATAAATGTAATGTTCATTTAATGTGTTGATATACTTTATTATCGAGTTGTCTTTAATGCGATTTTTTGGAAGTTTTTCCAGTGGATGTTTCCCCTTATAATTTCTCTAAAAATAAATAAATACATTGTATTGTTTTACTATTTATTATTATAGGAATGTAATATATAAATGTAGATGTTTTTTTTTTAATTATTGAGCCGAGATTAATGATATTTGATTACTTGCTAGATGCACAGTAAAATCAATGCACACTATTAATTCAATGACTTTAAAATTAATGTACCATCATGCATCCAATTACATCAAATCAGAAATCAACATATACACTGAAATGCATATAATGCAACAAATCAAATAAGATTATAAAACAACATCTACACTGAAATAAATGCATATAATGCAAGTAATCAAATAGGATTAGAAATCAATATCTACACTAAAATCAATGCATCTAGTGCAAGTAAGAAAATAGGATAAGAAACCAAGATCTACACTGAAATCAATGCATAATGTGAAAGCAATCAAATAGGATTAGAAATCGTATACATGGAAATAAATGCATCTAGTGCAAGCAATCAAATATAATTATAAATCAACATCTACATTAAAGTTAATGCATCTAGTGCAAGCAACTAAAAGGATTAGAAATCACCATCTACATTGAAATCAATGCATTTAGTGAAATGAATAAAATAGGATTAGAAATCATCTACATTGAAATCAATTCATCTAGGGCAAGTAATCAAATATCATTAGGAATCAACATCTCCACTAAAATCAATGCATCTAGTGATCAAATAGGAATAGAAATCATCATCTACATTGAAATCAATACATCTGGTGCAAGAAATCTTCTTCCCTCTCTCCCCTCAACATCTATATTTGTATCTCCCTCCATCTCCCCTTCTTTATCTCTTTATATCACCCCGCACACACACACTCTCACTCCATATCTATCAATATCTTTGTCCCTCCCTCCTTGTATCCATCTATCTCTTCTTTCTCTTCACCTTACATCTATATCTCTATCTCCCTTTGTCTCTCTATATCAACCCCAAAACATACACTCTTTCTCCAATATATCTATCTATCACTCCCTCCTCCTCCTCATCTCTCTCTCTCTCTCTTCCCCTTCCCTCCCTCTCCCCCACTTCTATCCCTCTTCCCTCCTGCTATCCTCTCTCCCACTCTCTCCATATTCATTATCACTCCCTCTCTCTCTCTCTCCACCTTTCACTCTCTATGTCTTTATTCTGACCTCAATCTCTCTCCCCCTTCATCTCCATCTCTCTTTCCCTACCTCTCTTCACACTCTCTCTTCCTTTCTCTCTGACCTCTCTCTCTCTCTCTCTCTGTCTTCATCTTCCAACTTTTTTACTATATTCATCTCTCTCTACTTCTCTCCCCCCTTCTTTCCATCTCTCATTGTTTGTCTCTTTATCTCACCCCTAAACATACACACTCTCTCTACCTTGTCACTCCCTCTCTCTCTCCACTACTCACTCTATGTCTTTCATCTTCCCTCCCTCTATCCCCATCCATATCCATCTCCCTATCCCTCCCTCTCTCCCCCTCCAACTCCATCTCTATATCCCTCCCTCTCTCCTCCTCCTCTCATCCTTCCTCTCTCTCCCTTTCTCTCCTACCTCCCTCTCCCTCCCCCTTCTCTCTCTCTCTCTCTCTCTCTCTCTCTCTCTCCCCAATCCTCTCTCTCTTTCTCTCTCCTACCTCCATCTTTATGTCTCCCTCTCCCTCTCTTACCCTTCTCTACCTCTCTCAGTCCTCTCCCTCTCTCTCTCTCTTTATTCCTCCTCTCTCACGTCTCCTTTAGTTTATCTCCATCTCTCCCTTGTCACTCCCCCTATTTCTCCACCTCTATCATATGTCTTTGTTATTCCCTCCCATATATATATAGAGTTAATATATATATCATGATATATTAAAATATATTATAATACAACAAATTTAATATTGTGTTAATCCAAAATTGTTAAATTTAATAATATCAATATTATAATATATTAGTATGAATATTAAATTTAATAATAATATTAATGTTAATGTTAATATTAATATTAATATTTTAATATTAATGTTAGGGTTAATAAAAAAAATTGCATGGTATTAATAATAATTTGGTGGACTATATTTGACCCATAGGGTTGGTATATAATTAGATGTTGATTTCTAATCCTATGACATATATTTTTATTTATTTACCTTACCTCTTTGTACCTATTTTATAAATATGGTATTTGGCCCATGGTATTTGTCTCATGGTATTAATAATAATTTGTCCCATGTTATCTGGCCCATAGGCCTCACATAAATAAAACTTTTTTTTTTGAGTTTTTGTAAATATAAAGAGGTTTATGGGGTAAATATAAAGAGAGAATTTATTTATTTACCATACCTCTAGTTTATTTATATTTACATTTATTTACCATACCTCTGGTTTATTTATATTTTTATTTATTGTCCATGTCTTTTTTTTAGACTTCTTCATATTTTAAATTTAGATTCTCAAAATTTATTTTTAATGAATTTTTATTGTTTATTTATATGGTTATGTAAGTCATTGTTTAAGTCGACATTATTTAGATTTTATTTTGTAAATTTTCTTTATTTTTTTTTTATTTTGACTTCCGACATACTTACACATGGAGGTCATACTCAGCTGTAGAATGAGCTTCTTGGCCCAATAAATAGTTATCAATAACATTTACATATTTATATAAATAGTAATGACTTTTTTCGCCGTATTTTTTCTCGTTAATTTTAATCAAAAAAACAATATAAATTTTTTAAAACATTTAAGTTATTTAATCTTTAGAATTCAGCTATAACTAGGTTTTTTAAGACACTAAATCTATTTATGCATTTAAAAATGTATTTTAAACAACAACAAAAATTACAATTTTGCTTAAAAATGTATTATTGAATTCAGATGAAAAAAAATCATTTCCTATATATTAGAATAAGCTTGTATATAATTTAATTAAATTATATGAATTCAGATGGAAAAAAATCATTTCCTTTATATATTAAAATAAGATTTTATATAATTAAATTAAATTATATATATATATATATATATATATATATATATATATATATATATATATATATATATATATATATATATATATATATATATATATATATAAAGATTAATTAACACTTTTAACTTAATATCTTCAAATTGTTAAAATAATCAAATCTAAGTTTTCAAAAATATAAGAAGTTTGCACATCATTAAAACATTTTTAATTTAAAATTTGTTGGTATTTATTTGTCAGATGTATAATACTAGATTTAGCTTAATCTTGATTTATCAAATTCCAAAAGGAATCAAGTCTATAAAGTGTAAAACTTGAATATATATATCTCGCTCATTTACAATCCAGTCTGGGATATTGTTTAATAGCATTACATTTAAAATAGTAATTTAATATTTACATTAATATATTAAAAATAGTAATAACAAAAACAATTTTTAGCAACCAATAAATTATTTCAATTTCTATTTTTAGTTTTGCATCAATTTTATACATAAAAATAAAGTAATTGAAAATAATAATAAAATCTAATTTACTTTATAATTAAATTCTATTTTTTATATAATAGGGGTGTATAATTACTTTACTACTCAATATAGAGTTTACTGGTGGCATCTAAAAATAATATTGATACTACAATCTAGTATGAAGTAGATCAATTAACATGTGGCATCATAAAAAGATATATTAATAACAAAACAAAAAATTGAGTGGTTTAAGTGTCAACCAAGATAAAAATATTTTAGTATCTATATGAAGTACCATTATATATATATATATATATATATATAAAATTTTAGAGAGATTCAAGTCTTAATATCGAGTTTGTTATAGTCCTATAATATAGAGATCTTAGTCATATTAGTCTTTCTATTTATATGATGTCAAAATAAGGTCTAGATTGGGGTTGAGTGTCAAGCAAAGTCTCTCTAATTTGTTAAAGTTCAAATGTCTAGTGTTATGAAGGATCATTAAAGGGAAAATCATAGGTTGTCAATGGTCACCATAGAAGATTAGTGAGGGGTCATGTCATCAAGAATTTTTATCATTATGGGTTAATCACCTAGGTCTAGAGGTCAAGTTATATCAAAGAAATCATGAGAAAGGATTGGGCATAGATTTGTAGGTGTTTGAGTCAGTTTAGATGTCATTTCATGAGTATTCATGACCTCAGCAAGTGTGAAATGGTCAAAAGGACAGTTTGTTGTGTTTTTCCACGCATTGTTATTTCAGAAAAGGTGTTATGGTTTCATCAACCTATATTTCCACCATGAACTCCACTTATGTACATTTTGGGAGCAGATTTGCACAGCTACCTTCATCTAACATCGCTTAGTTCTTGTTCATTCGCATCAGAAGCTTGTGGAGTGATCGTGCTACGTTGTTACTCAAAGGAGGCAGGGGCATTACACTTCCACACAATGCTACACTTCATTCCAATTCAAAGATAAAACTCCTCTCACAGGTGCAAACTCAAGCTAATTTTTCTACCTTTGTTATGAATGAATTCTAGATTTCATGCATGAGCCATCCAAAGGCATAGAAATCTTGCAAAGAATAGTTAATCCATCTTCACTGCGCTTTTGTGTTTTGTTGCGTTTTCCCCCAAAACCATTGTTCTTTCCTTAGTTCGTTGTGTTTTCCTTTGTCCTTGCACTTTCTCCTAATTGTTGTGCTTCCAGACGGTCCTTTATCCTCTGCATTTTTCATGGCCAATACCTCATTTTCCTTTGTAAAGCTTCCATATGCAAGGTATCTCTTGTGTTCAAACTGAATTGAAGTCTCCCACCTTAATTTTTTGTGCTTAAGAAGCATTTGAATCTCATTACCTTCTGTGTTGCATTTTTGGTGATGCAACTGTCCTTTCAAATTTTCAGCCACCGGTATCAATCAGTTGCTAAATTTTTAGGGTTTTCCTGAAAGAATTTTGTGTTGGCTAGTCTCTTGTGTAGAGTTTTATTTTAATCATCATTAGAGGATTGAATTTGGGGAGTACTTTTTTTCATCACTCTTACATTGATTGCACAAAAAAAGATTACCTTAAACCCTAGACTATTCACTGCTCCAAACAAAATCATGTCAATTCCGAAGGAGAAAAATCACAAGGGAGGTGTTATTGTTCGGTTTGAACCACAAGATCCCACATTTATTAATGCATACCCAACCATCAGAATGGATTTTGAGCAGGTGTGGTGTATGAGTTTTTGTGAAAGGATTCAAGGGTACAATCTACAATTGACTAAGGAATTTTCCAAGAGTTTTGATGGATTAAAGGCTAAGATTGGAACACTTACCTTTCCAGTCACAGAGGTCACAATAGTAGCTGCTATGCATATTCGCCTCCAAGGGGAACAATGGTTGAAGGGCATACCCCTTGATATCACTCATTACAGATATTTTTTGGAACCTAAATATAGAGACAAGAGTATGGGTCAATTGTGCCTAAATAATATTTATTGGAAATTCAAAGCAAGCTTTTGAAATATATTCAAAGATACTTCAAATGTGAGGGAATATTTGGAAGAGTATATCAATACCACTTCAAAATTTTGATGCATTTCATTGGGAAAAAATCCTTTGATTTTCCTCTTTACCTATTTAGGAATCTCTACAATATGGTTGATAAGGTGCAAGGGAAACAAAGTCAATTTGAACCCAGCCTATTTCATTTTTCCTTAACTAAGTTATTGGTTTTGGAGGAGCTCGATAAAAGGAAATAGTCATTGCAGTCATTTGTTGATTCTTCAAAATTAGTGGATGATGTGCCAACTAGTCCTTTGAGAAAGAAAGAGACACCTTCAATAGTGGTAAAGGGAATTAATTCACCAGTTGGAAGCTCAGTGAAATTGAAGAAGGCCCATTTCATGATTTCACAATTGCAGCAAGAAAATAGGCAACTAAAGAAGACTATTTTAGAAAAAACAACCCAACCTAGTGAAGATGTTCCTATAGTTGAAACTACACCAGTGGTTGTCAAGTCTAAGGGAAAGAATAAAGTAATCAAAGAATATACTAAAAGGGAAGAGATACCAGCAGCTAGGATTATAAGATCCTCATCTAAGAATCTACAAATCCAAAAGGAGAAAGAAATAGGAGATAATAAAGGTAGATGAGGAGAAGACAGAAGTAGATGAGGGAAAGCGCACTTTCAACAAGTTGGGAAGGTAGTTGAAGGAGGCTCACAAAGAGATATTTAAACTCAACCTGTGAGATGAAGAGATGAGGAAGCAATGGAGTGATCTTATGGACATTTATCATCCAGCCATAGATGATGCCAAATACATGTTGAGCAGATCCCTTCTACTACACAGGAAAATGAAGAATGTGTGTAGACAGAATATATATATGAGTAAAGAACTAAGAGCAAATAAGCAGCAGTTAAGGGAGTTGCAAGAGAAATACAGAGGAAAATTATACTAATGGTTGACACAGCCAAGATTTGAATGATGGAAGGGTAAAGTAGCATAGTTTTTTTTTTACTCTTGCCTAAAGTATGTTATTTTATGGGTTTGAAGTTCTAGATGATATTTTTGTTGCACAAATATTTTCTAGAAGGCACATCTAGTCATAAATTTGAAGCTATTTTGAAGAAAAATCTTTGTAGTTTTTTGTGCCCTAGCTAGCATTAAAAAATTTGGTGTGAAGGTGGCATTTTTAGGAAAAGAATGATAGAGAGGGGTCTATAGCATGGTTGTTACAGTGTCAACATTATCATTAGTGTGTGCATCTTTTCTACAAACAAGTTAGCTAAAGGAATTTCGAGTCAAGAGGTTGGTTGGTGGAACATGCAAGTGGACTTAGTTGTAACTGAGTGATTCGAAGTTGTAACTGAGTTGGAAGTGTAGTTATGAAAGTTATAAAGTAGTTTAACTCAATTAAGTGAGTTAAATTCAGTTGTGCTAGTTGTAACTGAAGATACACTAGTGAGAGATCAAGTGAATTAATTGTTAATGAATTCACAATCAGTGGTCTCACATGCAACTGAATATTTACTACTATTAACAACATGCATGTCAGATCCAGTGGAGACCCAGTTGAGATGTAAGTGAAAGGGACAAATTGACTATAATTTGTGACATTATCGATTGCACACATGCAACCACACACACATTGGATGTTCCTATAAGGATTGTGCAGTCAAGGCAAGATAGAATCAATTCATTTAGGGGTTCTTTACCATCAGGGATTGCGCAGTAGAGGCAGGCTATCTGGACGCAGTAAATTGGCTAAGGAACTTGCCAATTTTTGTATGACAGTGTGAGACAGTTAGCTATTGTACTGATAGACCTTGGAGTAGAGCTTTGTATGTAATTATTTCATGATCCATGATATAATACATAATAGAAGATAGTGGGGTTTTTAGCTTTATGCTTTCCCAGTATATTATTTGTGTTATGTGTGATTTATCTTTCTTCATGATATTGTGATTAGCGACTGTGTTTCAAATTCCGCAAAGATTTTGTAGAAGAGATTATGTATTTAACAGTGGCATATAATTGTTAGATCAAGAGAATCCAGGATATACATTTATTTTGTATTAAATTTCTACATGGTATCGGAGCACAGGAAATTGCAATTGTGAAACAGGAGCTGATTTTATTGGTGGAAAGAATTCGAATTTGCAGAAAGACTTTCTTGGCGCTACAACTAAATCAAGATCGAAATGGCTTTCAATGGCTTGAGGTTAGAGTATGCACTCGAGGGAAGCTTGAACTATACTTCTTTGAAGGACAAGATGGAGGTAAGTACTCGAAGACAATGTCTTGAAGGAATTCATCGAAAAAAAAAATCCTAAGCTAGATGCTGCAGATGTTGCAAATACAGATGCATGGCGAAAGAAAGTGGCAAAGGCAAGGAGGATCCTGTTGGAGGGAGTACGAGACCAAATTGTCTCAAGCCTCCATGGGAAAGCCACACCATATGTTATGTGGAAGGCTTTGACGGATCTATTCCAAAGCAGCAGCGACCATAGGAAATTGGTGCTAAAAGATAAACTCGGGAAGATAAAGATGGAAAAGAATGACACTATTCCGGTATACTTAAAAAAGCTTTTCCAATGTCGGGATGAACTTGGGAGTGTAGGAATAAGTGTTGTTGATGATGATTTGGTGAGCTTGGCTCTCTTGGGACTTCCTAAGAGTTGGCACAGTTATGAAGACCTTATCAATGAACGGGAAAAAATTATGGATTGGGAACGACTGTGGTCGGATCTGGTGTAGGAGGAGTTCAGGCGGAACACCAGAGATGGCTCTTCATCAAAGAAGACGATTGTGCTTTGGCTGCCAAGGCAAAGAAGGGGAAGGGGAAAAAATTCCATTCTAAATCTGAGGCCAGTGAAGATGGCAAGGACCACAACATGTCCAAAGTGAAGTGTTTTCATTGTCATGAGTATGGACATATTGACACAAATTGTCCACAAAAGAAGAAGAACAAGATGGTTGCTGGAGCTTCAGCTGGTGATGCCCTTGCCTCGCAATTTTAGCTTCACATATCATTGATCGCATGCATGGTGTCAAGTGCATTGGGATCGGGGTGGTACTTGGATAGTGGTGCTTCCTTTCACATGACGGGAGATAAGAAACCTTTCAGTGACTTGGAGGAGAAATATCTCTAGATGCATATTGATTTGGGTGACAATGGATGATATATTGCGACTGGCATTGGTACCATTACCTTTTAGAAGGCGTCAGGTAAAATCTTTCATTTAAAAAATGTAATGCATGTACCAAGTTTGAAGAAAAATTTAGTCTCAGTCGCAATGTTAGAGGATAGAGGCTATGATGTTGTCTTTAGTGAAGGAAACATTTTCCTGTGACACACAGCAACATGGAAAGCCAAGAAGGGTGGGATTCAAGTTAAGAATCTCTATAGACTTGATGTAGATGGGATTTCTACAGATTTTCCTACTGTTGGGAAGTGTGATAAATCCATGCAATTGACCCTTGAGAGGGATTTGGATTTTCATGCAGGTAAGAGTGAACCTTAGGATGTGGAGCAGCCATAAGATGAGGATCATGGAGTGGGAGCAACCACTCATGCAGAGAAATTTCAAGGCAGATGGGCAGAGGGAGTGCATGCAGCTATACCATCAGGTGAGAGGTGGGGCGACATGCATGGATAATCCCAAGAAGAAATGTATGGGAAGGATTCATTGAGATTGTGTGGATATTATGAATCGAACCTGGCTACAAGGAGCTCACAGAGTAGCAGTAGCGGGATCAGTTGGATTGATGCAGTGAGATGTCGTGAGGACATGAAGCTAAAGTGACAGTGTTGAATAATCGATCGCGGATCATAGTTGACAGCAAGTGTCGAGTGCATGGATGCAGAGGTCAATAGCATAGTGGATCCATAAGACATGTGCAGTTGGTACTATCAGAAGTTAGAAGACTTTGGTGATAGATGCATTATACGGATTCAGTTGTTTCGAGGCTATTCAATTTTTGAAATGTTGCATGAAAGGTTGTAGGGCGCATGCATGGAGTTTCAATGCGCATGCAAAGGTTTCAAGGCACATGCATGGAGTTGCATGTCGCATGAAAAGACATTCCTTTCTTGTTGAGAGGGAGTGTTGAAGTTTGCAACAAGAAATAGTGAAATTGGCATCCGGAAACAACATCCTTGATCCTAGTGAAATTAAGCACCTACACTAGGTGGGGCCCACATGGGCTATTTTTAGGTGGATGTCTATTTATAGATGCATGAGAAAATTCTATTTATTGATTAGGTATATTTATAGATGTATGTGAAATTTCTATTTATATATTGCATGTCTATTTATAGATGCATGTCGACTATTATTATCCCTTAATATTAGTTGGACAATAAACAATAATCTATTCTCAATGAGCACTTGGAAATAGTTCACTAAAGTGGAAAATCAATTAGCTAAAAGAATTTCGAGTTAAGAGGTTGGTTGGTGGAACATGCAAGTGGACTTAGTTGTAACTGAGTGATTTGAAGTTGTAACATATCGGTTAGACGGTTGACCTGTGGGTTTTTGGACGAGACATGGTGGCAACATCATGAGTCATGACGCAAAATATTTCCCATATCTGTAGGGTTTGAATAAGGTAAACACCTCAGGTAATTGAGGGAGGTTCAAAGGCACATGTGAGTGGTCTGTTGATGTGAAGAGTGCAGTGATGAGGAAGAGGTCACAGGGTCAAACCCTGGCCTCTGCCCTCCGCGCATATTGTTTTGCCTCATGGCGAATGCAGTGTTTTTTTGCCTCATTGATTTCGCAGCAGCATCATGAGCCACACCAACCAAACGTGCTAAAACCTCGTGAGAAGTTTGTGTTCAAATCATGTCGTGCGTAGTTAAGAGTTATAAAACCACGAGAATGGTTTCAACATTTTGAAGAAAGGTTACGGCGTCATTGATTAAGGCTTATTAGTCGCGAACGAGTAATATGAACAATATTAATAACAAAATCCATACTATTTACAAATAAATCAATAAAAACTACCCATGACTGGATATCCAACAAAATTTGAATCGTAAGCTTTACTGGTCCAAAATCAAAGGAAAAAGAAAAATCGTAAGCTTTACTGGTCCAAAATCAAAGGAAAAAGAAAACGGATAAATATGTCGGGACAATAAGGAAACTTACAAAATCCACTTTCATTCTCTTTATAATTATATACATGCTATTTTTTTTAATCTAGAATTAGAGTTTTAAATTAAAGGAAATTTTATAAATCTTACCGGCAACAACCTTTATTTTAAACAATATATAAGCATGCACCTTTTAAAATCTAAATATTTTCTGTCTTAGACATTCATTGATGAGTCAAAGATAAAACCATATATTACACCTCAAAAATTTGGAGTTTCAAAGTCTAACAAAGATATTTTTCAACAATCTAATAAGCTTGGGCACTTGGTTAATCAACTGCAAGAGGTTGCTGAAAAATCACCCATATTTTTTCATATTGTCCCTACATCTACTACTCCTCCAATTACCTTGTCTTTGAGCCCTCTATATTGTTCTGCTCCAATTCTATCTGTTGTATATACTCCTCCATTCACAACAACCCAACAGATCGGGGTTTCACCACCTCTTTCATTTTCATCTTCAAATACAACAGCTAGAACAACTACATTTCAGAAGGATTCATATAAGAGTCAAATTGTAAAAGCATTGAAGATAGCAGAAGTGTCATATACAGTCAAATTAAATGATGATCATCCTGGTTTACTTTTTGGTCCAGAAGTTTAAGAAGGTTCACAGGAAGATAATGTGCCACCATTCTATGTTAGCCTAAATATACATGATTTTATATTGCATAATGCCATGTTATATTCAGGCACTTCACACAATTTAATGTCAAAAGTGGCCATGGACAAGCTTGGTTTGGATATAACTAGGCCATACAAAGACCTTTTTTCTTCTGACTTAAGCAAGGTGAAGAGTTTTGGTTTGATAAAAGATTTGTGTGTCACTCTTACACAAATTCCAGTTAAGACTATAGTTATGGATGTGGTTTTGGTTTACATTCCACCCAAGTATGGTATGCTTTTGTCAAGATCTTAGGGTGCAAATTTTAAGGGTTCACTGCAAATGGACATGTGATATGCAATTATCCCAGTGTTCAAGCAGCCAAGGAAGTTGTACAATGAAACTCTCATGAAATGCATGGTAAGGGGCCAATATAAACCAAATAATTATCATATTTATTCAATGCATTCAAACATAGATTCCTTCATATTATACAATGATTCATGTTTAGAGGAAAAAATTCAATATGGGGTCATCATTTCAGAAGAAAAAGGAAATGAATTGCAGAAGAGAAAAAAGTAATTAGAACATAATGATGATGAAGAGGGACTATGGAACATGGACTTTGTCAGAGCAGTCAACAAGAAGGGGCTGGATTAGGTGTGTGGATTATGAGCTCGAAAGTAGACAAGTCAAAGATCTATTCTTATAAGCTTGCTTTCGAATGCACAAACAATGTTGTTGAATACAAGGCACTGGTTTTGGGGCTAAAAATGTTGAAAAAGTTAGGAGACAAGAGGATTTAAGTCCATGGGGACTTAGAATTAATCATTAATAAAATTAAAGGTGAGTATCAAACCAAGCACCCTAGAATAAGGGCTTATAGAAATGTTGTTTTGGATTTTTTGCAATGTTTTCCGAAATACAATTTGTCTATGATTCCTAGAGAGTAGAATGCAATTGCTGATGTGTTAGCCACCTCAGGCAATACTTTTAAGATACCCATTCATCCTAATAATAATTATGAAATTCATGTCAAACACATGCCAGTTTTCCCAGACAATATAAGGTATTGGCAAGGCTTTGATAATGATAAACAATTAAAAAACAATTGCAAATTAAGGAAGAATTTTAAAATCTGCATATTGATGAAGCAAATTTTTTTGACAAAGAAGCCTACGTAAATAAAATCATAGAATATCTTGATAAGCATGTAGCAGACCTTGAAGTTTTACAGGTGAAAGATAATGTGATCCTGAGAGTCTTAGTCTGATTGAAGGAACTGTTTGATCAACATGATGTGGCTCATAAGCCTATAATATTACCTACAAAGGCTTAGGTAGAGGATTGCAACATAGGAACTGAGGACAAACCTAAAATTGTAAAGCTCTGTAAATATTTAGGTCCTGAAGAAAAACAAAATATATTGATCTAAGGGAGGAGTATTCTGATGTCTTTGCATGGGGGTATGAGGACTTAAAATACTATGAAAAGAGCATCATCTAGCACACCATTCTTATCAAGTAAGGTCAGAAACCAATTAAGCAAAAGCTAAGGAGAATCAGCCATGTTTTGTTGCCCCTAATTGAGAAGGAGGTCAGAAAACTATTTGATGCAAAGATTATTGCCCCTATAAGGTTTTCCAAGTGGATGTCAAATTTAGTTCCAGCAAGGAAAAATACAGGAGAGATAAGATTGTGTGTTGAATTCAAAAACCTTACTAAGCTGTCTCTCAAATAAAATTACCCTTTGCCAAAAATGAATCACATATTGCAGCGGATAGTTAGTTCCAGGAGGATTCCATTACTTGATAGTTTATCTAGGTACAATCATATTTTGGTACATTTGGATGATCAGGACAAAACAACTTTCACTACGCCATGGGGGACATTCATGTATGTAAAAATTCCCTTTGTACTTATGAATGCAGGGGAAACTTTTTAGAGGGACATGGACATTGTTTTTGCATATGAAAAAGATAGGTTTATTTTTCTTTATCCTGATGACATTACTGTGTAAATAAATTTGATAAATATCATTTGCAGTATTTGAAGATTTTTTTTTAGAAATGCGGGAAATATGGTATCTCTTTGAACCCAAAGAAGTCCCTTTTTGGAATGGAAGAAGGTAAGTTTCTCGGTCACACAATTTCAAGAGATGACATCAAGATTTATCCAAGAAGAATTGAGGCAATCCAAAATATTGATACCCCAAGGAATAAAAAGGAGTTACAGTCTTTTCTTGGGAGGATTGATTTTCTGGAGCGGTTTATTCCAAATCTTGTTGAAATCATAAGGACCATGAAAAATATATTAAGAAAGGATAGCGAAATCAAGTGGATTATTGAAGAAAAATAAGTCATTCAATGAGGTAAAGTTAGCCTTACCTCATGCTCTTATTTTGGCATTACATAAAATATTTCATAATTTTTTCCTTTGCCTCGGAACACACCATTGTAGCAGTATTGATGCAAAAAAACCAGCGAGACCATGAGAAGCCTATATCATTTTTTAGTAATAATTTGAGGGATGTTGCACCAAAATATAACATCATGGAAAAACAATATTTTTCATTAGTGAAGGCTTTGAATGATTTCAAGGTTTACATATCTCATTCTCATATAATTTACTTTGTTCCTATTGTTGTAGTGAAATATATTCTTACAGAAACTGACCAAGAAGGAAAAAGAGGTTAGTGGATAACAATCATTTTCTTAATATGATGTTGAAATTAAGCCCAATAACTTGGTAAAGGGTTAGGGGTTAGTGAAAATTATCGTAGAGTCAAATCTAGATGCATTGTATATCAACTTCATTGTTGCCCTGTCAAAAGACAATAATGAGGAATTTGGTCACCAAGTGTCAGAAGATTTCCTCTCTTCTCACTGGTACACTAATATCATCTATGTTTTATAGCACCTACAAGCTCCACCCAAATTAAAAAAAACAAAGGAAAGGTTTTTTAAGTTGAAAGTTGTCAAATTTTGCATTCTAAATAAGTCTTTATATTGGAAGGATTCAAAAGCATGGAAAATTTTAGGGGCTAATATTCACAAGTGGGCTAATTTTCCATTATTTTTCCAACAAAAAAAAATTCCAATTTTCATTTTTTATAAAAATGATTCGTCCAAATTTTACAATATAGAATTATTTTACCCTAAAAATCACCAACATTATATATAGAGTATATATAAAATCATTATAATTTTAATAATTTTACAAATACATCAATAAAAATTTTATAGTTTGCATATTAGGGATTAGTGAGATTCGCCAATGTTTTTAAAATTCAAGATAATTTTCCCTGTTTAGGAGGTATTGATCTGGACATATGCAAGAACGCAATAAAATACAGAAATACACATAAACGCAGAGATGCACCAAAAATAAGACTCCATTTCATTAATATAACATAAGTAGCTAGGGCGCTGGTAGCTTACCTCTAAGAAGAGTGTGGTGGCTACAGGCCTATGAAATGTGTTACAATGAGGCTCAAAGGGCTATTTATTATTGAGAAACAATGGAAAATCCTAAACATCTAAAAACCTAACCGTGGGAGATGAAACGCCACACTATGTGCCTTGTTGGGGTAAATTGGTACATCCATTTCCCGAGGTCGTAACTTTGGCATACGATCTTCATTTGAAGCACATGATACCTCGTTAGAAAGATATATATAAGGAATACAACTGATATAAGTGAATTTCAAGTTGAATACTCGCCTTTACTAAAAGAGATTTTCCAAAAAATGTCGTTTAGGCCTCAAAACGGCATTGGAAGTTCAGGACCTGAAAAACTGCCAAAATTAGTAAATTGTGCTACAATTAATGAAACTAAAAAACTAAAAGAAACAATGGTGCGGGTCCAAGTGGAATATGCGAGTGGCCACCAATATCCCCCTAGATCATTCTTCCCCCCTTAGGAAGCAATGGTCCCCATTGCGTTGATTTCCTCCATGAGATGAGGAAACTTATGCTAAACTTGGTCCCTGGTGAGCCACTTGCCCTGGTGAAGGAGTTGGCCTTCTTTGACAACTCAATATAGTAGGATCCTTTGCTAGTGGGTGTTCTTAATTTGTGTGTCCGTGATCTAATCAGTTGTGGATTTTTCCATGTAGTGTGGGTTTAACTCTATTGGTGTGATTTGTTCTGTCGTGTCATATATGTCTAGTAGAGGTGGAAAGTAGTGTCGAATGCAGTCCACATAGAACATTGTGTGCAGAAAAAGGAATGGTAGAATACTGAGCTCGAAGGAATTGTCCCCTACAGCCTTGGTGATGGTGTATGGCCCATATCAGAGCCTGTGAATCTTGCGGTGTGGTCTAGCAAGGCACTCCTTCTACAAATGTAGCCACACTTTGTCGCCCACCTGGAAGTTGTGTGGCACCCAATGTTGTTCATGTCGGTGGTTGTACTTAGATTTGGCTCTGTCCAATATTTCATGAACCTGTTGGTGGATGTGTTGAATGTGCTCAATGAATTTGTTCACCTTGTCAGCTTCAGATTGTAAATGAGCCGAATCGGTCTGAGTAGCCGCAAATGGCATGGCTACATCAATGGGACATAGTGGTTGGAATCCCAAGCCCACTTGAAAGGGTTTGTGGTCGGTTGAGATGTGGAGAGCCTAGTTATATTTTTTTTTACATAGGGGAGGCTCTAATCCCATGTGTGTGGATGCTTTGAGTTGTACAGGCATAGAATGTGTATGATCATCCTATTGACGACCTTTGTATGGCCATCATTTTGGGGATGGAAATTTGTGGACTTGGTGAGCTTGGTGTCCAGCTTCGACCAGAGGCTGGACCAAAATGTACTAAGGAACCTGTTGTCCCGATCTAATATAATAATCTGTGGGATCCCAAAGTGTACCCACACTCATTCAAAGAATATTTTAATAGTGGCTTATGTTGTGATATTCTTCTGGTAGACTGTCGTAATGGCCATCTTCAAGAATCTATCGACGACCACGAAAACATAGTCATTTCCATGCTTAGTAGAAGCAAGGCCTAACATGTAATCCATGGAGATGGATTCTCGAGGTCTACTAGGGGTAGGAATCTGAGTATAGAGGTCTTGCTTCTTGATGGTCGGTTTGGAAATGGCACAGGCAGTGCAGGATCTGATGTACTTCCTGACATCATGTCGAAGGTTCGACCAATAGAAAGACTTCTGAAGTACTTCCATTGTTTTCTCAACCCCGAAACGCCCAACAACCTGACTGTAGTGCACTTCGCAAATCATCTTGGCACACTCCCTTGAAGGAACACAAAGGTGTCCTAGGTGACATATAAGTGCATCCTAGAGGTGAAAATTTGGAACTTGCTTACCCTCTAAGGGTGTCTTGTATGTGTGGTCGAATTTTGGATCGCTCTTGTAGAGAAGCGACCAATCAGAAGTCTCGTGGCCACAAGAGTTGAGCATAGTTTTTGGCGCCAAAATCGGTGGTCGGTTGAGGCAGTGTGCAACATTATTGGTGCTTCCCTTCTTGTCCTTGATGTTCAAATGAAACTATTGCAGATATGTGGATCACTTCTTATTGCAATCATTCTGCAACTAACCTTGTGTCTGTATGAACTGTAGGGGTCGATGGTCTGTGTGGATGATCATTTGCTTCCCCAAAATCTAATTCTTCCATTGTCAACAAGCCTGCACAATGGGATACATATCTTTTCCATAAGTGGGATACTTATGGACTGTGTCAAACAGTGTCTCACTGTGATATTCCATTGGATGCCCCTGTTGAGTAAGAACTACACCAATCACATAGTCAGAGGCATTTGTCTCAATCTCAAATGGTTGTTGCAAGCCTGGTAATGTGAGCACTGCGGAAAATAAAAGGCGATGTTTCAACTCTACGAACGCCTTATGTTGAGATTCAGACCAAAATAAATTTTCTTTCGCTCCTCCCTTGGTGACTTGATTCAAGGGCCAAGTGATATGAGATAATCCCAACACAAAATTGCAGTAGAAATTAACAAGACCCAAAAATTTGTGAATCTCTATTAGAGTGGTTGGGGCCGACTAATCATGAATGACTTGGATTTTGGTTGGATCCACATGCACCCCCCGCTCAAATAATGTATCCCAGATACTAAACTTGGGTCATGCCAAAAGTGCACTTCTCCAAATTGGCACACAACTTGTGTTGTTGCAGTATTTGGAGTACCTGTCGAATGTGGTGGAGGTGATCTTCCCAAGTATGGCTAAATCTTAGGATGTCATCCAAGTACACTACTACAAATGAGTTGGTGAATGGTCGCAATATGTTGTCCATCAGCCTCATGAAGGTTGCGGGAGCATTCGTCAACCGAAAGGCATGACCAGCCATTCGAAAATACCCTCCTTGGTTTTGAAGGTAGTTTTCCACACATCGGAGGGTTTGATTAGTACCTAGTGATACCTGGAATTCAAGTCGATCTTGCTGAAATATTCCCCCCTTGAGTTGGTCCAGAAGTTCATCAATTTGTGGGATCGGGTACCTTTTCTAGACAGTGATCTTGTTCAACGCCCGATAATCAATACAGAGTCTCCAAGTCCCATCCTTCTTCTGCACCAACACGATCGAGCTCCAATAGGGCGATGAACTCGGTTGGATGTGACCTTTCTGTAGTAGCTCTTGAATCTGCCTCTTGATTTCGTCATTCTCCATAACATAGCATCGATATATTGGTTCATTGGGCAGCGGTGCACCTAGGCTAAAATTGATGCAGTGCTTGACCTGACAGTGCAGAGACACCCCTGCGGGTGAGGTGAATATTTCCCTGTACTCCTCCATGACCTTTTCCATTTGTTGTTGTCGTGTGGAGGAGCCTTGTCTGGAGGTCATGGCCATAGTATTATTCTTTCCCTGAGGGTGGATCAACAGGAAAACAAATTTTCCGGTTTTGGAAATGAGCTTACTACATTATTTTGCAGTAACCAAAATATATAATGGAATGGATAAAGGTTGTAGAATTCCCGGGGTCTTAATTGTCTCAACTTTATTCTGCTGGCAAACCAAACATTCCGCCACAAAATTTTGAATATCAGATTTAAGGCCATCCCAAAAAATTTCTTTCTTCACCTTGTGGTAAGTTTTTAAAAATCCTGAGTGTCCTCCTAAAGGAGAAGTGTGTAATTCCAAAAGAATATTTTGTTTTAGTTGGGAATTCATACAAAGATATAAGCAATCTTTGTACCATAAAGAATCATTTTTCCAACTAAATGTATCAAATGTACTAGGATCTTGCTGCAACTTTTGAATGAGTGTCCATATTTCTTTGTCCTTGTTCCATTCATCTCTTGCTTCGGTTATCCAATCTGGTTGGATAATAGAAATGGCACAAATAAATGCTTCCACCTCTTCATTCTTTATTGAGAGTGCATTTGCAACAACATTAAGCTTCCCTTTTTTGTAGATTATTTCAAAGTCATAACCCAACATTTTTGTGACCCAATTTTGCTGCTCTTTTGAAGATTGTCTTTGTTCCAAAAAGTGTTTAAGACTATCATGATCAGTTTTTACCTTGAAGTGTCTTCCCATTAGGTAGGTTCACCGTTTCTTTAGTGCATGTAGTATTGCTAACATTTCCTTCTCATAAATAGGTTTTTGTAAATACTTTCTTTTGATTGGATGACTTTCAAAAGCAATGGGTCTTCCTTCCTGCATTAAAATAGCACCAATTCCATTTCCTGAGGAATCACATTCTACAATAAAGGTTTTGGCGAAGTCTGGCGTAGCTAAGACCGGTGCTAGGAACATTGCCTCTTTAAGATGTTCAAAGGCCTTAGTTGCTTCAGGAGTCCATGAAAATGCATCTTTCTTCAATAATGTTGTTATAGGTGCTTCTATTCTCCCATAATTCTTAACAAACTTGTGATAATACCCTATTAACCCGAGAAATCCTCGCAACTGCTTTATGGTTGTGGGGACTTTCCATTCCTTAATGGCTTTAATTTTGTTAGGGTCTACCTTAACACCCTCGTGAGATACAATATGAACCAGATATTCCACCTCTTGTACTCCAAAGAAACATTTGGATGTTTTTGCATATAATTGTTTCTCCTACAATAGTTTGAGCACCCTGTCAACATGTTCAACATGATCCTTCCAAGACCTGTTGTAGATTAGTATCTCATCAAAAAATACTAGCACAAATTTTCTAAGGAAGGGTTTGAAAATGGAATTCATCAACCCTTGAAATGTAGAAGGTGCATTGGTAAGGCCAAAAGGCATGACCAAAAATTCATAATGACCCTCATGAGTTCGAAATGCTCTTTTTGGAATATCTTCAGTCTTCATTCTAATTTGATGATATCCTGAATGAAGATCCAACTTGGTAAAATAAATTGCTCCATGTAATTCATCCAATAATTCATCAATCACAGGAATGGGAAATTTATCTTTAATGGTGAGCTTATTGAGCTCCCTATAATCCAGACACATGCTCCATGATCCATCCTTCTTGTGTACCAATACTACAGGAGCAGAGAAAGAACTTTGACTAGGTTGAATTATACCCGCCTCTAACATTTCTGCAATCATACGTTCAATTTCACTCTTTTGGACGTAAGGATATCTATAAGGCCTGATGTTTGAAGGAACACTTCCTGGAATCAAATGAATAGCATGATCATGATCACGAATAGGTGGGAGTCCTTTGGGAGTTTCAAACATCTTGGAATGATTGTCCAAGACTTGTTGGAGATCTGCAGAAATAGATGATTTTGATGTTGGAACTTCTAGTGAGCATAATTGTGCAATTACGCCTCGTTGTTCTTTCTTTAGAAGCTTTGTCATGACATTAGAGCTTATTATCTTTCTCGGCTTCCCTACAATACCCCATAATTCGACTTCCTTTCCTTCTGAAAAAAATTTCAAGAAAAGTTCTTGAAAATTAAAAGCTACCGTCCCCAAAGATTGTAACCATTGTACTCCTAGTACAACATCAGCACCTCCCATAGGAATGGAAAGCATTGGACTAGTAAATACATATTCCCCCATGGTTAGCTTGATATTATGACATTTTCCTAAGCAATTTATAGTTCCTCCATTTGCAACCATTACTTGACATTTTGGTGCTGGGTATAGGAAACAATTTAATTCCTTGGCTACCTTACAATGAATAAAATTATGGGTGCTACCCGAATCAATCAACACTATTACCTTTTTCTTCTTGATTTGTCCTTCTATCTTGAGAGTTTGAGGAGTGGTAATTCCTGCCAGTGCATTACACGATATGGTCGGATTCATTTCTTCCTCTTTTAGGGTTGGTTCCTGGTGTATATCCTCTTCTTGTTCATTTTCTTCTTCCTCTTCACAATCTATGTAAAATAATTTCTTCTCAACACACTTATGACCTTTAGTGTATTTGCTATCACAACTGTAGCAAAGCCCTTTCGCTCTTTTTTCTTCCAATTGTTGTGGTGTCAACCTTGTAGGTTGTGGAAATCTAGGCGTAGCAACACTTCCTTCTTTATAGAATTGAGTGGTAGGCTTCCCTGTCGCCATAATTTTACATTCAACTTTTCTTGCCAACCTGAATGCCTTCTCTAATGAATCAGGTTCCAACACACAAACTTCATGTTGGATGTTATCCTTTAGAGTACCTATGAAGAGATCAATCCTGTGTTCCTCTGGAATATCAGTTACCCTTATATTCAATTTTTGGAAGTCCTCAATGTGTTGCTCCACTAAACCCTTTTGTTTGAGATTTATCAATTGGCTAAAGAAGGTGTTGCTCTTTGTATCCTCATAATGTGCTATCATTTCCTCCGTAAAAATTGACCAAGTGACAATTTTTTTACGGGAGCAAAGCCATCGATACCATACAAATGTATTTTGTTCTAAATGTAAAGTTGCAATGCGTACCTTTTGTGTGTTTTGCACATTATGGAGATCAAAATATTGCTCCATCTGTAGTATCCATGTTACAGGATCCTTTCCATCAAACTTCCTCATATCCATTTTTGGAATATGGTGGTTCTTCCCACCAACGTTAGAGTTTATGAAGTCATGATTAAAATTTATTTTGTTCTCATCATGAGTTTCCTCTACTATCTTTTCACCATTAGGAAACATTTCTTGTATCAACTTTGTCAAACCTTCCATGTCTGCTTTTATATCATTCTTCATGTTTTCCATGTCATCTTTCATTTTTTCATCGATCTTAGCTTCCATGTCATCCATCTTAGATTCCATGCCATATATCTTAGATTCCATGCCTTTCTTCAAACCATCCATCTTCGCTTCCACACCTTTCTTCAAAACATCCATTTCATTTTTTGTTGCTCTTTACGAGAGTGAAATCTGGTGCACTTGCTCTTGTAATTTTGATAGACCATGTTGGAATTCTTCATCTTCCTGAGTCATAGTAGAGCCTTCTGAAGGCTTAATGGGTGTTGAATTATTTTTACGGGGCTTTTTTTTTTTAACCCAATACTGATATATATTCTACAATATGCCCTTGGAATCAATTCAAATTGATTCTTCAAACAAGACTTATGCAATTCGTAAAAAAAAATGCACACCTTTTTCTTTCTTTTGAGGAGCTCGATATTGAAATTGGATTATATTTGTGATTGCTGCTCTTCAATATCTGAAATTGGACACTGATGTAGCCTTCTGAATTATCTTTCGAATTCCATAGGTCTGACTTGATTTGGATTCTCCAAGGCAAAGTTATGTCCAATCTCCCACAATGACCTAATTATGGACTGGTTCAGTAGAGTGAACTTGTATGACTTGCCACGTGTCATTGTTTTGTCTTTTAGCTCTAAAATTGATAGCAAAGAAACTAAAGTCTGTGTACTTGCGACCACTTTTTATGGCACTCCAATCCGATGCTCAGAGAGAGAGTTATGAATATTTTCCCACGATCACCTCTTTCAGATGAAATTCAGGAGCCTGAAAAAGCACTACCTTCCACAGATCATATCTCCAAAAATATTGTGAACCAAGCTCTAAAAGTTTGCGATGAGTTTCCTCAGGATTTCAGCTTCACACCCTAAAAATTTCAGATTCTTAACCTTCGTAGAAAAAAAGTTATAGTGCAAATTCCACGATGACCTATTTAGATTAAATTGAGGATCCTGAAAAAAGACCTAACTTCCACAGATCATATCTCCGAAAATATTGCGAACCAAGCTCTGAAATTTTCTAACGATGTTCCTCAGGATTTCGACTTCGCACCCTAAAAATTTCAGCTTCTGAAACGTCGTAGAAAAAAAGTTATAGAAAAAATGCCACGATGACCTGTTTGGAGTAGTGAAACCCTAGAATCCAAAGCTCTGATACCAAATGTTGTGAAACCAGCTCCAAAAATAGAAGAAAAGAGATATCAACACCTTAGAAATAATCCACTTCGAGGGGGAAACCTCCAATACATTACATGAATGAACAATTCTTGGATGATACAAATTACAAAACCTCCTTTCTATATATAGGAGTCCATGGGGCCATAATGTAATCCTAGTGGGCCACAATGTAATCCTAGTTGACCTAACAATAATAATTTAAGGGCACAATAATAACAATATGGGGGTTACAGGGGTAAAATAATAACAATAAGGGGGTTACACTAACAATAATAAGGGACTATACTAGTAATATAGGGACCTATCAGGGGACACCTTTCACTTGCTTCTTATTCGCAAATCCAAAGTCTCACTTCTTATGTTTGAACTTCTACTCAAACTTGGCAGCATATCAGTATGTTGCACCAAGCGAGGAGATGTTGTGGAACTCCATTTCCTCTTGAATGTATATGTGCATATAATTGCGGTACTTCAGCACCAAATGTTTCTCCGAATATTTGATACTAAATTTTGTGCGCGGGGTATGGAACAGATTCGTCATCTCATGCACATTTTGATTTATTTCTTGTTGCAATGTAGTCCATTGTATGTAATTTTCCTCATAGCTCCCCACGGGGTAATATTTTTCCTTGATGGCGTCTCGAAAATAATCCCAAGTGGGTGTGGCTAAAAAAATAGAGGGTTCCCTCTTGTCCTTTTGCTCACAGTAGGTTTCCCACCAGTCCATGACATGGGGGGCAGCTTTGAGGATTGCAAAAGTAATATTTTCTTGGTTGGAAAAGTCATGAACCGATAAATACCCTTCCAATAGACTCAACCATATATCTATGACATTTTCATCTATCTGGCCCTCAAATATGGGAATTTCAAAGTTTACTTCTACTTAAAATGAGTTGCGCATCTAGAGTGGCTGCTAGATGCAAATGCACCGCCAGTGGGCAGTCGTTGAAGGATCTGGGAAAATTTATCCATCATCACGTTCCTTTGTTTCTCTAGGGCCTCCTCGAGCAATATTTTGATAGGATCTACTTCTCCTTCGATCTTTCTTTTCGTCCCCCATGGGCGGCCATCAGGGTTTGCGACGCTGATCTTGCAAAGGTTCAACCAGATCGATTCCTAACTCCTTATACTCTGACCTCGTTGGGGAATTGCAAAGAAGGATCGAGAAAGAGCAGACTAATCTAATACCACTGATCTGGAATTATGTAGGAATGTAATAAAATACCGAAATACACATAAACACAGAGATGCGGCATAAATAAGACTTCATTTCATTAATATCACATAACTGAAATATGCTTACAGACATAATCGAAATAAACTAGTTAAGGCATTGGTAGCTTATCTCTTAGAAGAGATGTGGCGGCTACAGGCCTCTGAACTGTGTTACAATGAGGCTCAAAGGCATAATTATTATTTAGAAACAATGGAAAACCCTAAATATCCAAAAACCTGACCCTAGGAGATGAAACGCCACACTATGGGCCTAGTTGGGGTAAATTTGTACATCAATTTCCTGGGGTTGTAATTTTGGCATACGACCTTTGTTTGACGCACATGATACCTAGTTTGAAAGATATATCTGAGGACTAAAAATATTAATAGTGAATATCAATTCAAAGTCTCACATTCATTGCATATTATTTTTCAAAAAAAAGACGTTTAGGGCCTGAAAATGGCTCCAAAAGTTCAGGTCCTGAAAAATTGCCAAAAATAGTAAATTGTGCTACAATTAAGGAAACTGAAAAGCTGAAAGAAACAATGGTGGGGGTCAAATTGGAACAGGTGGGTGGCCACCAATATCCCCCTAGATCAGGTATATTTCTGAATTTTTGTTGGAAGATGAGACACATAAGGTAATGGAAGATTTCCACAAAGGAGACTATGGAGGGCATCTTTTCTGGAAGACCACAACAAATAAAATTTTGAGGGATGGGTTCTATTGGCCTACATTGTTTTTTGGTTTCTAAAATAAGGTTTCTAATTGTCATGAGTGTCAAATATTTGAAGGGAAGAAGAAACTTTTACCATTACCCCTCAAACCTAATTCAGTGGAGATGTCATTTCAGCAATGGGGGTTAGACTTCATTGGAGAAATTCACCCATCTTCATCGTCTCAACACAAATGAATCTTAACAGCCACAGATTATTTAACTAAGTAGATAGAGGAGATTCCGACCAGGTAGGCCACATATTTAGTTATTATTCAATTCCTGGAAGGTAACATTCTTTCGAGATTTGGTTGTCCTCATAATATTATTACTGATAATGTTGTTGCATTTAAACTAAAACGACGATTGATTTCTGCAATAGATATAATATAGTACTTGGTCACTCTACTTCCTATTACCCACAAGTTAATGTCTTGGCAAAGTCCTCTAACAAGAGCTTAGTGAATATCATAAAGAATTTATTGCAAGGTAACAAAAAGGGTTGGCATAAGAATTTAATCAATGCATTATGGGTTGATAGGGTAAGTACCAAGAAAAAAATTAGGATGTCTCCTTTCTAATTAGTTTATGGAGTTGATGTTTGCTTTCCTACTTCTCGAGGGGTTCTGTAATGAGAATATTGCAGGAATCTGAGGTAGAACCAAATGATATGAAGAGGAGGATTAATCAGATGATACAGTTACAAAAGAATAGAGAGGAGGTCTATAATAACACTCAGTTGATCTAGGACAATGTCAATCAGATTCATGATAAAAGGATAAAATTTTATTATTTTTAGGTTGACGATCCTGTGTTGAAGTGGGATGCTAGAAATGAGGAAAAGGATAAGCATGGAAAATTTGAAGATCTATGTAAGGGACCTTTTAAAATTTCAACTTTTCATGGAAACAATGTCTATTTTCTAAAAGACTTGACAAGGGAGCTACTTTCTGGAGGGCATGTTAATGGCAGGCTAATCAAGAAGTATTTTACTTGAATTTAGCTTGTTTGAACACGTCATTGTACATACCATTTTAATTTTCAGTACTACAGGTGTTGGTGGTTTCCATTAGAATTTGAAGCCCGAAGTGAAGGCCCTGAGATTACGATGAGCTAATACCATATGTAATAAAATTAATAGTCATTCAAGTCAGTCTTATCTAGTTGAGATTCAAATTTAGAAGTAAATAAAGCACCCAATGGATAAGACCGCTAGTCTATAGTGTTCTTGGCACCTCACAGGGAGGATTCCATCCCCATTGGAGCCTATGTTAGAGTCATATATTATAGAGATCTTACTCATGTTAGTATTTCTAATTATCTTAGGTCAAAATGTAAATATTAGTCATGATGGCCTAACTATTGTGGTTTAATAAGGTCTATATTTGGGTTGAGTATCATGCATTGTCTGTCTAATTTACTAAAGTTCAAATGTCTAGTTTCATGAAGGATCATGAAAATCATAGGGTGTCATTAGTCACCGTGGAAGAGTAGTGAGGGGTCATGTCATCAAGAATTTTGATCATTATGGGTTAGTCACCTAGGTCTATAGGTCAAGTTATATCAAAAAAATCATGAGAAAGGATTGGGAACATATTTGTAGGTGTTTGAGTCAGTTTAGATGTCATTTCATGAGTGGTCATGACATCATTAAGCGTACAATGGTCAAAAGGACATTTTTTTGTGTTTTTCCATGCGTTTCACTTCCAAACAAGGTGTTGTGCTTTCATAATTTCTGATTTAAAATCAATATTTCCGCCATCAACTCCACTTCAGACTGCTTTGGGAGGATATTTTCATTGCTACCTTCATCTAACATTTCTCAGTTCTTTTTAACTTGCATCGGAAGCTTGTGGTGTTATCATGCTACGTTGTTGCACAAATAAGGTAGGGGCACTACGCTTCCACACAGTGCTACATTTCTTACAAATTCAAAGATCAAACTCCTCTCACATGTGCAAAATCAAGCTATTTTTTCTTGTTTATTTATGAATGAATTCCATATTGCATGCATGATATAGCCAAAGGCTTAGAAAACTTGCAAAGAATTAATCCATCCTCACTGTTTTTTTGGATTTCATTGCATTTTTCCCCAAACCTGTTGTGCTTTCCTCAGTACGTTGTATTTTCATCAGTCCATTATACTTTCTCCTAATTGTTGCGCTTCCACACAGTCCTTTATCCTCTGCATTTTTCATGGTAAAGACCTCATGTTCCTTTGTATAGCTTCCATATGCAAGGTATCTAGTGTTTTCAAACTAAATGGAAGTCTTCCACCTTAATTGTTTCTGCTTAAGAAGAATTTGAAGCTCATTACCCTGTGTGTTGTGTTTCTGGTGTTGTGCCTATCCTTCAAATTTTAACCACCAGTATCAATCAGCTGCTAAATTGTTTTAGGGTTTTCCTTAAGGATTTTTGTGTTGACTATTCTCTTGTGTAGATTTATCTTTTAATCATCATCATAGGATTTAATTTGGGGAGTATTTATTGTCATCACTCTTACATTGATTGCACAAAACAAGATTACCTTAAACCCTAGACTATTCATTACTCCAAACAAAATCATGTCAACTCTGGAGGAGAAAAATCATAAGGGAGGTACTAATGTCCAATTTGAACCATAATATACCACATTTATTAATGCAAACCCAACCATAAGAATTAATTTTGAGCAAGTGAGGTGTATGAGGTTTTGTGAAATAATTCAAGGGTACAATCTACAATTGACAAAGGAGTTTGCCAAAAGTTTTGATGGATTGAAGGCTAAGATTATAACATTTACCTTTCCAATCACAAGCTGATACAGAGATTACCCTCTAGGGGGAGAAATGGTTCAAGGGCATGCCCCTTGATATCACTCATTACAGATATTTTTTGAAACATAAATAAAGAGACAAGGAGTATGGGTCAATTGTTCCTAAAAAATATTTTTTAAAGTCATGGCAATATTTTCCAATCTAATCAAAGGTACTCCACTTGTGGGGGAATGTTTGGAAGAGTATATCAATACCACTTCATAACTTTAATGCATTTCACTGGGAAAATATCCTTAAATTTTCCTTTTTACCTATTTAGGAGTCTCTGCAAGATGATTGATAAGGGGCAAGGGGAAAAAAAATCAATTTGAACCCAGCCTATTTCATTTTTCCACAACTAATTTATTGGTTTTGGAGGAGCTCCATAAAACGACACAATCATGGCATTCATTTGCTGATTGTTCAAAATTAGTGGATGATGTGCCATCTATTCCCTTGAGCAAGAAACACACACCTTCAGTAGTGATAAAGGAAATTAATTCACCAGCTGGATGCTCAGTGAAAAGGCCCTCTTCTACAGTTCAATCTACATGAAAGAAGAAAGGAAACAAACTATAATTTTCTCTAGAGGTGGTAGTTTCCCCTAAGAAACCTCTCACTAGGTCTGTTGCCAAAAGGTTTCCCTTGGAACATACATTTGAGACCATGGATACAATACCAGAAGTCGAAGTGATTGATGATGAAGTCAAGGATGTTGCAGAATTGCAAGAACAATTGAAGAAGTCCCATTTCATGATTGCACAGTTGCAGTAAGAAAATAGGCAATTGAAGAAGACTATTTTAGAAAAATCAACCCAACCTAGTGAAGATATGCCTATAGTTAAAACTACACTAGTGGTTTTCAAGTCTAACGGAAAGGATAAAGTAATCAAAGAAGATACTAATAATGCATAGATACCAGCAACTAGGATTACAAGATCCTCATCTAAGAAGCTACAAATCCAAAAGGAGAAAATAATGAAAGAGGATATAATAGAGGTAGATGAGGAGAAGATGAGAGTAGATGAGGGAAAGAACACTTTAAATGGGTTGAGAAGGCAGCTGAAGGAGGCTCACAAAGAGATATTTGAACTCAAGAAAGAGGATGAAAATTTGAGGAAGCAATGGAGTGATCTTATGGACAACTATCATTTAGCCATGGATGATTACAAATACATCTTGAGCAGATCCATTCCACTACACTGAAAAATGAATAATGTGTGCAGATAGAATATATCTATCAGGAAAGAACTAAGAGAAACTAAACATCAGTTAAGGGATTTTTAAGAGAAAGACAAAGGCAAATTAGACCTATTAGCTAAGGCATCCAAGATTTGAATGATGGAAGGGTAAAGTAGAACAGTTTTGTTTTTTTACTCTTGACTAAAGTATGTTAGTTTATGGTTTTGAAGTTCTAGGTGATATTTTTTTGCACAAAGCTTTTCTTTTAGCCACATCTAGTCAAAACTTTGAATCTATTTTGAAGAAACAGCTTTTTAGTTTTTTTCCCTAGCTAGCATTAGATTTTTTTGTGTGAAGCTGGAATTTTTGGGAAAAGAATTATAGGGAGGGGTCTATATAATGGTTGTTACAATATTGGCATCATCACTATTTTATTCATATTTTCTACAAACATCCTTGATCACTCAAATGTTAGCCTCTCTCATAAAACAATACTAAATCCAAAAATAAATTAAATAAATTAAATATTAAAAGTTAGGAATTTATGCCTAACTCTTTACTTTCGGTTGTTCCTCTAAGATAGGAGTTAGTTTAAGTAGCTCCTATATTGGTGTGTGTTTGGTTGAGAAATTACCTCAACAAGGTTTTCAAGATAGCACGTACTATCTTGAGACACTGTCTCCTCATCTATTTAATTGTAAAATTACATTTTTTTAATAATGAGAAATATGTGAGGAAGCCGTGAGGCTAAAGCATTTTATGCCATTATTTGGTGTCTAGTTTATTATGTGTGTTTGAGTTAATCGTGTTTTCAATATGTGGTATCGAAGCTTGTTAATATGCTTGTTTTAAATATGCAATTTTGTTTATACATCGAATTTGGGCGTATCTGTGAATGTAGGGATACACACATCAGGGGAAGGTATTGATAGAGCACCATGGACCGGTGACATCTCATGTGGTTTGATCCCCGCAGAGAATTCCAGGCGGAGCAAACCAGAGCTTTAGATCTCGTTGAGGGATCATTGAAGTTGTTAACGCATAAGTCTCTATTCAAAGGTGAGCATGAATGACTGTTTGAATCGAACGCATAGCATGAACGCCGGTTTTTCAAGCTATAGGTGAACACAGAAGCTTGAGAGCCGAATTGCAAAGCTACAGATTTGAATCTTGGTCAATTGAATTGGTAAACACCGATACCTAGAGGTGATAGCAACGAATGAGTTTGGAGAATGCAGCACCGTGGAGTCTGCAGTTGTGGGTGAACCACTGTGAAGAGGAGCAACTGTAGAGATTGCAAGAGTCTCGATGCATTCGAGAGTATTTGAAGAACATTGAGGTAAATGGGCAGCAATAAGAAGGTTGCAGCACTACGACTAGCAGTGTTAGGTACTAGATTGTGATGGAGAGTGGCCGAGAGTAAATACTCACTGAAATAGCAAGTAAACGACCCGTTTACCATCGCATTTCATAATTCCCAGGTTCCATATTAATAAACGATTTCTCTGTTTTTATTTTCATGCGTAAATGGGATGCCTATGTTGATGATAGCGTGGTGGAGAGACCAGTTGTCTCAAACAAGAGCTGACTATGTTGTTTAATGAATTCATCGTTATGTCTCTTGCAAAATGAAACATCGGTCCTTCCACCTACAGCGTTTGAAAAAAAATTAGATCATCATTCATCAATACTTGAAAGAGTGGCACAGAAATTCATGAGGCAACGTGAAGCACATTGGGTAGTGGACCGATTGTGGTATTGAAATTTACAGTATTGAAGTCGACTGTGGAAGGTTGTGCTACCATATGTAGCATTGAACGAAATAGTTAGAGCTGTAATGTTACCACAGCGTTGAGTTACGATTTTGTGTTGATCCATACGGAATGGAAATGAGACTGTTGACGGTTTGCGTGGAGGTTTTATCCAGATTTGAAAGCGGTTCGAGCGTCCAATGGACACAGTAATACGATTATGTTGCCATGTGATTTAAGGATAAAACAGTGCTTCAAGTGTTTGCATAGCGTTGGGCTATAAGCATTGTAAAGCATTGCCCAATCCATAAAGTAAAATTCAAATTAGTATGACTGGTTTGTCGAGACTAGTGGGAGGTAATGGTATCAATATGTTAAAATTTATTGTTTGTTTGAATTGAGATGGTTGAAACCTAAAGGTTAAATAAACAGTGGGATTTTAAATTGTGGCTCAAATTTGCTATATGGTTGTAATGGTCAATTGTGGATGCAAATGAAAATTGCATACGCATATTTTGTGTATATTACATCTAAAATTTCCTTCAGCATTTGTGAAATCGACTTCAGCAATTGTGAATCGCTTTGGACGGAAGTGTCTTTTATGCATTATTGAACCAGCGTGGAGGATTTTCGGTGAAGTGACCTATAGAGAATACCCACTTCATTGGAGGTTGAGGATGTCTCCTATCAGCACACAGGCCATGAGGGTCTCAAGGGCACTGTTTCCACAGAAACGCATTTCAATCTAAATATCATGTCTCAAAAATTTGAAGGACAAAGCCTTGTTAAATGCCATCAGCTCGTGTATGATCTGTTGAGCGAAGAATTTAAGAATGGTTTACACACTCTATCCATTGTAGCAAAAATTCCTACAGAAGCCGACCGCAAATGACATTTTTCCCATCCAAGCCACTCGATGAATATTTGATATAAATCAAGTCTACGTGAAGAAAATATAGGAAGGAAAATGAGTCTTTGCGAAGGTAACAAAGGAAAGCAAATATCTAGTAGTATTTTGTTGCTTTTGAGTCATTAAATGGTGAGTTGTTTTATAAAAGGATTTGAAATTTGTTTTTTGAAAGTAATTTTGTTAAAAAAGAGTACACTTCATTTACTTTGAAGAGATAGAGTGTGCTTTAAATGTAAAAAAACAAAAAAACAAAAAAAAAAACAAAAACATTTGAAAACAATTCACTTTTCTAAAGTGATTTCCATTTTAATGGAAAATTGAAAAGGTAGTAAAGTGACGCTTTTGTGGAGTGAAAAGGTCAAATTTTTTAATTTTTGGATGAAATAAGGTGCATTTTTTGTAAATTTGGAGTGATCAGTTTTTCAAAGGAAAACTCATTGTTGTAGGAGGTTGAGTCATTTTTTTTTTAAGAGATTTTTTCCAAGAAGTTTTGGAACTTTGATTCCATGAAGATGTTGTGAAGTTGAACGATTATGTACTCCAAATTTTAATAAAGCATATATTTTTTGTGGTGATTGTGTCCTAGATCCACCCAAAATTGAATAAGGGGATCTTAGGTACACGAAGAATGTGTTGATGATGGTGCATGCTTCATGTTGTTGTTTTTTATTTCTGTCTAGTTTTGACACATAAATGATTTCATTTAACACATACATAAATTTCAATACAAACAAGCAAAACATCTATAACAAAGTAGCTGCAAGGAAGGATAATTAAGCTCAACGCATGCATTTGTGTCACTGTTGAGATTGCAACAAGATGAAGAGCTTAGTGGAAAGAAGTTGCCTTCACTAAGTGGGCCCGCAGGCTATTTTTGGCGCAAAGTCTATTTTTAGACATATGGATCATGTTCTATGAGTTGCAGGATGATATTTTTGGATGGTTGGTCAAGTCGGAAAAAATAGATGGACTTCTATTTTTAGACATACTGGGCGGAATCTATTTTTAGATTGCCAATAAAAATAGATATGCTCATCATTATTAGCTCTTAATAATATTTGGACTATAAACATTATCTTATCCTCTTGGAGCACTTCAATTCAAGCTACGGATGTGGCACATGCATCTGAAAGAAGGAATTACACTATTCCTAGGGTTTAGTTGAGCTATTGCATGGTTGACTTCAGTTAGAAATCATGTGGCATAGTTTGGTGGAGTTGATGAGACAATTGATGGAGTTGTGTTCGGTTTAACGTAGTTGAGCTAGTTGTATTTAGTCTAACTGATAAATACACTAGTGATTATTGGTTTGAATTAATTATTAATTAATTCACTAATTATTAACTCATAAATCAACTAAATAATACATCAGAATCTCTGTATGGCCGCCAAAGGAGACCAGTGAAGAGGTAGGTGAAAGAGCAAGTGTGACTATCAGTTGTGACTATACTGGTGCATGATATTTGCACACACATTGATGGAGATGCCAATGAGGATTGTGCAGTACATACTAGTGGGATTCGAACTTGGATCAAGCCATTATTCATCTTGGATTGCGCAGTAGAGGCAGGCTAACAGGTGGAGCAGATTGGAGCATGTGTTTTGTATGATCTGAGCTTGTGTAGTGTGTAACAATTGGAGATTGTACTGAGAGCTTGTGAGGAGTTTGTACAATGATTGTTACATGATATCTATCATTATAATATACAGATAGTTGGGGGTTTTCAGCTTTAAGCTTTCCCATATATATTGTGTTTATATGTGTGATTGTTTATGGTTTTAATGTGCGCATGCGATTATTTATATTTCTGCAATTAATGATCAATAGTAGAAGAGGTTATGTATTATGCATGAGGCTCAAATAGTGTGTGATCAGGATAATCTCGGTGAATAATTTAACATTTATTCAAATTTCTACATGGTATCAGAGCAGTATTGATCATTGGAGCAATTGCAGAACATTGAAGCAGTTGAGTTTTGTGCTGGTGGAATTCGAATTTGCAGCAGTGTTTTCTTGGTGTCGAAGTTGAGATGTATTTCAACGGATTTCAATTGGAGTATGCCCTTGAGGGCAGCTTGAATTATATTTCATGGAAGTACAGGATGGAGGCGGTGTTGGATGACAATGGGTTGAAGGAGTTCATAGATCCATAAGTCCCAAAGCCTACTTCTAGCGATGCTGCCGTAATTGAGGCTTGGAAAAAGAAGACATCAAAGTGTCGAACGATTCTGTTGGAGGGCATGAAGGATCACATAGTGTCCAGCTCGCATGGTAAGGCTTCTCCATTCTTGATGTGGACAGCGTTGACAAACTTATTCCAAAGCAAGGGCGACCACAGGAAGTTGGCGCTCAAGGATAAACTCAGGAACATAAAAATGGAGAAAGGCGACAGTATGCCCAAGTACCTCACGAAGTTCATCCAATGCAGGGATGAGCTGGGAAGTGTGGGGGTTACTGTAGATGATGAGGACTTGGTGAGCTTGGCTCTCCTTGGGCTTCCAAAGAGTTGGAATTCCTATCAGGACTCTGTCAATGGTCGGGAGAAATTGCTGGGATGGGAGCGACTTTGGTCGGATCTTGTGCAAGAGGAGATAAGGCGGAGTACCAGGGATGGATCGTCATCAAAGAACTCTGATGAAGAGAATTGCGCTTTGGCTACCAAATCAAAGAAGGGGAAGAGCAAGAAAGCTTCTCATTCCTGGCAAGGCGAAGGCAAGAAGCAGGACATGTCCAAGGTGAAGTGCTTTCATTGTCACCAACACGGACATTATGCCACAAATTGTCTGCAGAAGAAGAAAAATAAGCAAAGCCGGCTGATTCAGAATCGAGTAGGCCTTAGCCTCGTAGTTTGATCTAGATTTTTCACCGATCGCATGCTTGGTCTCAAGGGTGATGGGCTCAGTGTGGTTTCTTGACAGTGGTGCATCTTTTCACATGACAGGAGATCGAGATTTGTTTACTGATCTGGATGAGAAAGATCTTGGAGTGCACATCGAGATGGGCGATGATGGTAGATACAGTGCGACTGGTATCGGTACCATTTCCTTTGAGAGGGAGTCTGGTAAACCCTTCGTATTGAATGAAGTGATGCATGTTCTAGGATTGAGGAAGAATCTTATCTCTGTGGCAATGTTAGAAGACAAGGGATATGATGTTGTCTTTAGAGAGGGAAAGGATTTTCTGCGCAGTAAGGAAACTGGTGAGACCCGGAGGATAGGGGTTCGAGTTAAGAACCTTTATTAATTGCAGGTAGATGGTTGTGCAGCAATGGCAGGCAAGGCAGAAGGAGTGGTGAGCCGGGATGATGGCGAGCTGTGGCACAGGAGACTGGGCCACCTTCACCATGGAGCTTTGAAGATATCGCAGCTAGATTTCTAATCGAGATTCCTAAAGGCACTCTTGTATGCAAAGATCGTTGCAAGGGGTGTACTTGGGAAAATTCTGTGAAAGCCACCTTTTCACTATAGAAGGATAGTCACACCACGATGATCCTTGAGAGAATTCACACAGACGTGTGTGGACCTTTCTCAGCAGCTTCGATAGCAAAGCATAGGTACTATGTGATATTTGTTGATGATTTTTCTCATAAGTGTTGGATCTTCTTCATGCAGAAGAAGAGTAATACATACTCAAATTTCTGTGAGTTCAAGGCACTGGTTGAGAAACAATCGGGGAAGCAGGTGAAGGCTCTTAGGAGCGACAATGGTGGTGAATTCATCTATGGAAAATTCAAGGACTTTTGTAGTGCAGAAGGAATTCGAAGAGATCTCATAGCACCTCATAACCCACAGCAGAACGGGGTTGCTGAGCGGAAGAACAAAACAATCGTGGGTGCTGCACGGGAAATGTTGCATGATCAGAGCCTTCCCATACACTTGTGGGCTGAGGCATGCAATACTGCAGTATATGTGCAGAACCGTTTTCCTCACAGGATACTTGGCATGAGTACACCCGAGGAGGCGTTTTCTGGTAAGAAGCCTGATATTTCCCATTTGAGGATTTTTTGTTCACCTGTTTACATTCATGTGACGAAGGATGCCAGGAAGAAGCTGGAGCCGACTGCGGAGGTTGGGATATTTGTGGGGTACACTGATACGCCCCACAACTATCGTGTGTATTTTCCAGACAGTCGCAAGACTGTTGTGCGACGGGATATCAAATTTCAGGAGGAGAAAGCCATGAAGTGTTCGCTTGAGATGGAGCCACACTTGCATGCAGATGAGGAGCTATTAGTTCCTAAGGATGAGCCTCAGGATGTGGATCAGCCACAAGAGGAGGTTCATGGAGTGGAAGAGACCACTCATGCAGCACCAACCATCAGAGGGCAGAAGCGCACTACAGAGGCTGAGCGACTAGCTCAAGATGCAGAGAAGGTTGTAGGAGCACCTACATCACAGCGCATACAGAGACAGTCACCTGATTGGTATACTGGATACATGGCTCTTATGAGAAAGTGTATCGTGACAGAGCCATCCTCTTTCGAGGAAGCTGTGGAGGATCTCGCATGGGTAGATGCCATGGTGGAAGAGTATGATTCGATTGTCAGAAACAGTGCATGGGAGATTGTCCCGAGGCCGGAGGGGAAATCAGTGGTGGGTTCGAGATGGATCTACAAAGTGAAGCAGGCAACTGACGGGAGTGTGGAGAAGTACAAGGCAAGATTTGTTGCCTGAGGCTTTTCACAGATTTATGGGATCGATGATGAGGAAACCTTTGCACCTGTCGCAAGGTATTCTTCCATACGGACGATTCTTGCTCTCTCAGCGCAAATGGGGTGGCACATTCATCAGATGGATGTGAAGACTGCGTTCCTCAACGGAGTCATTGAGGAGGAGGTGTACATAGAGCAGCCCAAAGGTTTAGAGATCTTCAGCAGCAAGTCGCATGTGTGCAGGCTCAAGAGAGCGTTGTATGGGTTGAAACAAGCACCTCGTGCTTGGTACACACGGATAGACAGTTATTTCACCAGACTTGGATTCTCCAAGAGTGAGGTGGATCCTAACCTATACCAGATTATGGTGGAGGGTAATTTGCTGATCATTGTACTTTATGTAGATGATTTGATTTTGACAGGTGATGAGCTGTTGATACTCTCATGTAAGGAGGATCTTGCAAAAGAGTTTGAGATGAAGGACTTGGGCCTCCTTCATTATTTCCTGGGATTGGAAATTTGGCAGCGCAGTGATGGACTGTTTTTTTCTCAGGGTAAGTATACCCAGGAGATACTGGAGAAGTTCAACATGCATGGCTACAAACCTGTTGATACTCCTCTTCCTGGTAGTTGGAGGAAGGAGGATGCTACTTCGGCGGAGGTAGTGGATGCCACTATTTATCGACAGTTGGTGGGGTCGCTTATGTATCTGGTCAATACACAACCCGATATATGCTATGCAGTTAACCAGCTTTCACAAGCTATGGTTAAGCCTACCAATCTCTTTTGGAAGGCGGGGAAGCATGTATTGAGATATCTGAGAGGCACATCGAGATATGGATTATGGTACAGACAGTCGGATGAGGTGAAGATGTGTGGCTTCACGGATGCAGATTGGGCAGAGAGCCCAACGGACAGAAAGAGCACATCTGGAGGGATTTTCAGTATTGGTTCGACAGCAGTTTCTTCGTACAGCAGGAAGCAGAGATCCGTGGCACTCAGTTCAGCAGAGGCCGAGTATATGGCAGCGAGTTTGGCTGCATGCGAGCCTATATGGATGAGGAAGATCTTGGTCGAGTTGTTCGGTTCACACTTAGAGCCTACTGTGATTTATTGTGATAATCAAAGTTGCATCAAACTCTCGGTTAATCTAGTATTTCATGATAGATCTAAACACATTGACATCTGGTATCATCATATCAGAGATTGTGTGCAGCGGAGAATCATGTTACTTTCATACATTCCTATGGAGGATCAGGATGCTGATATCTTGACGAAGGCGCACACCAGGAGAAAATTTGAATACCACAGGGGCAGGATAGGGGTTGTAGATAATCCTTATCTTGTTGAGAGGGAGTGTTGAGATTGCAACAAGATGAAGAGCTTAGTGGAAAGAAGTCGCCTTCACTAAGTGGGCTCGCAGGCTATTTTTGGCGCAAAGTCTATTTTTAGACTATGTCTATTTTTAGACATATGGATCATGTTCTATGAGTTGCAGGATGCTATTTTTGGATGGTTGGTAAAGTCGAAAAAAATAGATGGACTTCTATTTTTAGACATACTGGGCGGAATCTATTTTTAGATTTCCAGTCTAAAAATAGATATGTCGAATATTATTAGCTCTTAACAATATTTGGACTCTAAACATTATCTTATCCTCTTGGAGCACTTCAGTTGAGTGCACAGAAGTGGCACATGCAGCTGACAGAAGGAATTATGCTATTCCTAGGGTTTAGTGGAGCTATTGCATGGTTGAATTCAATTAGAACTCATGTGACAGAGTTTGGTGGAGTTGATGAGACAGTTAATGGAGTTGTGTTCAGTTTAACTTAGTTGAGCTAGTTGTATCTAGTCTAACTGATTGATACAATTAGTGAGAGTGGTGTGAATTAATTATTAATTAATTCACTAATTATAAACTCATTAATCAACTAAAGAATACATCATTTAACTTCAGTGCATGGACAGTTTCAGTGGATACCAGTGGAAGAGGTAGGTGAAAGAGCAGTGTGACTATCCGTTGTGACTATACTGGTGCATGATATTTGCACACACATTGATGGAGATGCCAATGAGGATTGCGCAGTGCATACTAGTGGGATTCGAACTTGGATCAAGCCATTATTCATCTTGGATTGAGCAGTAGAGGTAGGCTAACAGGTGGAGCAGATTGGAGCATGTGTTTTGCTAGATCTGAGCTTGTGTAGTGTGTAACAATTGGAGATTGTACTGAGAGCTTGTGAGGAGTTTGTACAATTATTGTTACATGATCTCTATCATTATAATATACAGATAGTTGGGGGTTTTCAGCTTTAATCTTTCCCATAAATACTGTGTTTATATGTGTGATTGTTTATGGTTTTAATGTGCGCATGCGATTGTTTATATTTCCGTAAATTGATGATCAATAGTAGAAGAGGTTATGTATTATGCATGAAGCTCAAATAGTGTGTGATCAGGATAATCTCGGTGAATAATTTAACAGTTATTCAAATTTATACAGTCACTACAACAAATAATCAAAGTTTTCAACATCGGCATTCTATCTTAACAAGAAAATTCACTCAATACAATCAAGTTCATGAATCTGGAAACTCCAGCGTTTCAAAGCAAAGTCTACATCAACGTTCTGGAAAATACATTTAAGAACTTGTAATAAAATTCATTGTTTTAAGTGAATCATTAAAAATTCATTGTTAATGAATTTTTAAGAGGACAAGTGAATTCATTGTTTTAAGTGAATCATTAAAATCATTGTAAGCTTTCTTGGGTGCATTTTCGACAGTGTTAAACACCCTTTCTTTAAGAAAAATCAAGTGAATGCACAAGTTTTAACTCTAAAGCAAATAACAACTTCACATCTCCTACAAGCGAGCATGAGTATTCATTCAAGAAATTTGCATCAAGTCAGTACAAAGTTGCAACAAGTGAGCGTGAGTTCCAGTAAACGTGAAACAAGAGAAACAAGTTTCACCAAGCAAGAGATCCAGAAAATTCTGAAGCAAGCAAGCGTGAGTATTAAGTCAAGTGAGAGTTCAAGCAAAGTGATCATCATCAAGTGAGCATGAATACAAGAGTTCAAACAAGAAAATTCTACAATTCTAGCAAGTGTTCCAAGCAAGTGCAATAAGAAAAAAATCAAGATAGTGTACCATTCAAGCCACATAGCAACCAAGCATGTCATTCAAGTAACAAAATCAAGTGAAACAGTTCAAAGCATGACATCTACGACAAGAGAGCCTAAATTCAAGAGAGCAAGTTCAGATGGCGCAACACATTCAGTTGTTAAAAATTCTTCACAATTTGATCATCTCCAGTGATGAAGACATGATGCAAATCAGCAAAGAAACTCTTGTTGATCTTTCATGGCATCTACAACAAACAAATGAAACCATTGAGTTTCTTCAAATAGAGTCGCAACTACAACGAAATGAGTTGCAAGAAAAGAGTGATACTTTCAAGTCTTTGAACCATCCAGATGATAAGTCATTCATCCAATCAGCTTCAAGTGTCGAAGTTGTTCCAGTTCAAATTTCTTCCAAGCCCATCATCAAGCCATGGGAAGAAATTCAAAGTAACAAGAATTGACGAGGCTTAGGATATGTCAACGATGACACCAACTTGCATATCCCAGATTATTCCAAACCAATTAATTTTTTCAGTGCAGGATTTCTTGCACAAATCATCTCAACAAGTTCTGAGAAAGTTGCAGACAAAAAGAAATGCACGCAACCTGAAGTTGAAGTCAAACCAAAATGTCCTCATTATCAAAGAACCAGTCATATGGAAGATCAGTGTTTTGATCTCCATCCTTGTCGCCATTGTGGCAAGCCCAATCATTACTTAGAGAAATATCGCAACCAACAACAACCATCCAGATTGAAGATAAATTATGAATGGATTGATCCTTGGGAATGGTCATCCACAGTCAAAATATTGTCTTAGTTTTACAACCAAATACAATCACACATAGTGCAGTCGATAGTGAAAAGAATATGGTACTCTCATGCAGTTGAACAGGGGAGTACACCAGTGTAAAACTCCTACACCTGCAGGGGGGAGTTCAGGAAAACTTTCCAGAGAAGTGTCTCTCCTTTCAGCTGACAAAGGGGGGGAAATGTCAATGAAATTGACAGTGGTTGTCAAACTGAAAGTCTCGACAAAACTAGCAAAAGCAGCCAGTGGGCAGCTTCCGTAGCCAGTGAGCATCAACAAATTCGCCAGTGGGCAGTCGACAGCAAAGCAGCAGTGAGCAGTTTTCAACGCAACAAAAGCAATAGTGAGTTGTTTTTTGACATCATCAGCCAGTGGGCGTTCAACAAATTTTGTCAGTGGACAAAGGATGTTGATTTCACGCAAAGGACAGATGGATCCTTTTGCAACTTGGCACGTGATGGAGTTGTCAAACAAAATTCAGAGATGAATCAAACATGCAGCTGACTCATGGTCTCTTCAGATTGCAGTTTTTCAGCATCCATCTTTGGCGGTTTTTCAGGCAATGTTTTTTAGGATCAACATGAGAACTTGGAAGATGGTTCCTCGTTCTTATTTTGGATTTATCATTGAAGGGGGGAATGTTAACCTCTCTCATAATAAAATACTAAATCCAAAAATAAATTAAATATTAAAAGTTAGGAATTTATGCCTAACTCTTTAGTTTGGGTTGTTCCTCTAACATAGGAGTTAGTTTAGGTAGCTCCTATATTGGTGTGTGTTTGGTTGAGAAATTATCTCAACAAGGTGTTCAAGATAGCACGTACTATCTTGTGACACTATCTCCTCATCTATTTAATTGTAAAATTACATTCTTTTAATAATGAGAAAATATGTGAGGAAGCTGTGAGGCTGAAGCCTTTTCGGCCATTATTTGGTGTCTGGTTTATTATGTGTGTTTTATGTATTTTATGATTTAATCATGTTATCAATATCAAACTATAAAAGAAGATGGCGATGTGTTTTTGGAGTAGGTGCTATGTTTTTTCCTACATGAGGATTTGTTCGGTTTTGATATGTTTTGTGATAAAGAAAAGTTTCTGAAGTGGAAGGTGATCATAAGCAAGAATATTTTTAATTCTTGGAGTCATCAAGCATCTTTCAAACCCACTAAAAACATCTAAACCATCAATTTTTGCACTTTGGCATTGCGTTTCTGCCTTTCTGAAGATGTTGAAGTTTGCGCAGCGCTGGTGCTACGTTTCCAGACAGATTTTTGTTTGAGCGACTTATATTGGTCAAAGCATTATGCAATTTGTTTTTTTAAGTGTTATTAATTGTAATAAGGCCATCAGTAACTCATGAACTCATATTTATGCCCATAAGCTAACGTAAAGGGCTTAAAAATGATCTAGTTACGTAGTTCCTACACTCTAGCATTTAGGCACATTTTTCTTGCAGAAGTTAGAAACGATAATCCTTCTACTCATAGGGATTCATAAGGAAAAACTATGACTAGACACTAGTTATGACTACTAGATTACACATAAATACCAAAGGAGTTGTTGAAACACTGACTAATACCATAATTGTATCATTACATTTTACATAAAGTTGGATTCTACTGTAGACTAGACATTTCAATTCTGCAAAATAAAACCGAAAAAACTCAAAATTTCCCATAATAATCTTGTTGGAGATTCTAATGAATGGTTTCATCTTGGTTGCTAAGTTTTATTTCACACTTTCCCTTTCCATGCTAAAGAGAAATGGAATTGGAGGAACATCAGCTTGTCAAAAAGATCAATTTGAGCATGAAACATGTGGTGAAACTTTACCTACAAATCATAGTTAACCCCATGAAGGGATTCATGCCATGTTAAAAGAAATATTTCAATATCCATGTTGCTTAAAATATTTTAACATCAAATAATAAAATACAAAAATTTATAATTTAGTGTATATTGATTTCTATTTTTTTAGTGTGAGGGATATGTGTAATTACTTCACTATTCATTTTGTGTTCAATTGGCATGAGTGTTATAGGTAAATTTGGGCATCATACCCCATGACCTGGTCAAACTATAAATCATCCCCAGGACCAATGAAATAGGGTCTATCATCCCCTATCATTTCAGTTTCTATATGCCCTAAGAGAATAACAAATCATTCATGACTTCTATTGTGAGATTTCCAAGGTTTGAAGTATATGTTATATCACTTATGAGCTCTCAAATGCTGCCTCTCAAGGGACTAATTGTGTTGCATATGTATCTCCCTCCATTCAAGGGTGCACTGCAATGCACTTCCCGACATTCAAGGGTACGTTGGTCAAATGGGAGCGAAATTCTCGTTGTTCCAGAATCTCCACATCGCCAGTGCCTTCTAGAAGAGTCCATATGTGTCAAACTTTGAATCCATGTGTCCATCTAACACCTCTAAACTTGGAAACATGTCTTTCCTATTATTATAAAGTCATTGATTGAGAAACTACCTTTAGTTGCCCTATAAATTGAGCATAGATCCTAGTGCTAGGAAAGGAAGAATTTTGGTAAAGAAATGTCGTTGGATTCTCAATTGAGAGAGTGATAGAAGTGATATGTTTATGGTGTGATGTTGGATATGATGAGGCTAGGATGAAGCTAGAGTTGGTGACATCAAATCGAGCATTGGTTGTAACCTCCCCCTTCTACTCTTTAATAAAGATTGATGTTCATTTTCCCATATATGTATATGTTTAAGTTTCTATTTCTCATTCAATGGACTCTTGAATGATATATATATTTCATGTTTAATCGATTTAAGTGATTAAGATAAATAGGCATTTGTATATTGCAATCAGTTCTTTGTTCTTTTTTTATACTTGCAGGAATCAATTTGGCGATCTAAGTTGGATTGGAGGCTATAGAAAAAGTGACAGAAGGAGAATAGGAAGAACTTGCATCACAAGTAGGTTCTTCTATATTTTTGTGTGCCTATTTATTCTTAGAGAAAGTGATAGCAAAGTCTTTAATCTATTGTTATAAGTGCATAGCACCACACTTAGGGAATTTTATTTATCCATAGATCATAATTCTGCATAACAATGAGGAGTTTTAAGAATATGTATTAATATAAAAAATACTTTAGTGTACAAAAATATATTAATAACAAAATAAATGTTTTAATGGTTTTAATCTCGACATAAATAAAATATCTCAATATCCATATTATGTAACGTAATTTGATGATGATGATTAATTTCTATTAATACCTACATGTTTTATCGAACCTTAAGAAGGTACGAGATTAATCAAAATCCAATAACATTTTATTTCTATGCTCAAAAATAAGTGAGAGAAGCATTCCCAAATCACTATATTTTTTCTAAGTTAAAAGGTCAAGAAGGTTTGTAGTGTAACAAATATTTTTAAAATTAGATAAAACTTCAGTATAAGATGGAAAATCTAAGAGAAAGTTCTTTTCATATTTAAACCTCATAGGATTACAAAAGTGACAAACTCTATCATTCTATTGTAACACCCTCATCCCACATTTACCCAAGATACTGGGTCCACTAGGGTAAAAATTTGACGATAGGCTACTATGATGTGATTCAACTCTTCATGTGCAGTTAAGGAAGTGGAACCGACAAAACAAAACCAAATTGACCTTCCACACATTCTGCATAACCTCCAGGAGCCAACCAACCTTTCCAGGTAAGCAACCCCTGAGGAAACTTAACTTTTCACTAATCTAACACCCAAATTTCTCCCTTGACAAGCCATGCATGAAAATTTAGGCCTCCAGTCACTCTCACATCAAGGGAAAGCCAGTGACTGTGGAATTTTTTAGTTATTTAAGTGCCAATGATGTCGGATTTTGTTCCACTTTTTTAGGGTTGGGACTCCATCCACTGCCCATAACTTCATGAAAACTTCAGTAATGATAAATAACAATGAAAAAGGTACTAATGAAAAATTTTGATCAATGAATTGAATGGACCCCTACTAGCCATGACAGTTATTTCATCAAACATGTCACAAATATGGCAATCTATAGGTATTAACAACATATATGAGCACAGGGGTCTCATACTTATCTGAGAATCAGTAAGAAGCATTGATGCCTTATCCCATTGACTTCATTATCATCTATTAGGTCATATATTCATTTTTCATTCGTTTACAAATCAAAACATGATGAGCGCCATACATCATCATTGTCATAAAACATACTCATAACCAGCATATACAAAACAAAAATAACAAGGATACAATAGCCATAAATGCCACACATGAACCAGTAAATTTTCACATAAAATACCAAGGAAAATAACTCTTATTAATGAATGAAAATCCAACTAGGTTTGGGATTTCCACGTACCACCCGACCATAGATTGGCTAAACCAAATATTTCTTTCATCCAATTATCCCCATGCCATAGTTCAAGCATGAGTGTGGAACTCATAAACAAAATCAACCAGGGCTTCCCAAGGCTAAAATGCCTCACCCTCATCAATAGAACTGGGCTTTACCACAATCCCCACTAGATCACCAGGACCTAAACAAGCATGGATGCCACTGGATTTCTCCACCTACACCGTGAGGAATTTTTCTCGTCTCCTAGTCTCTAGGTTTTACCGTATATCCCACCATTCACTGGTCAGGATTACTATGCCTAATTGAGACTCCACCCTACATTATTTACCATACATCCTTCCAATCACTGGCCAAGGTTTCCTAGGCCTGATTTAGGGCACCCACCTCTAGGATTTACTATATATCCTGCCATTCATCAGTCGAGGATTCTGAGGCCCGCCGAGGTAACATAAAATATGACTTTACCGCAACCCATAGTCTGGTTCAAGGGTTACTAGGCCATGGCTTAACTGTAATCCATAGTTTAATTCAAGGATTAGTAGGCCATGTGTTATTTCTTTCAAAGACTACCTCACTCAGCTTTGAATCCATCTGAAAATCCAGCGCACCCAAAACATGAGAACCCCATCACACCATGGCTATCCAAAAATGGAAATACAAGGCTAAAGAGCATTGTCACACCTAGCAAAACCCATGTCAATGACAGCAAGAGAACCAAGAAAACGCATGTAAAACCATGCATGAAAAAACTAAAGTAAATCATACATGCAACTCGATACCTTCAAATAATCTTGTTGTAGCCACTTGATCCTGCTCTTCCTTGCTTAATATTTTATTCCTCTTTTCCTTCTTTACTTTTATTGATCCAATGTTGAAGTGTTCCAAGAAAACTCTAAGTGTCCAAGAGTGTGAGTGAGAGAGAATAGAGAGAGAGCTCCGAAACGGAACTAACAAAAGGTTACAGTGAAAAAAAAGTACTAACTGATCCTCAGAAGCCTTTTTATTAATGACGCCTATAATTTCTTCATTTTCCATTATTTTCCTTAATTTTCCTCTTCACATGAAACTTGTGACCTTTCACCTTCCTTTTCTCATATTTTCCCTTATTTTCATAAATAAAATGTCAATTAATGCCTCTTGCCTTTCCAAAGCCTTTTCCATTGCCTTTGACAATTTACTTAGCCATAATAAACCAAATCAACATTCACCCTAGGATGTTTTTCCCAACATTCAGCTTAGAATAAGTTTCCCATTACCGTGGTTATTATTTTTCCTATATTAACTTTTATTACATGGAATTTTCACCAAGGTTGTTACAGAACCCTCCCTCTTGGGGGAACATCATCCTCGGTGTTCAATGACACCTACAATTAACCAGATTGTTAAAAGAAAAACATACTTCCCATGGCTATTTATGACTTAGCTCATTTTAGTATGTACAACGATCAACCTGCTAAGAATCAACCCAAATTGAAAACATAACAACATGACAACCATAATGACATGACACCCGTATCGCTTGTTGTATATTTATGACACAGTTCATGGAAGTATTCACATCCATATACATATATACATATACCAAAACATCGTACCAAATCATATATTAAAAAAAATTGCTCAGCCAACGAATAGAGAAGGATACATAACCCGCATTTGATCTTCCATCTCCCTTGTAGCTCTATTGGGCCCAAAGTGCTTCCACTGCACTTTAACCTTCTCGATTGCTCGGTTCTGGAGCATGAGCATATTTCTATGTAAAATAGACTCCAGTTCCAGCTGGAATTCTCCTTCAGTCTCCACCTGCAATATATACCAATCAATCACATGACCAGCATCTTTAACATACTTCTTAAGCAATGACACATGGAAAACATCATGGAATTTCAATTTCAAAGGCAGTGCAAGTCAATAGGTTATTGGTCCAATCCTTTCAAGAATCTTGAAATGTCCACAAAACCGAGTGTTAGTATGAATCATTCATCATAAAAGATCACTTTAGCTACGCATAACAAATAGCCCTAACATCAATTATGGCTGCAAAATACCTTTAAGATTGTTGCACAAATTCAGATCTAAGCACAAAAGATATTAAGCAGATAAAAAATAACATAGCTCCATAGATCCAATGAACAAGACAAGAAGAATGTATATGAAAGAATTTTATACTATATTAAAGAATGGGGCACCTGAGAGGAAAACAAGAAAGGTGTTTTCCAGTTCTCCTTAGTGGGATGGGTTCTTGGAAGTCCTCAGTGTTTCAGATCTAACATTTCTCTCTCTTATGGATGTGGAAAGGCAAACATAGAACTCAATGGGAGTTCACAAAGTAAAATGGAAAATGGTGAACAAGATAAGATCTAGAGTGATCTAATGCAATGGAGGTGGTTAATGAATGGGGAAAACCCCCCTATTTATAACAAAATATTGGGGCGGTCTAGAACTCGGTGCATGAATAAAATATTATTAATCAAATTCTAGAAGCACCTTTTAAGAATATTTTATTATATTTGTTGGAGGGAAAGGGTTCTTGACTTGGTCAATTCCTTTGTTATAAATAATAAATAAATAAATGATTTATTTATCATTTTAGGGAATATAATCAAATAAATAATGGTTTATTTAATTATTTATGGATGATTTAGTCAAATTTAACTAAGAATATTATTTAAATAATGATTTAAATAACTTATTCTTAGGAAATAATTAATAAATAAGGGTTTATTTAATTAATTTCCTTGTTTTGAGTTAAATATGACCGGGAAGTATAAATGAATAAGTTATTTTAGGTGGTGAAAGCAATTTTAATTAGGGTAAAATTGGTCTTACATGGTGTACTTGGGTTCATCTAATGATAATGAGTTAGATGACCAAAAAAAAATTGTAACAGATTGCCCCCCAACGTACGAGTGTTAGGAGCAAATCGTATGACCGAAGTACGTTGTAAGAGCTCAATCACTGGTCAATAGGAAGGAAATGAGAGAGAGGAATGTAAGGTAGATTAAAATGATAAAGGACTATACCCTGAGGAGACGAGACTTACAGGTGCAACAAGTCTCTAGTTTATGAAGTGGTACATGTGCTACAAGCGGTAGGGGAGGCATACCTATGCCCGCCGAGACAAAGTACAAAGAATATGGCGCCCGGAAAACCACGGAACGCAATAAGTACAAAGAATAAGGTGCCCGGAAAACCACGGAACACAATAATGAAGCATGTGTTGGCCAAAACATGAGCCAGATAAATCATAGGATGAATCCCACATACATGTGATGCCTGGAATAATCGTTAATAGTTATACAATAATATGGTAGTACATGAGATACAAATATACCCAAATGCTCCCTACACACAGGGAAGGGCTCTCAAAATCTGACAGATACATGTGAATCGAAAATGTTGCTGCAAGCGGTTGAGGCCGATATCGTCAAATGCGAGGAGCTGCATCGGGTGTGGGAATGAAGAAGTCATCCAGGCATGTGGGGGGCTACCTACAGGGCCACCCCCTCATGAGGGTTGAGACATCTCACACATGCCCGGGAATCACCAATAGTTGCTGTTGTGTCACTTGACCATCAAGTGTATGTATCACGATCATGCGAGGAAGAGCTCGAACCAAGGTACACTGCCCCCTAGACCTGGCTTCTAGAGTAACTGAGCTGATGTCGACAGAAGTAGGTCCACCATAGGTGGGGCAATAAGGGAACCCCGACTAAGCCATGGGGGGAAATAGTAGAGCGACGAACAAGTAGACACTAATGATGATGATGGAATGAGAGAAACGGAGGAGTGGTTGGACGACTTCCCTTGTTAGAGCATAAAGTGTATGAAAGGCATGGCAGCGACTAACACAATATCGTGATGGATAATGGAAAAGGGTACTAATGGCCATAATGTGGGACACGAGAGAGGGGCCAAGCAGGAAAGGGTGGAGGACGATGGGGTGGGACAAAAGGACTCGGGATAGACTCCATGAATATGATGATGACTCGACTCGGATGCTCTAAGCAAGGGCGACTCGATGGTGCTGCCTCATAAGACGGGTCCAATGGGGGACCATAAAAGCATGAGTAAAATAGGGTAGCTCATGACAAAAATCAACACAAACGAAGACGAGTAAGGAGGCAAAGTGGTGCCCCAAGTACAAGTGTCGTAAGTGAAGAAATTCGATTTTAAGAAGAGGTGTATAGACTCTTCATGGACAAAATGAGTCCTGGTGAAGTGTCAAAACATAAAAAATTGATAGATACCCATTTGAGTTCTCGATGAGAGCTTTCCAACGGTGTGGACGGTGTGTCAAACGGGGCTACGTTTTGGTCGCAGCAGGCAAAAGAAAAAACAGGGGTTTTCTTCTAATAGGGAGTTTTCCCTCCAAAATCATTCATTTGCTTATGTAGCTGTGGTGAAGGTGGAGAGGAGAGAAGGCCCTAAATCTTGCGGCGATCGTAGCGGACAAACCGACCGTTGGAATTGTGATTCGTCAGTTGCAAGTAAGAAGCCTAATCCTTAGCTTTGTTTTTGATGGATTCAAATTGTAGATTAGGGCTTTAAATCTCAGTAACTGCCCCTAGTTTATCATCACGGTCGGGTCGCACTTTTTGGGGCAAAAACTACGACCTGGGATGCAGGTTTTGGCTTAAAAAGTGCGACCTAGCCTAGGTTTTGCCTGAAAAGTGCGACCTGTGAGATGTGGGGGTTTTCAGTGCTGTTATTGGCTGAGATGTTGTTTTGGTGTAAGTTAAGGCATTTTTTTTTATCTGAAGGCTGACAAAAATGATGGTTTTGTGTAGATATGGCAGATCTACGGATCAAGTGGAGAGAGAGAGACTTAGGTACATTACGGACGGAGATCTAGGTGGATCAGGGTGTCCGTCGTGAACTGGCTAGGTACGGGGTTCTGAAGTTTTTGGAGAACCCTTTGATGAGGGCAGGAGAGCCCTTGCTGGCCCGTATTATCAGTTACTAGGATCCGGATCAGGAGGCGTTTGTAGTGCAGGGGCACCGGATCGAGCTGACGGTCCAGGATTTGTATTTCTTGACTGGTCACCCACCATTAGGGATGGTGGGAAATACGTAGCCAGTGTTACCACGTGGGTGTAACATTATGGAGTTTATTGAGCGACATTGTTGACCAGGGTCCGAGTCAAAGGGACTCGAATATCCATTAGGGATCTAGAGAGGTTGGAGACCCGAGCAGTGGCTGCAGTAGTGTTACGGGTCTTGGGTAGCCAGGCGTTCCATCACATCACTGGAGGGAAGATGATGATCGTGGAGAGTGTGCTGAGTGGGACCTACTATGGGTGGGCCCAGATGATGTTGGTGTCGGTGAAACGACAGCTGTCGCTATGCAAGCGGCAAGTGAATCATGATTGCGCCTATGGGACGATGTTGTGCTCTTTCTTCTTTGAGAAGATCCCGACCTTACGACCTCATGTACAGTTGCCTGATGGAGGTCCGAGAGAGCCTCGGATGCGTCGGTGGGGACGATTACTGTGTAGAGGAGGAGGAGGGGTAGTCGAACAAGTGTGCCGACCAGAGTTCTTCACCCATTGGGATCAAATGCCACTATACATAGACGACTATCCCTATAGTGGGATGAGTTATTGGGGAGATCTGAACTTGCCGCTTCCACCTGGTCGAGTGTGGGGGCTCGATGGTAAGTGACAAGCAACTAATATGTTATGTGCATTTTAGATTTTATGATTAGTATGCATGGTACTAATCGTTATATGTTTTGGAATGTAGATATAGCTCCGGTAAAACCAACCGGATATATGGGACGACCTGCAGCGACGGGAGCGACAGGGGCAAGTGGATCAAGGACGGCGCAAAGCGAGGATATGGCTGCTCAGGTGGAGGACATTTGTCGTAGATGTGAGGGGCTGTTGACCGGTATATCGGAGCGTGGTTGGCAGGATTTAGATGACCGATACATAGAGTTGTGTATTGGGCTACCCTCGGAGTGGCGAGGTATCATGCGACACATGGCGATGGTCGTTCAGGCGGTGCAGGATCTGCGAGCTGCGGGAGCAGAGCCATTGGCTCGGGATCCTCTAGAGAGTGATTAGATGTAGGGCAGGTGGTGCCCCCTAGTGTCGATGTAGGGGCGAGTGGTGCCCCCCATTTTTGTAGTTTTTCTATTGTAACATGCTATGGGCATGTAGTATGTTTCAGAGTAGATGGACTCTAAAAACACGTGTTATATAATATATGTGATGTATATGTATTTGGTTGATGGTATTAAATGTTATTGTGTTGTGTGTAATATATGCCAGTCTAGAACATGGTTTGCGATTTGATTTACGTAGAGATTTTGATCTCGAGGTATATGGCTAAATGTAATGAATCTAAATTCACATATCAAAAGTTGCACTCGTAAATATTGTCTAAACAGGATAAGGTTATGCACACGATAGACACCATTAAGTTGTAAGACGAGAATCAGGGAAGCTAAAGGGACATGCAGACGGAGGATGTGATGAGAGAGAGCATCGGCTAAGAGACCAAGAACTGCATCATATTCGGCCTAATTATTGGTGGCTTGACCAATGCAAACCCCATGTGCAAGAACAAGGGTATGCAAGGGGGTAAAAATGGCCCAGGCGGCTGAGGCAAGGTTTCGAGAATGGAGACTGGCGCCATCGGCATAACCAAGGTAATGAGTGGACGAGAGGGTCGAGGGAATATCATCACAAGATGAGAAAAGGGAGGAAAAGCGGGGACGCATGTTGCGAAGTACATCATATATACGGATGGGAGTATCGGGATGATGGGAAGGCAAGGAAAGGTGGTGGAAACCACAAGAGGCTGCAAAGCTACCTAGATCATCAGTAGAGGAAGAAAGGTGCACATATGGGTCATTATGGGAAATGACAGAAGAACAAGTAAAAAGATGGTCGAAACATAAAGAGCCTGAAAAAGTGGCGGAAAGGGGATCAAATGAAACAGACGGAGTGGATTTAGAGGGGATGTACTCCGAGGGGTGTGTGGATGATGATAGGTATAAGAGAGGAGCAGCAGACTCGGACATCTCAACATCAGGGGGAGGGATGTGATAGTGGCAGGAGATCCTCAGTAAACCTGCAGCATCTTGAGCAAGGATGGCGAGTAGGATTCGATTTGTTAACCGTACTAAGCAGGCGACCTCTCAAGAGCCAGTGTCCGTGGGGTGGGGGCTGTGGAGTAGGAATAATGGCCATGGACCTGCACACGAACCTGGGGTTTGTTGGTGCTGAAGAGTCTTGGGGTTTGCCAGCTGGATGAGGAAGAAACCCGAGAGGTGTCGAGGCCAAGTAGATTCGAGAACCTTGACTTTGTTATGGTGGATCTGAGGCTGGCTTCGGGACAAATATGGGTGGGATGACCGATACCATCACACAAGGCACAAGGCTTGGCGGGTTGGAGAGGGGTAGGGTCAGGTGTGGTGGCCTTGTCAGTGGATGCCCCCTTGCGAGTTTTTCGTTTCTTGCCGGTAGCTGTCGCAGCATTAGGAGGGTTCTGTGGAGGGGCGAGGGGCACTATGGTGGTGGAAGGAGCGACGGGTATCAGTTGTACTGGTGTCACAACTATGTATGGTTTGGGGTGGCCTCGTGGGGTCTTGGTTGGAGGGGTAAGATACCAAACGAGAATTCCCAAGGTTAAATTAGGAAAGGAAAGGGTGGCCATGATGGGGACCGAATAGACGCCCGGGGGGGGGAGGGATTAAGGAAAGGTATCTGACCATCGGGGTAGTGACCAGGGGGGATGGCTCCCATATGGTGGAGACCTGAGGGAACTGACTGAGGAGGGTAGGAAGGTTCCTGAGTGTGATGGGAAGGGCCGAGGAAAGAAGGTTCAGTTGACGGAAGTGAAGGGCTAGGAGCAAGAGGCGGTGGGCGAGATAGAGGTTACTGACTAGCCGGAGCTGTAGAAATTTGCTGAATAATGATTAATTATCCACCGAGACTATCCTGGTCACATACTATTCGAACTTCATACACAACACATAATCTCTTCCACTCAGATCATCAAACATGCGGAAATAAAATCAAACGATAACACATCAAATCATCATACACATTAACACAGTATGTATGGGGAAAGCTTATAGCTGAAAACCCCGCAGCTATTGTGTATATTATAATGGATAAATCAAGTAACAAACTCAGTACAATACTCCTCACAAGTACTCAGTACTTTCTCATAAAGTTACTCACAATCTAGCTCAGTTTTGAACAGGTTACTGGTTCAAAACTCACCGCCAATTGCCTTGCCTCTATTGCGTGTTTCAATGCTATAGGATGGCCTCTTTATATAGATAAACCACCAGCCTGAACTGCGCAATCCTCATGGGCTTACTCCACCTATCTGTGTGTTGCAAATAGCAACAGTATAGTCACAACTGATAGCTAACTCCACCCTTTCATCTACCTCTTTCCCTGGTCTCCACTGAACTGATCATGCACTGTAGTGAACTGATGTGTTCTTGAGTTGAATAATGAGTTACTAATTAATGAATTAAATAATATTTAATTCACTCCACTCATAACTTATTGATTAGCTAGTTAAACTAATCTCAACTAGTTCAACTAAAATAAACAGAACACAACTCCACTAGCTGTCTCATTAACTCCACCAAACTTCTGCCACTGAATTCCTAACTGAAGTCAACCATGCATGATGCCATAAAACCCTTGGGAATAGCGTAATTCCTCTATCAGATGCATGAGCCACTTCCAAGGCTCGAACTGAAGTGCTCCAAGAGAGTAAACTGCTGTTTAGAGTCCAAATATTATTAAGGGTAAATAATATTTGACTTCCTTATTTTAAGGAGAGGCAGTCTAAAAATAGACTTCGACCTATAGGTCCAAAAAATAGAGTCCCATCTATTTTTACCAACATGACCAATACTCCAAGAATAACATACTGCAATCCCCAGACCATGCTCCATATGTCTAAAAATAGACATAGTCTAAAATAGATTTTGCGCCAGAATTTGCCTGCGGGCCCACTTAGTGAAGGCGACTTCATTTCACTAAGCTCCATCATCTTGCTGCATTTTCAACACTCCCTCTCAGCAAGATATGGATTATCTGCAACCCCTATCCTGCCTCTGTGGAATTCGAACTTGCTCCCGGTGAGCGCCTTCGTCAGGATGTCGGCATCCTGATCCTCCGTGGGAACATATGAAAGCATCATGATTCTCCGCTGAACACAATCTCTGATATGATGGTACCTGATGTCGATGTGTTTGGACCTATCATGAAATACTGGATTAGCCGAGAGTTTAATGCAACTCGGGTTATCACAGTAGATCACTGTAGGCTCCAAATGCAACCTGAACAAACCTGCGAGGATCTTCCTCATCCAAATAGCCTCGCATGCAGCCAAGCTAGCTACCATGTACTCGGCCTCTGCTGAACTGAAAAGGCGTATCTCTGCTTCCTGCTGTACCAGGAAACTGCTATCGACCCAATGCTGAAAACTCCTCCAGATGTGCTCTTCCAGTCCGTTGGACTCCCTGCCCAATCTGCATCAATGAAGCCAGAAAGCTTCGCTCCATACTCCTGTCTGTACCATAGACCATATCCCGATGTGCCTCTAATATAGCGCAATACATGCTTGCTCGCCTTCCAAAAGAGCTTGGTAGGCTTAACCATAGCTTGCGAAAGTTGGTTAACTGCATAGCATATATCGGGTCGTGTATTGACCAGATACATAAGCGACCCCACCAACTGTCGATAGACAGTGGCATCCACTACCTCCGCTGAAGTAGCATCCTCCTTCCTCCAACCACCAGGAAGAGGAGTGTCAATAGGATTGCAGCCTTGCATGTTGAACCTCTCCAGAATCTCCTGAGCATACTTGCCCTGAGAAACAAATAGTCCTCCACTGCGCTGCCAAATCTCCAATCCCAGGAAATAATGAAGGATGCCCAGGTCCTTCATCTCAAACTCTCGTGCAAGATCCTCCTTGCATGAAAGTATCAACCGCTCATCGCCAGTCAAAATCAGATCATCTACATACAGTACGATGATCAACAGCTTCCCCTCCACCACAATCTGGTACAGGTTTGGATCTGCCTCACTCTTGGAGAATCCAAGCCCGGTGAAGTAGCTGTCTATCCGAGTGTACCAAGCACGAGGTGCTTGCTTCACCCCGTACAGTGCTCTCTTGAGTCGGCACACATGCGACTCACTGCTGAAGATCTCAAAACCTTCAGGCTGCTCTATGTACACCTCCTCCTCAATAACTCCATTGAGGAACGCAGTCTTCACATCCATCTCATGAATGTGCCACCCCATCTGCGCTGAGAGAGCAAGGATCGTCCGTATGGAAGAGTACCTTGCGACAGGTGCAAAGGTCTCCTCATAGTCAATCCCCTCGATCTGTGAAAAGCCACGGGCGACAAATCTCGCCTTGTACTTCTCCACACTCCCGTCAGCTGCCTGCTTCACCTTGTAGATCCATCGCGAACCCACCACTAATTTTCCCACCGGTCTTGGGACAATCTCCCATGCACTGTTCCTGACGATCGAATCATATTCTTCGATCATGGCATCAACCCATGCGGGTTCCTCCACAGCTTCCTCAAAAGAGGATGGCTCCGTCACAACACATTGACTCACAAGAGCTATGTATCCAGTGTACCGATCCGGTGACTGTCTCTGTCTGCGCTGTGCTGTAGGTGGTCCTACAACCTTCTCTGCATCTCGAGCCAGTCGCTCAGCTTCTGTAGTGCGCATGCACCCTCTGATGGTTGGCGTTGCATGGGTGGTTTCTTCCACCTCCTGAACTTCCTCTTATGGCTGATCCACATCCGGAAGCTCCTCCTTAGGAACTAACAGCTCCTCATCTGCATGAAAGTGTAGCTCCCTCTCAAGCGAACACTGCATGGCTTTCTCCTCCTGAAATTTTATATCCCGTCGCACAACAGTCTTGCGACTGTCTGACAAATACACCCGGTAGTTGTGAGGTGTATCATTGTACCCCACAAATATTCCAACCTCAGCAGTTGGATCTAGCTTCCTTCTCGCATCCTTCGTCACATGCATGTAGATAGGAGAACCAAAAATCCGCAAATGGGAAATATCAGGCCTCTTGCCAGAATAAGCCTCCTCTGGTGTACTCATGCCAAGAACCTTGTGAGGACAACGGTTCTGCACATACACTGCTGTATTGCATGCCTCATCCTACAAGTGAAGGGGTAGGCCCTGATCATGCAACATCGCCCGTGCAGCACCCACGATCGTTCTGTTCTTCCGCTCAGCCACCCCGTTCTGCTGTGGGTTATGGGGTGCGATGAGCTCTCTCCAAATCCCTTCTGCGCTGCAGAACTCCTTGAATTCAACCGAGATGAATTCACCACCGTTATCACTCCTTAGAGCAATCACCTTCTTCCCCGACTCCTTCTCGACCAGTGCTTTAAACTCACAGAACTTCGCGAATGTATCGCTTTTCTTCTGCATGAAGAAGATCCAGCACTTTCGAGAGAAATCATCAACAAAGATCACATAATACCTGTGCTTTGCTGTCGAAGCAACTGATAAAGGACCACACACATCTGTGTGAACTCTCTCAAGGATCGTCGTGGCGCGACTATCCTTCTCATGAAAGGTGGCTTTCACATACTTCCCTAAAGTACACCCCTTGCACTGATCTGACTGTGCAAGGTGTTGAGTCCCGAATTTGCCTCTTTTCCATACACTTTTCCATATCTCTTTCACTCATCTAAACCTCCAAAATTGTCAATATCATGTGCAAAAGGGTATCTAACATGGTTTTCAATTATGTTTGTGTGTTTTCTATTTGATTTAGATTTTGTTCATACAGCTGCGGAAACTTGTCACTTTCCGCAGCCGCTGCAACTTTCCGCAGCTATTTTGTGGAAATCAATGTTGCAGGTGTCAACGAAGGAAACGAGCCACATGGGCAGGCTAGGAATGACAAGGAAATGGTTCGTGTCCTATTGGTTCAAGTAAATTCGTCAAGGAAAGCCGCGGTCAAAGCCATCCACGTGGAAGTCAACTGTGGAGTTCTATGTCGGCTGGACTCTGTTTCGTGGCATAGAAACATCCATCCGGCCGTTTCCAAGCTTGCGGAGGTTAATTGACATCTGTGCAAAGTTCTGGAGTTGAATTTAAGCGCCCACCTTCCATAGATCCGTTTTCCAACATGGCCATACTCCTATATCCGTGGCCTTAGTGGTCTACGTGCTGGTTGCTATCATAAACTTCAGGAGACAGTTACATTTTGTTGCTTTATAAAGAGCGTTTGCATACGCACGTAGAGTTAGTGAATGTGAGTTGATAGTTGTTAGTTGATATAGCTGTTGAGTTGATGTGCGTACTCTGTTATGTGGTGATTACGCCGCCTTGAGCCGTAATACCACCAGTCTGTAATGACTTGCTTTTTAATGTGAAAAACTCTGTTTTCATAACTTAATTTGTGTTGAGGATCGTTACCAAAGCTGCGTAGAGGGACCCTGCTCAGCCGAGGTTCTGTGTATTAATGTTTATATTTTTCATTTCATTTCTTTAAGCAGTCATTGTATCATAACCCATTACATGTTCATATTTCATAGTTGTTTCATTTCTGTTCATACATTTCTGTAATTTCCATTGCATTCCCGTCTTTTATGTTTTTATGATTGTTAAAACACTGATCAGTTTTCTTGTGCAGGTTTTAGGTAGACAGCCCGGGGCATTTTCATAGTATTTTTGCTAATGATATGAAACTGACATTATTCTGCTGCTAGTTTTCTTTCCACAGTCTTTGTTTAACTTCAGTCTTGTCTTGTGCACTTCAATTTTGCTTATCTGATTCAGTAGTTAAAATTAGACATATTAAGCTACTCATAGTGTCTTCAACTACCTCCGAAAGCCACAGCTGGACTGATGGTGAGGGGCTGCATGATGAGATGTGTAGTTTAGTATTAGTTTCCTTTCTGCAAAATTAGATATATTAAGCTGCTCATAGCGTCTTCAGTTTCCTCCGAAAGCCACAGCTGGACTGATGGTGAGGGGCTGCATGATGAAGTGTGTAGTTTAGTATTAGTTTCTTTTCCGCAAAATTAGATATATTAAGTCGTTTCTTAGCTGCCTTCTTTGCTATTCTCCGAAAGCCACACTGACTGATGGTGAGGATTTGATGATGAAATGTGTAGTTTAGTATTAGTTTCTTTTCTCCGCAAATTAAATAATCATTAATGTTGTTTATGATTACTTCCGCAAGTCATAGCTGGTCTAATGATGAAGGGTCAGAAAATGAATTGATGTAATCAGATTTAGATTTATTTCATTTCAATTTTGAATTTCCATAAGCGTAGTTTCTTTTGTGTTCAGTTGGCAGCAAGAATAGTTTAGTTTTCATGTTCACTAGTTTCTTGTTTTGATTCAGTAGATTAGCAGCACTTTTCATTTCAGCAGTACACTTTTACTTTCTTTTGTCATTGTAATTTCAATTTGCTTTTAAAGTTTCGAGATTGGTAAATCATTATAGGGGATATCACTTCCTTGAACAAATATAACCAAGCTTGCTTTTCACTTTAGAATTTCCATTTCACCTTAGAAAGACCATAAACGACAAAAAGTTAAGAAAGAGGTTATCTTGCACATATAGTGCGCCGCACTTCATCAGCTTACGATTCCTGGATTGACAATTAAATGCAGCAATTTAGGACACACTAAATTGACCAAACATTTTGGCGCCGTTGCCGGGGAAGTGTAACTAGGTAGCCAATTTCTTAAAAAAACACATAAAATCATAAAAGAAGGGAAAACTTGATAACTTCTTGAAGTATGCTCTCCTCTTGCACCTAGTGTGATCTGGAGGATCAGAAAAGAGAGTTATTGGTTTAGTAATTTCTTAAGTATGCTCTCTTCTTGCACCTAGTGTGATCTGGAAGATCAGAAAGAGAATTATTAGCCCAACTTTTGTTAAAAAAATATATAAAAAAATGACATGCATAGAGCAAGAGATTCTAGGGGAAGGTTTATAGCTAAAGCCAAGAGTTCGATTTTCATAACTCCATCTTCTTCAAGGCATAGACCAGATTCACCATCATCTACCCCTAGCCTTAAGATTTTTGGAAGTCAAGGAACAGCTCAATTAGAGGATTCTCCTACACCACCTACTAAAACCCACTTAGTCAACAAAGAGACTTTCTCTCATCCTTCCTTGGTAGAAGAACTAGAGGACTATAAGGACTCTAAAGAAGCTATCATGGCAGAGGAAGTAATAAATAGAGGTGGAGGTAGAGGAGGAGGAGATAATGAAGATAACAATGGTGAAGGAAATAACGGTAGAAATAGGGACAATCTGCTTGGATTCCCTATAGTTGATGAGGAAACTCATGCAACAATGGAAAATATTTCACCATCTGTTCTCCCTAACTTTTATGGATTACGAAGTGAGGATCCTGAAACATTTCTGTTTGAGTTTGAAGTAGTGTGCCGAACTTATGACTATATGGAAGATTCTCAAAAACTCAAACTATTTCCTTCAACTTTGAAGGGATCTGCTTTGAAATGGTTCATGGGATTAGCCACTCAATCTATCAGAACTTGGAATGATATGAAACAAACATTTTTGGATAGATACTTGGATTATTGTATGCCCACCAATCACAAGGATGAGGTATTCAAAATGATGCAAAAAGAAGATGAAAATTTGGAAGAATTAATTGAAAGATTTCAATACAACTTGAAAAGAGCAAAGATGAGCAACTTAGATAATGAAACCTTGAAAGCCCTCCTATTAAAAGCCATTAGAGATGAATGGATAGACATTTTAAACATGATGGGTAAAGGAGACATTTCTCAACTCCCATTTCATGATATAACATAACTATGTATCCAATTCTCAAGGGGAAGATCTAAAACTGGAAAAGGGCCTAGGGATTCTTCTCTTATTAGGGCTAACAAATCTGCAACTGGATCAATAAGTAGGGCAGAGATTGGTAATATGCTTGATGAGTTTAAAACTGATATCTTAGGGAGTCTTAGTGAACAACTAGACACCCTTAAAATCCAAAACAAGCAGAAAGCAGAAACAGATGCTTTAGCCATCTTTGTCCGAAATGTAGAAAGAAACATGCTTTAAGGGAATGTCCCTTGGATGCAAAAGTTGTAGAAACATGTATGATTTGCTCAGAAAATCATGAAATCAAGGATTGTCCTTCAATCCCTGGACTCAAAGCTTTTTTTCAAGAAGATCCAAATTCAATAGAGTCTCTCTGTTTTGTCGCAAGGAGACCTTGGCAGGGACAACAATCTCAAGGGTTTAATAACCCTATGAATCTTCAAACCCCACCAAATTGGACTCCTTGGCAACAACCTTGGCCCCAACATAAAAACTCATATCAGCCATGGGTACAAGGAATGAAAAATCCTTATGGGAGATTTGCTCAATTTTATCAATATCCTCCATCTTTTCAAAACCAACAAGCTCCACAATTTCCAAGCCAAAATCCACAACAACTTTCTTTGCCATTTCCACAACATCAACCTTCTCAACAAAATACAAATCCTCAACTCATGCTCCCATACCAACAGAAGACAAATCAACTTCCAGCTCAGCCATTGCCAAATCCTAACAATAAGAATCCTCAAACTACTTATATGGTAGAAGGACAACAATTTCCTACCTATATGATTGTTCCTCTCAACGATGTACAACTCAGATCCGGTAGAGTTTTAGAAAAACCTTCTATAGACATTCAAGAGCAAGAAACCTCTGAGGAGGACTCTCTTCAAGTCGATAAGGGTTCTGAGGAAGAATCTCTTCAAAATTCAAAAATTCAAAAAGAAAAAGAAAAGCTAGCATCCACAACTCCTATAGTTGAGCAACCTGTATCTTCATCTACACCTCCTTTTCCGGAAAGACTACAAATTGATAAGGGGGTGGAAAAAAAAAATTTGTTGCCTAACTATGACTTTCTAGATGAATTGAAGAATGTTTGTATCAAGATTCCATTGCTACAAGCCATTCGAGAAATTCCTATTCTAGCAAAAACCATAAAGGAGTTGAGTTTCAAAAGACCAAGAAGAAAGCTAAAGGACACAAGAAGAATCCACCTGGTAGGAAAGATTGCAGACATTATGATGGGAAAAATTACCATGCAGAAGTATGTAGATCCAGGAAGTCCAATTGTCAAGACACATATAAATGGGATAGAAATTCCAAACACATTGATTGACTTAGGGCTGCTATCAACATTATGAGTAGACAGACTATGGAACAGTTAAAACTTCCTAACCTTCTTTTTATACCTACTTTATTGCAACTTGCAGATCGATCGGTTATTAAACCAGATGGTGTATTAGAAGATATTTCAGTCTCCTTAGATTCTTGGGAATATCCAGTAGACTTTATGATTTTGACTCCCAAAAGTAATCTAAGAGGACATCCAATTATCTTAGGAAGACCTTGGCTGGCCACAGCTGATGCTTTTATTAGTTGTAGATCTGGAGACATGTACATTTCTAATGGTAATTCGACAAAGAAATTCAATTTGTATCCTCCCGCAAGAGCAATTACAGAAATAGGAGAAAATGAATGGGTCGATGATGAGAACACTATACAACCTGTCTTTACCATTTCTGAGATTAGTGAGGATAGTCAAATTCTGAACACATTAGAAAATTTTGAAGTAACTTCAGAATATGACCCCACACAATCTCAGTTGGAATCTGACATAGAATATTTATCATCAAGACAAATGTCTCTTTACTCTATGGAAGAATTTGGTAATTCTGTTTTTGAGATTTTTCCAGAAAAGACATTGAATATCAATAAACATCCGGAGAAGTCACAACAAGAAGAACTAACCAGAATCTTGCAAAAACATTCTACTGCATTTGCATGGGAGTATACTGACATGAAGGGTATTGATCCTAAGACTTGCATCCATCATATCTATATTGAGGAAAACAGTAGACCAATCAGACAACCTCAAAGAAGGATGAATCCAAATCTTAGGGGGATAGTGAAAGAAGAGCTCCAAAAACTTCTCAATGTAAACTTCATTTATCCAATTTCAGATAGCCGATGGGTTTCTCCTTTGGTTATAGTACCTAAAAGAATGGTAAATGGAGAGTATGCATTGATTACAGGGAGTTGAACAAAGCAACTTTGAAGGATCACTTTCCTTTGCCTTTTATTGATCAGGTATTAGATACATTAGCAGTTAAAAAGTACTTTTCATTTTTGGATGGTTTTAGTGGCTATAATCAAATTCAGGTAGCACCTGAAGATCAAGATAAGACCACATTTACTTGTCCATGGGGAACTTTTCCTACCGAGTGCTTCCTTTTGGGTTATGTAATGCACCCGCAACATTCCAAAGAGCAGTACTAGGAATTTTTTCTGATCTAATCCATGATTGTGTAGAGGTTTATATGGATGATTTTACAGTTTATGATAATTCATTTGAAGAGGCATTAGAAAATTTGGAAAAAGTTCTTATAAGATGTAAAGAAACAAACCTTTCATTAAGCCATGAAAAATGCTTTATGATGTTTACTGAAGGGATTGCTTTAGGACATCATATTTCAGGAGATGGGATTAAGGTTGATAGATCAAAAGTTGAAGTCATCTCCAAGTTGCCTATTCCAAATTGTCAAAGAGATGTTAGAAGTTTTCTAGGATTTACCGGTTACTATAGAAGATTTATAGAAAACTTCACTAAAATAGCATCTCCACTCTTCAAGTTGCTTACAAAAGACTGTGAATTTAAATGGGATCCTGATTGTCAATCAACTTTTGAAACTTTGAAAATAAGAATATCTGAAGCACCTATCTTGAGAGGACCAAATTGGAAACTTCCTTTCCATATTTCTACAGATGCTTCAGATACAGCTCTTGGAGCTGTGTTGGGTCAAAAGATTTAATTCCTTATGCCATTTATTACACCAGTAAAAATTTGACTCCCACAGAGTTGAATTATACTGTGACTGAAAAAGAGTTCTTAGCTGTTGTTCATGCAATTAATAAATTTAGACATTACATAACAGGCTATGAAACTTTTATTCATACTGACCATTCTGCAATGAGATATTTAATGAACAAACCTGTTACTAATGGCAGAGTGACAAGATGGCTTTTACTTTTGCAAGAATTCAATATTACTGTGTTGGATAGACCAGGAAAATAGAATACAGTAGCTGATTTCTTGTCTAGAATTCAAAATACTAAAGAACATTCTCCTGTAGAAGATAAGTTTCCTGATGAATATTTGTTTGCAGTAACTATTAAGACCCCTTGGTATGCAGATATTGCTAACTATTTGGTTACAGGGAAACTACCTTCACATTTATTTCCAAGAGAAAACGAAAAATTATTCAGGAGAGTTCAAGATATTCATGGATTTCTAACGAATTGTTTAAAACAGGGCCAGATCTTGTGATCAGAAGATGTGTCAGGGAAGATGAAATGCCTAATATTCTTAAGGCATGTCATGATGAACCATGCGGCGGACACTTTGCAGACAAAAGGACGGCCTATAAAATCCTCTCTTTAGGATATTATTGGCCTTCTCTTTTCAAAGATGCAAAACAATATGTCAAAAGGTGTGACAGCTGCCAAAGAGTAGGGAAACCTACCCTTTCAAATGAAATGCCATTGCAAACACAGGTACTCATTGAACCCTTTGAAAAATGGGCTTTAGATTTCATTGGACCCATTAATCCACCATCTAAGCAAAAGAAGTATATATTGGTTTGCACTGATTATGTTACTAAATGGGTAGAAGCTAAAGCATTAGTATCTGCTACTAAAAATTCAATTGTTCATTTTCTTTATGAGGATATTTTTACTCGCTTTGGTGTTCCAAGAGAAATTGTAACAGATCAGGGGAGCCAATTCACATCAAATTTGGTGGAGAAGTTGATGGAAGAATACAAAATCAAGCACAGAAGATCTACTCTTTACCATCCACAAGCAAATGGTCAAGTGGAGTCCACAAACAAAGTTCTTGAAAGTATCATCACCAAAACTGTTCATCTACATAGAAGAGATTGGGCAGAAAGTCTTCCAGAAGCCTTGTGGGCCTACAGAACTACATGGAGGAATACAACAGACATTCTCCCTATGAACTTGTTTATGGGAAAGAAGTCTTGTTCCCCATTGAGTTCCAAGTCAAGACCTTCAAGATAGCAGTTCAGTTGGGAATGGACTTATCAGAAGCCCAAAAGCATATAATGGAGCAGTTGAATGAGCTAGATGAGATCAGACAAGAAGCAATTCTAAGAACTGATCTAGTTCAATATCAAAGAACTAAGTGGCATGACAAATATATCAAAGAGAATAAGTTTCAAGAAGGAGATTGGGCATTGTTATTTGACTCCAAGTTTAAAGATTTTCAAGGGAAATTTCAGACTCATTGGCTTGGGCCATATGAGATTGACAAGATCTTTAACAATGGAGCCGTAAGAATCAAGACCATTGATGAGTTTCAAACTCCTCTTTTAGTGAATGGCCATAGATTGAAAGTTTATCATAAGCCACTCTCTAAAGAGGATTTTTTCAAGTTGTTTCAAGAAAGTTCTGCAATCAGGCTGGTACAGAAGAATCCTTCTTCTCTACCAAGCTAGTTTTTGTTTTTCAAGTTTAAAAAAAAAAAAAAAAAAAAAAGAGAAGAAAAAAAAATGGTATAAGCCTGAAAACCAATCATCGATTGGCAGTCTTATACAGAAAATATGGGGTGAAAATCAGGGACACCTGACACTCTATATTTTCCAAAAAAATTATGTCTTTTATTTCATTTTATCTCACCACCCACTCCATTTCATTTCACTTCATTTCATTTCATTTCACTTCATTCCACTTCATCTCATCCATTCCATCAATTAAAATCTTTTTATGACCATTTCCATCTGGTCATTTGTCATTTGTTCATTTCTATTTCAGCCAAGTAATAGCTGTGTCAGTTTCCGCAGCTGACATCTGTTTCCGCAGCTGACTCCAGTTTCCGCAGCCAGAAGCAGATTCCGCAGCTACTACTACTCTGTTTTCAAAAAGAATGTACAGTTAGTTGTTGTTTTCATAAAATCATGAAATAAAATGCAGGAGAGGATCAATGGAACATTCAAGACACTAATGAAGATCAATCAGTTGAAGACCAAGGGCAAAAGCAAGGATTCCAAAGGTATGAATAAAGTTTATTTCAAAATAGTATAAAAAAACACATTTTTATGTAATTTTAAACTATGAGCTCTACCCATAATGCGCAATGATTATATTGACAGTCCGTAACCTTCCACGATCTCTATGTTATCCTCTTGCATTTATTCACAAACGGTTTCATTATTGAAATTCCGACTCTTACTCATGTTCAAATAGCCCACCGTAGATAAGGATACGTATTTGAGTTGACAAAGGACTCTTACAAGCCGCATAACTTCATAATCATTTTGAAACGTGTTCATATTTATGACACAGCCACCAAAAATTCAAAATGCGGCCGAATGCATTATGCTTTGTTAACCTCTTTGTCGTGTCTCTGTCGTGTTTACAAAACCTCACTCTACTCATTCTCATTCCCTGTTTCACTCCATTCCGTTCCTTTTGTTCACTCTCATTCCCGTATATTCACCCACAGTCTTATTCCATTCTGTGTATGGTGCTCATTTCCGTTTTGTGATAACGTCCCCACAACATTGTGCTCGACTCTGTATATCCCATTGTTTTATTTCCACTTAAACCCTCACAGAGGCAAGCCGTGAAGCACAGAGAAGTAAAATGGGAAAATTATTAAGGGCAGAGCCAGAAGGACCGAAGTTCATAGAGGGATTTCCACAAGCAAAAGAGATGTTGAGAAAAGCTAAATGGCTGCGTTTTATTCAGAAATTCAGGGGTTACCACAGAGAAGTTACCAAAGCGTTTGCAAGATCATTTGATGGCTCAGAAGCAGAAGTGGGAGACCTCAAGTTTTTAGTCAATGAAGCATCAATAGCAGCAGCCACAGAGCTTCTTCAGGAAGGAGAACGTTGGTTCAAAAAACAAAAGTATCAGTGATGAGGCATGGAGAACAATCCTCCGAAATCAAGGTATGGATATCACTGTTTTCAAAAGAGGAATCCCAGTGCATGCAATAAAAGATGAATGGGCCACTTTATTACTCATTGTTCAGAAATTTATCACATGTGAAGGCCGCTTTGGCTTTATGTACATGTATCATACTAGGATATTGATGAATTTCCTTGAAAACCAAACTCTCAATCTTCCTTATTTCCTATTCAATAGCTTGAAGAAAATGGCTGTGACTGTGCAAAAACACCTAGGAGATGTAGAGCCTCATTTATATCATCATGGGCTTATAAAAAATTTTGATTGAAAAGGAGCTAAAAGAAAGAAAAGATACATGGGAACAATTCTTAGTAAGAAACTTCTTTGAAGAACCTCAGGAAATTCCTGAAGGTAATTCAATTAGAAGGAGTAGAAGAAAGAAAATGGATGTTGAAACCCAAGTTGCTCCTACACAGGAAGTTCCCACAGCTAGCACAGCAAAAAGAAGTAGAAGGAAAAGAACAGTAGATGAAATCCAAGATACTTCTACTATTACTATGAAGAAAAATGATAGAGAAGAAAGATTGGTAAAAAGGAAGAAGAAGGAAATCAAAACTAAGAAGCCAAAAATATCAAAAGGGAAAGAAATTGTTGAGGCTGTCCATAAAACTTCTTCTTCTGAAGAAGAAGATCACCAAATTCTATCTGAGAGATTAATTTTTCTTAAAAAACAGTCATCTCTATCCAAAAAGGCAAAAACAGGAAAACAAGAACAAAAGGGTAGAGTACCACAGCATGTGAGGACAAGCAGCAGGCTTAAGGGAAAACTGAGAAAAACACAAATTAGAGGTCCTCATTTCATTGATTTGGGTGAAGAGACATCTGAACAGTCTCCAACTGACCATAGTCCATTTCAGTCAGTTAGTGAACCTGACTCCTTTCACTCCCAATCAGACAATGAGCGTACTCCATTCTTATTCTCAAGAAAATATCGATGAAAGTCTTCACCCAAATTTTGAATGACACTGGGCAGCATTTTGAGGACAACCCAATGAAAAAGACACCCATAGACCTCAAACAAGGCCAGGTAGGAGGTCTATGACTATATAACTCTTCGAGAAGGCAGCTACGGCCCAAGTACTCTCTATTCTAAATTTACATATCAAGTAGATGACTTGGTTCACTAAACAGTGGAGAGAATTTTTAGAGCTTGAGCTTTTGAATCAAGACATCAAAAATGAAAATGAAACACTCAAAGAGCAAGGCAAACTGACAAGATTATCCATGACAGTTGTCGAGGTTACATTTGGGTATTTGAAAAAGAAAATAAGAAGCTAAAAAGAAATGCCAAAAATTGGAGTTAAGTAGCACTTGTGAATATTAAATTCAGTGCCTCATGAAGAAACCTTAATGATGGCAAGACCAGAAGAAGAGAAGGTTAGATGTGTTGGTTTATGAATACGCACATGAATTGAACAAAGAGTGTCATCAAAATTTTTTGTTGCATGAGGACATAACATTCGTACATGTTGGAGTCCCGACTCCGTCTTTTTCCATACACTTTTCCATATCTTTTTTCACCACTCTAAACCCTCCAAATTGCCGAATATCATGTGCAAAAGGGTATCTAACATGTTTTTTAATTATGTCGTGTTTTCATTTTTGATTTATTTTAATTACACAAATTCGCTTTTAAACTTGTCACTTTCTCAAGTACCGTCGCAACTTTTCCGTGCCTATTTTGTGAAATCAATGTTACGTGCTCAATAATAAAACTAATGTATACAGCAGAATGACAAGGACATGGTTCGTGGTCCTATTGCTCAAGTAAATTCGGCTCAAGGAAAGTCGCTGGCCAAAGCCATCCACGCGGAAGTCAAATCTGGAGTTCTATGCTCTGCCAGATTCTGCTTTTTGGCATATAAACATCCATACTACTGCTTCTCGTGCTTTCATGAGGTTAATTGACATCTCGTGCAAAGTTCTCAGAGTTGAATTCAAGCGCCCACCTTTCCATAGATCCGTTTTCCAACATGGCCATACTCCTATATCCGTGGCCTTAGTGGTCTACGTGTCGTCGCTATCATAAAACTTCAGAGCATTTACATTTTATTGCTTTATATAGAGCGTTTGCATACGTACGTAGAGTTAGTTGATAGTTGCCGAGTTGGATAGTTGCCGAGTTGATAGTCGTTGAATTGTTAATCGATAGTTGACGTGCGTATTTCTCCGTTATGTGGTGATTACGCCGGCTTCGAGCCGCCCACCACCGTAATGACTGCTTTTTAATGAGAAAAACTCCGTTTTCAACTTAATTTGTGTTGAGGATCGTTACCAAAGCCGCGTGTGAGAGGGCCCCTCGCTCGCCCGAGGTTCTGTATTAATGTTTATATTTTTCATTTCATTTCTTTAAATGTACTATTGTATCATAACCCATTACATGTCCATATTTCATAGTTGCTTCATTTCTCGTTCATTAATTTCCATCAAGAGATTCTTTATTTTTCATGTTTATGATTATTAAATCACCGATCAGCTTTCTTGTGTTTTAGGCAGATTAAAATGCATTTTCGCCATAGTATTTTGGCTAATGATATGAAACTCGACATTATTCTCGTTGCTAGTTTTCTTTCCACAAACCTTTTGTTTAACTTCAGTCTTGTTTTGTGCACTTCGTTTATGTTTATTCGATTCCTGCAAGAGGGTTAAAATTAGACATATATTAAGCTAAATTAAAGGTCTTCACATTCAAAGCCACAAAACTGACTTACAGAGGGGCCGTATGATGAAATGTGTAGTTTAGTATTAGTTTCCTTTCTTCTCGCAAAATTAGACATATTGTCGCCCTTAGCGTCTTCTGCCATTTCGAAAGCCACAAATTCGGACCGATGGTGAGGGGCCGCATGATGAAATGTAGTTTAGTATTAGTTTCTTTTCTCGCAAATTTAGATATATTAAATCATGTATGACATCTTCGCCTGTTCTCCGAAAGCCACCGGACCGATGGCGAGGAATTGAATTATGTGTGTATGGTTTAGTATTAGTTTACTTTCTGCAAATTAAATAACCGCTTACATGTTGTTTATGATTGGTCAAGTCATATTGGTCTAATGATGAAGGGTCGAAAATGAATTGTTGTAATCTCGATTTAGATTTATTTGCATTTAATTTGAATTTTACAAGCATAGTTTCTTTTGTGTTCACTAAGTAAGAATAGTTTAGTTTTCATGTTCACTAGTTTCTTGTTTTGATTCATTAGGTTAGCAAGACTTTTCATTTCAGCAAGACACTTTTACTTTCTTTTTTAAAGTTTTTGTCATTGTAATTTCAATTTGCCTTTTAAAGTTTCGAGATTGGTAAATCATTATAGGGGATATCACTTCCTTGAACAATTATAACCAAGCTTGTTTTTCACTTTAGAATTTCCATTTTGCCTTAGAAAGACCATAAACGACAAAAAGTTAAGAAAGAGGTTATCTTGCACATATAGTGCGCCGCACTTCATCAGCTTACGATTCCCGGATTGACAATTAAATGCAGCAATTTAGGACACACTAAATTGACCAAACAGGTATTGAAAAAGGATAAGCCTATATAAAGAGAAGAAATTCATTGTGCAAATTATGATTGTGAGAGCA